>CM053583.1:217711694-217737330 GCA_028627135.1 Pseudochirops cupreus
CTCTCCCTGTCTCTCTGTCTCTGTCTCTCTCTCCCCCTCTCTCTCTCCCTGTCTCTCTTTCTCTCTCCCTCTCTCTCTCTCTGTCTCTCTCTCTCCCTATCTCTCTCTCTCTGTCTCTCTCCCTCTCTCTCTCTCTCTCTCTCTCCCTCTCTCTCCCTCTCTCTCTCTCCCCTCATACCTCATAACTTCTAAACAGGGTAATTGATTTCAATATTTGAAATTTGTGCTTACCTACCTTTTCTGCATATTTATTATTTGGGATGTTTGCAAGTCAAATATTCGGCTTCCCTATCTGTATGCGCACGCGCGCTTTGTAGGAATGCTTGCTTGAGAATTAGAGTAACCTGATTCATGTAGTCCTCTGAATGGAGAGTATTAAAGCAGAATATACACAGATTCTCCTCGAGGGATATGCATCAAGTAGGTCAGTGACAAAACAAACAAACCAAAAAAAAAAACCCTACATAGCAAAATATTTATAGCAGCACTTTTGTAAGAGCAAAAAAAATAAAAAATCTGAAACAAAAGATCCGTCCATTGATTAATCAATGACTAAACAAAATTATGACACATAAATGAATAGTGTGCTAAAAGAAATAATGAATAAATGAATAGAGAGAAAAGAATGAAGGAAAGAAAAAGAAAGAGGGGAAAAAAGGAAGGAAGGAAGGAAGGAAGGAAGGAGGGAAGGATGGGGGAAGGAAGGAATAGCTCCTGCCCATGACAACTTTCTATTTATGAGATGTGATATGAATTTTGACATGAATATAGATACACATGGCACAGGAAACATTGAAGGTTAGTGGGAAGAACTCTAACAAGATATCTGGGTTCAAATTCCTTCTGTACTACTTACTGTCTCTCTGATCATGGGAACTTGTCTAGGCTTTGGTTTCCTCAGCTGCAGGAACATGTAAGACTGACTCATTTCTAAATTCCTTTCAACTGTGATCTTATAAATATTACATTGATTAATGATAGTCTGATTTAAATTCCAATCAATTTTTAGCTTTCCATAACTCTGATTTTTTTTGTTATTGCTGCCTCAACAGAATTACTTTTCTATTTTATACTTGAGCTAATATTCATAGCTAAAATAGATGGATATGTTGCTGTCAGCAGACTTTGAGTTTATACATCAATGCCTGAATTATATTCACTTATGTATTCAATTGTAATCTGTAACAAATGCATTATGGATAATTCTCTTCTTTTTAATGTTTAATAACTTGTACTATTTTTCATTTCATAATAATTTATGTTCCACCTTATGCAAGTTGCTAAGTTCTTTTTTAAAAAATCTTCATTTTATTTCCACAAATGATCAAGTAGGAGTAAATATAAAATGAAAGCTACTTATCTAAGATAATTACGGATATCTATCAAACACAACATTAATTGCTGCTGTCTGAACTGGGATTCCCCTTTCCTCACCACACATTTTGTCTTTCAAAACTAGTCACAGAATAAATACACTGAAAGGCTTTATTACGGTCTGTGACTTGTAACAGACCTCATTTTCTTTCTCATTGTTTAAACAACATTAGGCCTTTTGTTTGATCTTTTTAGAAGAAAGGGGCATGAAAACCATATATCCAAATAGCTGGAAGAAACCTTAGAATTAATCTAGCTCAACCCATGTCTGAATAACTACCAAGTACATGGTAATTTGGGGCAACTAAGTGGTGTAGTGGAAAGAATACCAGGCCTGAAAGCAGGAAGATTCATCTTTGTGGGTTCAAATCTGGCCTCATATACTGTGTAATCCTGAGCAAGTTACTCAATCCCATTTGTCTCAATTTCCTCAATTGTAGAATGAACTGGAGAAGGAAATGACAAACCACTCCAATCTCTTTGCCAGGAAAACCCCAAATGGGTCAAAGAAGAGTCAGATACAATTGTGACAGCTGAACAACAACACATGGTTATTTAGAATTTGTTTTGAAGATGCCCAGTGGAGAGGAAACCACTCCATCCCAAAGTAGGTTACTGCACTTTTTGCATGATTCCAGTTTTAGGAAATTTTTCCTTACTTCAGTCTTAAATTTGTCTCAGTAACACCTACCTGCTACAGCAAGTCCTGAACTAATGAGAAATCTCCACACAGTAGTCCCTCAAATGCAGGAAGAAATCTCTGTCCTCTCTCCCTAAATTATTATCTTCTTAAGCTAAAATATCCATAATTCCTACATAGGATCTTTATATGACATGATTTGATGTCCTCACTTGCCTTCCTAGTTACCTTTCTTTTGACTTTTTCCATCTAATCAGCGTCTTTACTAAAGTGTCATGCCCAAAACATAATAGATTTTCATGTTGTATTGCTAGAGAAGTAGTGAGTAGGAAGACAAAATAAAAATAATCCCTCTCTTTTTTGAATTTAATGTAAAGTAATTCATTAATATTTTTTCTCCACTGCCATATGACATTATCAACTGAAGTTGTTCTTGTAATCCAGTTATACCTCTAGACCTTTTTTCTTTTAATTTCATTTATTTATACACCTACCATTTTGTGTTTATGCAGTTCTAGAATTTTGAGAGTAGCCCTTTATAATTAATTCTATTAAATTTAATTTTATTATATTTGGTCCATAGTAGAGTGAAAGGGGCCATAGGAAATCATTTAATCCTCACTTTAAAGGTCAGCATAACTGAAGTCCAGTAGGGTTAAATAATCTGCCCTTTGGTATATAGTGAGTCACAAAGCTAGAATTTGATTATTTAAGTTTAGGGAATTTGCCTCACATAATGTTTATATCCCTTACTTTTCCTCAGGGTTTCCTACAATGTTCTGTACCAATGAAGACCTTATTTTGATGACTGGTTGATTTGCTACTGCAAAACATTCATGTGACATTTTTTTCCCCTTTCATCATTGGTAAAGGTTTTATAATTTCCTTATAAAAATAGTTTATTAAAAGCTTAACATTCTGTTGCATTTATATACCATAATTTGTTCAGTCATTAATGAACCATTGTCAAATTTGTCTCCAGTGTTATGGTAGCCCCCAAAACAACTGGAGGAAAACAGTATATACACATTGACCAAAACAATGTAATCATACAACAATTGAATCTGAATATTGAGTAATATCTCAAAAGATATTAAAAGAAGAAAATTGTTCCCAAAGAAGAAACAATGGAAGATACAGGCTTGTTTGTAGATGTCAGAGGCCACCAACGTAGAACGTTACATGTAATATCAGTTTTTTTCTATGTGTTTATTATATACAAACCTATTATGTTCCCAGAAGTGTGCTAAGGACTAGGAAAACCAAAAAAAGAGGCAAAAGGAAATTCCTGAACATAAAGAGGTTACAATCTAATGGAGAAAACAATACGCAAAGAAACATATACAAATCAAGCAATGTATAGTATAATCAGGAAATAATTTAAAAGGGGCAATAATTGAGATTAAAAGGGATTAGGGGGGTGGCTAGGTGGCACAGTGAATACAGCACTGGCCCTGGAATCAGGAGGACCTGAGTTCAAATCTGGTCTCAGACACTTGACACAAAAACTAGCTGTGTGAGTTTGGGCAAGTCACTTAACCCTAGGTGCCCTCCAAAAAGCAAAAAAAAAAAAAGGGGGATTAAGAAAAGTGTCAAGCGGAAGGTAGAATTTTGGTTAGAATTTAAACATAACCAGGGAGTTTAGTAGTCTTAGCATAGGAAGGAGAGCATTCACCTTATATCATGGTATATGCTATCTTAGGTTAGAGAATCTTAAGATTTTTGTTTTTGTTTCTGTTTTTTTTACTCAAGTTACTTAAATAGATCTATAATGATTCTTAGATAATACTTAGTGCATTCCTCTCCTTTAATATATAAAGGAACTGAAGCCCAGAAGGGTTAAGTGATTTGCCCAAGGTTAGATGGATGGATGGGTCAAGTGTTAGATCTAAGATTCAACATCAGGACTTCTAACTTTGAAAATCCAGTGTTCTTTTTACCACACTGCACCATCTCAATCAGACATTTATTTTAGAATGAAATGATTTTTTTTCTTGTTATTCAAGAGCTCTTACAAAGTATCAAACTGTGGTTCAAATACTGCACAGATTTTCATGCCAGCTGCCCACGAGAAATTAATTGGGATGATCTGTTCAGTCTAGCTTCCGAAGGTCACAGAAAAATGCTCCCATGAACAATTTATACACCTGGCCACTTGGAAAGTTCATCTTCTGAAAAAACAAACAAACTTCAGCACATAAGCTGTAATTACACTCATGACAGCCTGCTTGCCATCATCACTGTAAGCATTACAAGGTTTGTTATTGCTTTTGGGCACACAATGAATTCAATATACATTTTTTGTATCCTCTTCTGCAAGGTGAAGCTTAGACTCTTCCTCCCACTTGCATTCATTTTTTTAGTACCTTCTCAGTTCTTTAATAGGGAGAATAGCACTGCAGATATAGTTCCATTTCTCCAATTCTTTGTTAGCTCATTTTTGTATGATATCATAATTTTAATAATGCCATCACTTGATATTTGTATAAAACTTGAAAGTTGACAAAGTGCTTGAAACAGATTTTTTTTTAATTTGAATCTTACAAAAATCTATGTGGGAGGCCAGAAAGATGTTGGATTCACATTCCTGTGGAGAAAAAAAACAATGAAGCCAAGAAAAAAAATTCTCAAATTAATCATTAAGGGCCTACAGTGTGCCAGGAACTTTGGAAATGCCAGTTTAAAAAAACCCTGTACAAAAACATAGAACAGGAAAATTATCAGCTGCTGCTGTCTATGAAAGCTAAACCTGTGAACCATCCCTCCGATTGTCAACAATTATTAATGGTGATTGCTAAATTCACTGGTTGTAGTAATTACAAGAAATTTCTGAAATTTCCCTACAGGGTCTTTTGGTTTTCTTCAATTTGAAGCATAATTTTCAGCCGAGAGAAATAATGTTTCATTTTTCTGAGACACTTTGAGAAAGATCTGGACATTTACCATCCAGATGTTGGCGTTCTTAAAATCAATGCCATTGGAAGCAGAATTATTATTTCTGGGAGATATGTTCTTTTCTTTTTAGATTTAGAAGCTGTCATGTTAGGTGACTTAAGGTCAGGTTTAAGCTTGGGATTGCTAAGACTGTTGTTCATTTCTGCTAGAAAACCTACCTTTTATCTTAATACTTCACCATTTTGTTGCTTGTTTTGGACTTAACCAATCGAATAATTTTGGAGTACTTGTACATTTTTTGTATCAATTTCTTTAAAATCACAGTTTGTTTTGGGTCTCATTTAAGAAGTTTCTATATTTTTGGTGTGTTTTGGCCAAGATTTGAGGAGATCTATATATTTATTGACCACCATAAATTCAAAACAATACTGACCTACCTAGATGTTCTGAAATTTTAACATGGTAGATACTAGGCATAGATTTGATTTAGTTTCTTAGTAACTTTTGTAAGAAAATGTTTTCTTTGTATAATCATTTCCAATAAGGGATGAGTTCAAACTGAACATCACCAATATTTAGAGGGGGTGAGGAAAGACTTCATCTTTCTTCGTTCAAGGACTCTGAATTATGATGCTCAAATGAACTTTTAGTATAGTCATCTTCTTTATAGGAGGAAAAGAGACTTCATTTAGTCCTGTGGACTCTCAAGTTCACGTTCTAGAACAGAACAAATATTCTAAGACAAAACCTACAAAAAGATGGAATGAAACAATTTTCCAGCTTAAGATAATTTTAAAGGACTTCATTCAAGGTCCATCTCACTTGGAAAAAGGGGAGCACAGTCAAACACAGACAGTATCTGGGCAAGCCAGCAGGAGGCTTTTAACCACAGCATAGGTCAGTAACCAAAGCCCAGTAATCCTTGGTTGGTGGGCCAGTGGCAGAACAGGCTAGATATGGTGCCTCCAGCCCCAACACAGAAAGCAAACTGACAGTTCTAGGACACATGGCACAGAAGGTGCAACTATGCAGGGCCACCTCAGCACAGTGGGCAAAGGGGCAGTTTCTGAGGCCCCAGTGCAGAAAGCAAATGGCCAGTTCCCTGTCCCCCAGCACAAGAAGTTTGGTACAGTGGCTCCTGCACTCCAGGAGCAGAGATCAACTTTAAAAGTCATGAAATAGGGGCAGCTAGGTGGCACAGTGAATAGAGCACCAGCCCCAGAGTCAGGAGGACCTGAGCTCAAATCCAGCCTCAGACACTTAACACAAAAAACTAGCCGTGTGACCTTGGACAAGTCACTTAACCCCAATTGCCCTACCTCCAAAAAGTAAAAAAAAAAAAAAAGTCATGAAATAGGCTAAAAAATGAGCAAAATAAAAAAACAAACAGAAAAGAGCTGACCATAAAAAGGCTATTTTTGTGACAGATCAAAACACAAGCTCAGAAGAGGACAACAATGTCAAAGTGCCTATATACCAAGCCCCAAAGGGAAATATGAATTGTCTTCAAGCCCAAAAAGCCTTCTTGGAAGACCTCAAAAGGATTTTAAAAATCAAATGAGAGAGGTAAAAGAGAATTTGGGAAAAGAAGTAGAGGTATTCAATAGAGAATCAACAACTTGGAAAAGGAAGGACAAAAACGGACCGAAGAAAGCAATTCCTTAAAAAAATACAATTGGTCAAACGAGGGGAAATTCGCTGAAGAAAACAACTCCTTAAAATGTGGAATTGTCAAAATGAAAAAGGAGGTACAAAAGCTAATTGAAGAAAACACCTAATTAAAAATTGGAAATGGGCAAGTAGACATCAAGAACCAGTCAAAAAAAATTAAAAGAAGAAAAAAGAAGAAGAAAATACAAAATACCTTATTGGAAAAACAACTGACCTACAAGATTGATCCAGGAGAGATAATTTAAAAATTATTGAACTACCTGAAAGCCATGATCAATAAAATAATCTGAACAGAATCTTTCAAGAATTTATCAAGAAAAACTGCCCTGATATCCTAGAGCCAGATGGTAAAATTGTCATTGAAAGAATCCACTGAGCACCTCCTGAAAGATATCCCCAAATGAAAACTCCAATAAATATTATACCCAAATACATAAACATCAGATCAAGGAGAAAATACTGCAAGCAACCAGAAAGAAATAATTTAAATATCAAGTAGCCATTGTCAGTATTGCATGGGACTTAGCAGCTTCTGCATTAAAGGATCAGAGGGCTTTGAATATGATATTCCAGAAGGCAAATGAGCTTGAATTACAACTAAGAATCAAATACCCAGCAAAATCAGGCATACTCATTATTTCAGGGCAAAAGATGGATAGTCAATGAAATAGGGGGCATTCAATCATTCCTGATGAAAAGACCAGAATTGGACAGAAAATTTCATCATCAAATACAAGACTCAAGAGAAGAATAAAAAAGTAAACCAGAAAGGAAAACAGCAACAGCCTGTTATTCAATAAGGTTGAACTGTGTATAATCCTGCACAGGAAGATGACACTCTTAACTCTTAAGAACTGTGTCTCCATTAGGGCAGTTAGAAGAAGTATAAACAGACAGAGGAACAGAGGGAAGGAAGGGATGAAGGCAAGCATTGTTTGAACCTTAATCTCATCAGATTTGGGTCAAAAAGGGAATAAAATACTAAATTGGGAATATAAATTAATCTTTCCTTGTTAGGAAAGAGGAGAGGAAAGGTAAAAGAAAAGGGAGGGGGCACTGATAGAAGGGAGGACAGATTGAGAGAGGTGGTGATCAGAAGCACAACACTGGTGAAAAATGACAGAGTGAAAGGAGAGAGAAAGAAACATATAACAAAGGGGAAAATAGGATGGAGGGAAATACACAGTAATCATAATTGTGAATGTGAACGGGATGAACTCTCCCAGAAAATGGAAGCAGATAGGAAAGTGGATTTAAAAACCATAATCCTACAATATGGTGTTTACAAGAAACACATTTGAATTAGAGGGACACACACAGTAAAGGTAAAAGGTTGGAGCAGAATATATTATGCTTGAGCTGGAGCAGAAAAAAAAAGGGGGGGGGGGTAGCAATCCTAATCTCAGACAAAGCAAAAGCAAAAGTAGATTTAATTAAAAAAGATAAGGAAGAAAATTACATACTACTAAATGGTACCCTATACAATGAAGTAACATCAATACTAAGCATATATGCAGCAAGTGTTATAGCACCCAAATTCTTGGAGAAGTAAAGTAAGTTACAGGAAGAAATAGACATCAAAATTTTACTAGTGTAGGACCTAAACCTCCTTCTCTCAGAACTAGATAAATATAACCACAAAATAAACAAAAAAGAAGTTAAGGAGGTAAATATAATTTTATAAAAGTTAGATATAGATGTCTGGAGAAAATCAAATGAGCACAGAAATATACCTTTTTTTCTCAATGGTACTTGCCACCTGCAAAGAAAATTGGTGATGTATTAAGGCATAAAACCTTACAATCAATGCAGAAATAGAGAAGCATTAAGTGCATCCATTTCAAATCATGATGCAATAAAAAAAAATAACTATAATAAAGGCTCATGGAAAGATAGAGTAAAAATTAATTGGAAACTAAACTAATTCTTAAAGATGAGTGGGTCAAAAACAAATCATAGAAATAACCAATAATTTCATCAAAGACAATAATGAGACAACATACCAAAATTTGTGGGATGCAGTCAAAGCAGCACTTAGGGAAAATTTTATATCTCTAAATGATAAGATGAATAAAATAGAGAAAAAGCAGATTAAGGAATTGGCCATGCAATTTAAAAAGGTAGAAAGAGAACAAATTAAAAGTCTCCAATTAAATACAAAATTGGAAATTCTGAAAGCCACAGGAAAGATTAATAAAATTTAAATTAATAAAACTCTTAAACTAATACATAAAACTAAGAGTTGCTTCTACACAAAAATAATAAAAATTATAAACATTTAATTTGATTTTTTTAAAAAGAATGAAAACCAAATTGCCAATATTAAAAATGAAAAGAGTTAATTAACCACTAATGAAGGGGAAATTAAAACAATAACTAGGGGCTATTTCACTCAACTGTATGCCAGTGAATTTGACAATCTAAATGAAATGGATAAGTACATATGCATATATGTATATATGTGTGTGTACATATATACAGATATATACATACATATACATATGTGTATATATTTTTTAATATAATTGAAAAAAATAGAATATTATTGAGTGGGGAAAAAATGTCCACAGTCTTTGGGACGTTTCCTTATTTCAGTATAGCAAGTTCTGGATGTGTACATCCAGGAGCTATGATAAGTACTGGGGACACAAAGAAATGAAGAAATGTTATATATCTATATAGATATAGATATAGATATACACACACACATATATATGTATATATGTTTATGTATATATGTGTATGTATATGTATGTATATATATATGTATTAGAAAATGTTAAAACAATCTCTAACCTCAAGAAACTTTCATTCTAATGAGCAAGACAAAGTGCAAATATAAGAGTTATATGCAAGATAAGGTGATGATAATTCTCTTAGTTCTACCCACCCTCAAACAACAAATATGAATTTATTGTTGTGTCTAGACTCAAAGACTTACCAACTTCTTGGAAATCGTCCTAGTGGATGCTCCATTGACATAGTCCTCATGATCCTTGCCTTCTTATTACAAGATAAAGCATAAAAATGGTAGTTTTGTGTAGATACTAGTGCATATCAGGTTGAATAAAGGATTCCCTCTTCATATCTTTGCTGCTGTTTAGTCATTTCAGTCATGTCCAACTCTCTGTGACCCCATTTAGAGCTTTTCTTGTCAGAGATACTTAGAGTGGTTTGCCCTGTCCTTGCACAGCTCATGTCACAGCTGAGGAAACTGAGGCAAACAGAGGTAAGTGACTTGTCCAGGGTCACACAGCCAATAGGTGTCCGATGCTAGATTTCAACCCCAGTATTTGTGACTGCAGGCCCAGCACCCTATCCACTGTGCCAATCTAGCTGTCCATTCATATTTACCTCTAGGGTTTTTCTCATGTCATTCTCCCTGGCTATCTAGTCAACGACAAGCAAAAGTCTGGATATAGATGTGAATGGGCAGCTACATAGCACAGTGCAGGGTCTGGAGCCAGGAACACTTATATTCAGGAGTTCAAATCCATCCTTAGACACTTGCTAGTTATGCAACCCTGGGCAAGTCACTTAACACTGTTTGCTTCAATTTCCTCATCTATAAAATGAGCCAGACAAGGAAATGACAAAGTGCTCCAGTATATTTGCCAAGAAAACCTCATATGGGGTCACCAAGAGCCAGACACAACTTAAGAATGAATGAAAACACACATACACTCAATACCTATACATTTGCACTGGCTGTCTATCATTTGCACAGCCTTTTACTCTAAAAACTATAGACAATACCTCTTATTTGACTCTGGTTTCCAACATTTTTTTCAATGGGCTCAGGTGTGACTTCCTGAGCTATGGATGCTTGCACAGATATATTTGGAGCTAAATGACAGTCTGCATGTTTGCCCAGAACTCTGGAAGCATAAATATCAGTGCCTGTCAGATGGACATAAAACTGTGCTGCTCTTTCTAGTTATTATGAAATCTATTTGCACATGTGCATCGTTGACTTGCTGTCAACAAAAGCAGCTTCACTGGAGCTAATATTCTTAGCAAGACATTCCAGTGTAGCAGAGGGTACAGATAGCGTAGTGCCAACAGCAGAAAGGCATCTATGCATTGTAAAGTGTTGGGCTTGAAGTCAGAAAATGTAGTTTCCAAGCACAGTCTGTCATTCAGTAGTCATGTGAGAGTTATTTAGAATCATTGAACTTCAGTGTCTTCATTTGTAAAGACATATTTCACCGCCATCTCACAGGGTTGATGTGAAGTTTGAAAGAAATCATTTAAAAAGTTATTCGTAAATGATAAAATGCATTTGTACTGACTTCAAATTAAATTTCTAAATGCAATGTAGGAATTCACATTTTAACACTGTATGCAGCTTCTCTCTGGAGACAGAGAATTATCCTGGAGGGAAAAATTGGAAACCATCCTAGAATTCTTCAGGACAAACATAAAAATTAAAGTGGTCACCACGGCAGCATGTGAAGCCAAAGCTATATACTAAATCCCCCTTTGAGAATACCTGTTTTTGAACACTTATAATTTTCCAAAACACATTTTTCATGACTGATCAAGTTTATGCATGAGCTGTTGCCAAACTCATTTGAAAGTGTTTGGAGAAAAACACATAAGATATTTTCTTCACTGAGCCATTATAGCTCCTATTGAGTAATGGTGATTGAGGCAAATTTCTTCTGATGATTGAGATAAATTTCTTTTACCTGGAATATTTCCAGGTGAATTATTCATCCAAAGTAGCCTGGTATAGAGAAAAGAACAATTATGTTAGGTGTGAGTGGACCTGGATTCAAAGTCTACATCTATCGCTTCCTAGTCTTGTGACATAAAGAACTGCTTACCCTTGTTGCTTCTTTAACCACTTCTGTTGTAAAATGAGAAGGTTCTGAATGATGCATAAGATGTACTGCAGTCAGAGGTGTGCTGGAACCCGTTCTTAAGGGCTTACCAAGCATGTTTTTCAGTGTAAGCATTTACACTTTAGGAATACAAACGCCACAAATCAAAGCCTGATTCATTGTTTTGTTAATTGCCTAGATTTAAGAAGGTGATGGAAAAAATGTTACTAATGCAGATTAAATTTTAAAGTGTGTTATTAAACATTTCTAAATTTACACACACAAACATATGTATACATACACATGTGTATCTAAACATATGCATAGATACATATAAAAATACACACATGTATATGTTTGTATATATGTGTGTGTACATATCACATGATTTAGACACACATACACATTAACTTTATAGATCGTTTTTCCATTATAAAAATCATAGGTCATTTAAAAAGGAAAACATAAGATAATCTGGTATAACGGATAGAGTTGACTTCTGATATGTACCAATTTTGTGACTGTGGGTAAGTCACTCTCAGTACCTCCAGACACCTCTTTAGAGTTAAAATTTTGTTAGAAATAAGTTTCCAGTCTGCATCAGAAGACAGAGTTCATTAAATGATCAAAATGATAGATTTAAAAGTAAATCAATAAATGAATTCATGTTGAGATGTCACAATTATTTTTGAATTGTACAATTTTCACATTTTATATCAGAAAGCAAACCACAGACCTAACTGGCATATGCTAACACTAGTTGTCCTGCCAAAGCATGTCACTGATTCCATTGTATTCTGGAGGAAAAAGTATAAATGGTTTAAAGTAAAACTGTTAATTTTATTTCTGTAAAAATAGATCTCCTGGTGAGTCAGGAGTGTCATCTTCATATAAAATTATTAGCTTTTACAGAAATATTACTTTAAGATTTACAAAGCCCTTTCCCCAAAATAATGCTGTGAAATAAATGTAAAAATTATACATAATTAATAAATGAGGAATGAAATCAAGAGAACTTAACTGACTTTCCCAAGGCGCTATGGCTAGTATATGGCAAACTAGAATTTAACAACAATCTTTCAAATCTGTCATTAGCTATTCTAGTATATCTTTGCATTGCATTGGACAGATGGCTTTTACTGGGAAAATAAATGTTTCCACCTCCATGGCTTCAATGACCTACTTAACTCTATTATAGCCGGACATAGTGATGTTCATACACTTCATTTTGTCATCAGGAAGGCAAGCAACAAGCATTCATTAATAGTTTATTATGTGTCAGGCATTGTGCTAAGCACTGGGCATACATTGAAACCAAAAGAAAGATAATCTCTTCCTTCTAAGACCTTACATTCTAATTGGGAAAGCATCATGTAAAGGAGAAATATAGAGTGGGGTAGGGTGAGGTACCTGTTCTAGAGTATAGTGATAAAGTCCAGAGAGTCGGAAGCACAAAAAATTAGCCTACTAAACCATTTATGAGACAATTAGGATCTTAATACCTAAACTAGGAAAGAACAAAGCAGAGAATTAGAAATTTAACTAACTTTTAACCTTATTTATTTAACTAATATTTCTACAAATTCTGTGCCTACATCCTTCTTTTGAAGTTTTAGGATAGAGAATTATGCAGGAAAAAATTACTTTCCCATTTTATTAAATACATGATCTCATTTTATATTTATTTCTATATGTGTCATATCTCTCTAGGAAACTGAGTTGATTACATAAGTCTAGGGCTTGTATATCATTTGGTAAGGCATGGTAGACAGAAAGAGAGGTGGTGGGATATAGTGAATGGAGAGCTGGCCTTGGAGTCAGAAACACCTAGGTTCAATTCCTGCCTTTGACATATGGGCACGTCAAGTAACTTCTCGCTTCTCTAAGCAATCTTTAAAGTCTAATGTATAGATAAGTTAAGGATCTGCCATTTGTGGAAGGAGTTTTTAGATTATAAATTTCCTATGATAATTAAATATATCATAGGTTAAAGGAAATTAATTGTATCAATAATGATAAAATATACAAATTAGAACAAAGAACTTAATAAAGTTACTGGAAAAGGAGGCAAAAATATTAAACATAGATCTTAAATATGACCTAGGTGGCCTATATATTGCAATTCCATAAATAAAGCAAATACAGTACTTTTCAATTACTGGCATTTTACGGTTACAGTAGTACTTCCCCCCTTCCATAAAAAATAATCTAACATTTATAGCTATTTCTACTAGCATAAAAGTTCAGAGAAAGCTTCAAGAATATGGTAATATGGAACAAAATAAAAGTATATATAAACATTTGTTTTATACCTATGTATTTTAAAATTTACTTATATTGGCTCTCAAAATCCATGCAGATTCATGGAACTAGAAGGTTAAATTCTTTTCAGACTAGAGATTTATTATGTTTTCTTTGCTGCTGGTATTATTGCTTTGTTTCTGATATATTTGTAATTTAAAATTCTATATTCAATCATCTCAGTGAATAGCAATTCCAGAGGAAATAATTCACAATCACTAATATAGAAAAGAAGCTAGTATCTAATGTTTGATTTAGGCCTAAGGTTTGCTGTCATTTTGGATGTTTGGGTTTGTAAGTTAGGAGGTAGCTATTTTCTCTAAGCCTTACGGCCTATCATTAAGGTAAAATTTAGTCAATTGGTCATGATCTTGTGGTTCAAACAGCTGACTTCCCATAAGTGTGGCAGCATATGAGATCCAGGGTAAAGATGGAAGTGTTAAACCATTTAAAAAGTGAAGGGCATCCTGCTCATCAATTCTTATAGTATAATAATATTCTATCATAATCACAAACTACAACTTGTTCAACAATTCCCCATTGACGGACATTCCCTCAGTTTCTAATCATTTGCCCCCAGAAATTAGTTGCTATAAACATTTTTGGACATATATATATATCCTTTTTATTTTTCTTTTTAATCTCTTTTGGGATAAAGACCTGGTAGTGGTATTGCCAAGGCAAAGAGTATTCACGGTTTTATATCCTCTTTGGGCATCATTTGAAATTACAGAATCATTGAATCAGTTGACAACTCCATCAACAATATATTAAGGACTCATTTTTCCCACATCCCTTACAATGTTTGTTATTAACATTTTCTGACATATACATATATATGCGTGTATGTGTGTATATATATGTGTGTGTGTATATATGTGTGTATATGTATGTATATGTATATGCATATATATGTATCCCCAAAATGATCATATCTTTAGAGCACTTATCAGTGGGGGAATGAATGTTCTTATTTTTATAAATTTCAATCAATTCTCTATATGTTTGAGAAATGAAGCCTTTATCAGAGGAAATTGCTTCAATTTTTTTCACAGTTACTACTGCTAACTGTATTTTCCTCCCTCCTATCCACTCCTCCCCCATTTATTCTATTCTCTCTCTCCTTTCATCCTATTCCTCTTCAAAAAATGTTTTCTTTTGACTACTTCCTCCTCCATTCTTCCCTCCCTTCTATCATTCCTCCTTTTCCATTCCTCTCCTACTTTCCTGTAGGTTAAGATAGGTTTCTGAGAGGGATCCAGGGCAGCAGCAAGCTCATTGAACATGGTGGAGCACAGGAGGCAGAAGAAGTGGATCCAGGAAGTTGGTGAACCATCCAAAGAGGAAAAGGCAGTGGCCAAATATCTCTGCTTCAACGGTCCCACAAAATCCACAAATATGATGGGTTACTGGGTTGATTACTTTATCACTTCAAAAGCAGTAGATTGCCTTTTGGACACAAATGAGCAAAGAAAGGAGAGAAAGGAGCAGGAGCTTTGTTTACAACCCAGGGAGTTTGTTGTTGACTACTGAAATAGATTTTGAAAGAAACAGTTCTTTCTCTGAGCATTAAAAGTAATGAAAGTGAAACTTGACAAAGACACAAAGAAAGAAAAGGAAAAAGAAAAAAGAAAGGTAGAAGGTGAGAAAGAGGAAGAGAAAACAAACAAGAAAGAAAATCTAAAAGATGAAAAAAACTAAGGAGAGAGAGAAAAAAAAATATGGTAAAAAGGAAGATTCGAAAAAGGAGGAACACCCAAAAAGAAAGAAGTCAAGAAAAAATTCTAATTTGAACCATATGAGGATCAAGTGTTCCTGGATGGAGATGAGGTGTATGTGTGGATCTATGACCCTGTCCACTTTAAAACGTTTGCCATGGGACTAATTCTTGTGACTGCAGTTATAACTGCAACCCTCTTCCCTCTGGCCCACAGAGATGCAAGTAGGGGTTTATTACTTCAGTGTAGGAGCAGGCTGTTTTGTAGCCAGAATTCTTCTGCTTGCTATTGCTTGCTGCATACTGTTCCACATCATTTGACTCATCACTGGAATTAGACACCATTTTTGGTTCCTACCAAATCTGCCTGCCAATGTGGTCTTCATTGACTCCTTCAGGCCTCTCTACACACATGAATACAAAGAGCCAAAAGCAGACTTAAGGAAAGATGAGAAATCTTAGGCCAAAAAAAACAACACAAATGTGGCAGTGAGGAAAAATCAGACAGTGAGAAAAAGGAAGAGGATGATGGGAAAACGGGAACTCTGGGAATAATGGAACAGAGGGCTCTGGTGGAGAGTGACATTCAGACAGACAGTGACAGGCGGGAGGATGACTGATCCCAGCCAAGTAGTGGCAATGGAAATAATTTTGAAATGATTACAAAAGAGGAACTTGAACAACAAACAGATGGATAGTGTAAAGAAGAAGAAGAAGAAGAAGAAGAAGAAGAAGAAGAAGAAGAAGAAGAAGAAGAAGAAGAAGAAGAAGAAGAAGAAGAAGAAGAAGAAGAAGGAGAAGAAGAAACAACTAGACCTTCCTCTGAAAAATCATAAACGCACTTTATTTGGGGACTGAGTGTGTGCAAGTGGTTGGATTTGCTATATTGGCTGATCACCAAAACATACTTATAATGCCTTTTGGGGTAGTGTTTAAATCAGTTTGCTGAGATCTATTTGATGTCCAGAAAATTCTATTCAGGTTTTTTATAGACAACTAACTTTTTTTGATACAATCTTAAGTCACTAATATACAAATTTAACAATTTTATTCATTTAACAAATATTCTGGCAGTAATTACCTTTTATTCTTCTTTGATAGTTGTCAAAGACGTAGTTTTCTCAGTGGCATTTAGAATAATGGCATTTTTGAGTGCTGTAGAACTGCTTACTGTTACACATGGCAGAAGAGATGAAAGTGAAAGACCAAAATTTCAGGTGACTAAGTTAGGTAGTCATTTATGAATTACTTTAGGATGAAATGAACATATAACTTATGACTCTTGAAACATAAACTGTATTTCTTAATTTTCATAAAATTGTACCAGAAAATCTTTTAGGATTCACAGTTAGCAGTTATTTGCTTAAGATAGGCCAATCAGTAATGATGCAATATGATTTTTGTTTAGCTCTGAATTCTATCCCTTTAACTACCAATTTATGAAATCTAAACTCCTTTGTACATCTGGTTGAGAGAAGAATGGTTTTCTCCAGCAGAGAAAAAGGAACAGCATAGGATGCAAAATGGTGGCTGTTCTTTCCCTTCCCATCCATTTCCTCCATTATAATATGAGAAAGCATTCTTTACATAATTTAAGTATAAAACAAACCTTTTTATTTTGTTACTTCTTATTTAAACATTTTCTCAGCACTTCAATTTGTACAAAATTAAGACCATTTAAAATCATGTTTTTAGAGAAACACAAGTCTTGACACCCCATAGAACATCTGTGTGTGTATGAGTGTGAGTGTGAATATGGGTGTGGTAAGTGTGGTGTATCAATCTCTCCACAGCAGCTGCAGTTTGATGCCAACATTCCAATGTGTTTGAGCAGACCTACAGCAGCTGTTTTGCAAGCCTTTGTGTTCATTGATTTATGTTAAATTTCTACATTCAGAAACTGGAGTACTGTATTTTCAAATTAGGAGGCACTGACAGAGAATTTTCTGTTTTAAAGTACCAGTCATGATAAAGAACACAAAAATGACCATATGACAGTCACAAAAAAGATAGATTTCCATACCTAATTGAGTGTGTATATTATTCCCTCATTGAACCAATTCTGACAAGAGTGAGGTTCTTTCACTCCCCATCATGTCTCCCCTCTTACCCTCCATTATAAAAGATTTTTCTTGCCTCTTTTATGTGAGATAATTTTCCCCCATTCCACTTCTCACTTTCTCTTTCTTCCACTCTCTCTCACCACTTATTTTTATTTTTAGAGAACATCCCTTCATATTCAACTCACACCTGTACCCTCTGCTATATATACTCCCATAATAATAAGAAAGGTCTTACAGGTTACAAATACCATCTGCCCAAGTAGGAATGTAAACATTTTAATTTTACTAAGTCACTTATGATTTCCCTTTCATTGTTATCTTCTTTTTTTTTCTCCTGAGTATTGTATCTGAAAGTCAAATTTTCCATTCAGTTCTGGTCTTTTCACCAATAATGCTTGAAAGTCTTTCTATCTCATTGAATGTCCATTTTCCCCTGAAGAATTAAACTTAGTTTTTCTGGGTAGGTGATTTTTGGTTGTAATTCTAGCTCCTTTGCCCTCTAGCATATCATATTCCAAATTATCTGATCCTTTCATGTAGAAGCTACTAAGTCTTGTGTTAGCATGACAGTGGCTCCACCATAATTGAATTGTTTCCTTCTGACTGCTTACAATATTTTTTCCTCAACCTAGAAACTCTGGAATTTGACCATAATATTCCGAGAAGTTTTCATTTGGGGATCTCTTTTATGAGGGGATTGGTGGATTCTTCCAATGTATATTTTACACATTGATTTTAGAATGTTGGGGCAGTTTTTCTTGATAATTTCTTAAAAGATGAGGTCTAAATGGTTTTTTTTAAATCATGTTTTCAGGTAGTCTAATAATTTTTTTAATTCCTGAATCTATTTTCCATGTCAGTAGTGTTTTTTCCAATGAAGCATTTCACACTGTCTTCTATTTTTTATTCTTTTGATTTTGTTTTATTGTTGCTTGATTTTGAATAAAGTTATTAGCTTCCACTTGCTCCATTCTAATTTTTAAGGAATTATTTTCTTCAGTGAACCTTTGGACCTTCTTTTCCATTTGGCCAATTCTGCTTTTTAAGGCATTCTACTGATTGTCTTTTTGGATCTCTTTTGGCATTTGGTCTAGTCCATTTTTAAACTGTAATTTTTTTCAGTACTTTTGGTGTCTCCTTGTAAAGCCAAGCACGAGTAGCTTTCCAGAGGACTGCTGCTATGAACAACTTCAAGGTTCTGATTACACAGTATAGTGAACTCTCCATTTATTGAGTGACAAACTAAGACAAATCATTCACTAAGACAAATTTATTCAGTGACAAACTAAGAAATCAAAGCATAGCATCCATAATATTATGGTATAACAACTTTTCACTAAAATGGCCACATAGTTTTCACTACTTCACATAGATTTTTAAAAAGTACATTCATTTAGTAACTCATTCATTTAGTAACTCAATCATTTAGTAATTCCTTAATTCAATCACAAAGCACAAAGGTCAAAGTTCTCCACCCCTAGGTCACATGATCTTAATCTCTTCAATCAAAGAGTCTTCTTCTTAGTTAAAGAAGTCCTTAACTTAATCATCTAAATGTAAAGGTAAAAGTTCTCCACCCCTAGGCCACAGTGAGTCATGATTTTCTCAGTTTGCATTAAAAGTCCAAGGGTAGGTCTTTTCATCTTGAGTCAAGGCAGGCTCTCAGCTTCCATGATTCGTCTTCCATGGTCCCAGCTCCTGCCCAAATCTATCCAACTGTCATCTGAGTTCAAAAGTGGACAGCTCTCAGTTCATTGTCCAGTTCCTTGTGCAGTTCCTGTTCCATATTGAAGCTCACAGTGTCTAGTCCACCTCAAGTCCTTCACAGTTTCTGTTCCTGGGAAGGCCAAGCTTAACAAAACCACAATACTATTAATGCACATTGCTGGCACCATCATCAATTCACTATCTGACTGTGAAATCAACCCAGACCCACCGACAAGGTCTGCGAACTCAACAGAAATCATCAGTATCATCCCAGAACCTAACACGCAACAAGAAAATCCACTTTCAGGGCTTCTGAACAAGCAGTGAGGTCCCAGGGCTTCTACAACAACAGCAACATCCTCTGTCAACAGATGAATCTGACAAAGTAACGTCAAAGCAGACAGACAAAGTACTAGCACCACAGTCATGCTTCCTCTGAGTTCTCCTCTCTTCTCATTTCTCAGTTCTTCTCAATTTTCAGTTCAGTTCTCAATTGTCAATTCTGTTCTCAATTCTTCTCTCTCTCCAGCAGTAGCTGCTCAGCCACCATGCTGCTTGCTCCCAGCAGTTCCCTCTCCCAGCAGTTCTGGCTGGCTCTCAGAAGTTCTCAGCAGCTCTGGATGGCTCTCAGAAGTTCTCAATTCAGTTCTCAGAAGAAGTTCTGGCTTTCTAGCTTGGGCTTTTCCTTATATGTGGTATTAGCTCCTCCCTGTTACGCCCCTTCCTGTTACAACAGCAACTTCCTCCCACTGTGGGATTCACAAGTTCTGGATCTTAATACTTGACACAATCACGAACCTGATACAAGGTTCTAAGTACCTGTTTGCTTGCAAATACAAGGAGCATGGAAGATCTTCAAATTCCTATTACCATTACACTCCTTTACCAAACTGTTAACTCATTTTGCATGATTTTCTTTCATCATTCTCTTTTAGTCTCCTTATTTGTAAATCTTTTAAAAATCCAGCAATTATCATTTCTTCCAGCCAACAATGTCTCATTATAGATAAATGAGTTCTAATCCAAAAGCAACTGACCAATCAGATGGAAAATCGAAGTGAAATATGACTTATCAGGAATGCAGGAGAGGTTCACACATTTTCCTATCATTTAATCAAAATCTCAATGTCCCCAGGGTTTTCTGTCCCTGGTGCTACCCCTCTTTCTCCCATGTTTTATTGAAAATAATTTGGTCATATTTTCTGATAGGCTCCCTCATGCCCATTTTGACCTTTTCTTAGTATATGGTATGAGATGTTGATCAATATCTAGTTTCTGCCACACCCTTTTCCAGTTTTCCCAGCAGCTTTGTCATTATTTATGAATTTTTGTCCCATAATCTTGGATCTTTGGGTATATAAAACATTAAATTACTATGATCATTTATTAAAGTACATATCATACCTTATATATTTCACTTATCCACCATTCTGTTTCTTAGATTGTATTGGTGATTACTGCTTTATAATACAATTAGAGATCTGGTAGGTTAGGCCACCTTGCTTTCAACTTTTTTCATTGATTCCCCTGATATTCTTGACCTTTCGTTCTTTCAAATAAAATTTTGTTATTTTTTTAGCTCTATAAAATAGTGTGTGTGTGTGTGTGTGTGTGTGTGTGTGTGTGTGTGTGTGTGGTATATTTGATTGGAATGGCACTGAATAGGTAAATTTTTTTAGCCAGAACTGTCATTTTTATTATATTGACTTGGCCTACCCGTGAGAAATTAATCTTTTCCAATTGTTTAAATTTGACTTTATTTGTGTGAGAAGTGTTTTGTAACTGTGCTCATATAGCTTCTGAGTTTGTTTTGGGAAGTAGACTGCCAGTGCTTTTAAATTGTCTACAGTTATTTCAAATGGGATTTCCATTTCTGTCTCTTGCTGCAGAACAGTATTAGTAATATAAAAATGGTAACGATGTATATGAGTTTATTTTACATCTTGCAACTTTGTTAAAGTTGTTAATTATTTCAACTATTTTAAAAAATATTACCCAATTACATTCTAATCTGGTTCAGACCTCTTGGGAGGGTTGTGAGCTGTATGAAACTTACTGCCCATGTATTTGACACCTCTGGCCTGAAACATTCATTCTGGTTGTTCATGGAGCTAAGACAATCAGTGCTTGAGTACTTCTCTCGTGGCCATAACAATAAAGTGATGCATTGGCCAAAGAAAAATGTGTGGGACTCAAGTTCATTTTTATTTTTTTTATTATCAATTGCCATATTTAAATCATAAATACTATCCCACCAAATCTCAGAGATATTAATGAAGTTGAATTTTCATTTTATAAAATGTCTATTTCACATTGTTATTTTCATATACTTTGTGATTTTGTCAATATATATCCAATGCCAAATTTTATTACTTGGCTCTTTATTTTTCCTATTGATTCCTATGAATGACTAGATCTTTCAATTGATATTATCCTTTTCATATCATACCTGTTACTCTATAATATCTGACTTGGCATACAGATATATATGTAACTATATATATGCCTAATCATGTGTGTGCACATTCACATAAATTTATTATATGTGTGTGTGTGTGTGTGTGTAGGTGTATGCAATTTTCTCCCTTTTTTAATTTTAAAGTTGGAGGAATGATCTTAAAGTGACAGAGGATCTTAACTCTGGAAATTACTGGAACAGAGAGTAATAAGGAATAAGGAGACTAGTACAGCTTCTTCAGAATTTTAAAAAGGTAAAATATTAATGCCAATTTTTTTAAAGAAGCTGTTTTCTTGTAAAATTTGGCAACAGTAATAATATTTGAATGTTTAAAAAATAAAATCTTGATCAAGAAGAGCCAAGTTTGCTTCAGTAGAAACAACTTATGTTACATTATACTAATTTCCTTTTTTTTTTTTTTTTGGCAAAGATACCAGATCGATAGGTTAAAGGGGAGTCTTTATACACAGTGCCCCTGCATGTCTTTTCCAAAAAAATTTAACAGTCTCTATACTGCTTTTGTGAACAAGACTGAGAGAACTTTTCAAACAATAGCATAGTTGAAGTATTTCTATGAATTGTACAAATTGAGTGGATTTGAATAAGAATCCCAGGAATTTTTATTAATGCCAGAATTATTTTTATTGGGGTTTCCCAGGTCTCTTCTTTTTCTTTCTTTTTTTTTTTTTTTTGGTGAGGCAATTTGGGTTAAGTGACTTGCCCAGGTTCTCACAGCTAGTAAGTGTCAAATGTCTGGTCAGAGGATGGATTTGAACTCAAATACTCCTGACTTCAGGGACGGTGCTCTATCCACTGTGCCATTCAACTGCCCCCCCCCCAGGTGTCTTGTTCTACTCCTATGCTATTTAACATAAGATTCTATATTTATAACCAGAAGCAAACTTATTTAGAAATACTCATTAGCACACATTTCGTCAGGTTACAAAAAGATCTTGACAAGCTGAATAATAGGCTAACTCTAATTAGATGACATTTATTTATAGAGATAAGTATAAAATCCTACACACTTATTAAAAAAATGATTGAGAAAGATCTTGTATATGAGTAGACATGGCTAGATAGTATTTCATGTAACTTAAAAAGCACCAAAATGCAGTATTTTTCATTTATGACCCAGGTTTCAAACCTAATGTATTTGGGTAAGACTCTTCATTGGTGAAAAGAATTACTTTGAAATTATGTGCCTATGTGAGGGGCAGAGTACATGAGTTTTACAGAAGTTGGGATCTTCTTGGATCTTCCTGAGAAAAGGCACATGAAGTTCTAGGCTCTCAGAGAACAGACTTTGAGAAGCAAACTTTGGGAGTTGGCTCCTTGAAATGTCCCTGACTTCTAGCTTACCTGCCTAGCTACTTTGGGCAATTTTCCCTTGGTTGAGATTGGGGTGTCCCCCTCTTAGTTGATCTGAGATATTTCTCTCCAAGTGGAAGAGTTAATTTACTCCCTATATTGTCCTGTTTTATCATTTCTATAGCCCTTCATGTCTGTTTCCTATTGGCTTGGGATAAATGGCTTTATTAGTTTTATTCACTATTGTTAAATTGTTTTTATTTAATCATTTATGTATTTATTTTAGTAAAACTGACATTTGGTATAAAGACAGTCAAAGCCTTCAAGCATGGCCTGATATATTTTTTCCCCCTTTTAGGGAGAAGTAGGAAAGCAGCTTGAACCTAAAAAAATAATTTCTCCTAGTTTAACAATATTTAGGGAGCAGACCTGTAAGTCTGGTCTGGTCCCCCCACCCACACAGAGAAGAGGAAAGACAGCTAGTCTCAAGGTTCCAATCTCCGAATCTCCTCCAGGCAAGAATAAAAGCCTCCTCTCTAGAAGGTTGCAAGATTCCTTAGAAATTTATTCATGCCCTCCTGTAAACCACATTTAGACGATCCATTGACCACGTGCATGGTCTACATGATCAAGACATTACCTACACTTTCTTCTGCTTTAATCTTATTTCTTCTAATTTTATTTCTTTAGTTTCATAACTTAAGAGTGCTGTCCAGAGTTGCACTAATAATGTATTTATGATTTGAAGAGAATTTCACACACACACACACACACACACACACACACACATGGATAGATTTTCATCATCAATAATTCTTTTAAATCTTAACCTTATGCTCTATCCCAAATTTGGGAGGAATAATAAGTATGTGGCATTATTAAGAATCCATTGGTAGTAAGATAAACAACTAAAACTGAGTCAGAATAATTAAAATCTTACAAGACTCTACTGAAAAAGAGTCTGATATGATGAAGTGGAACTGGAGATTAAAGTTCTAACAAAATATAATTATATTGTGGTCCTTTATGGTTTTTAATGAGTCCTGGAGATAACCTAACATTTTAAAAGTCTTATCATCCTAGGCAGATACAAAAAGTTCTAACATGATGGAAAATTGGGGAAAATATCTGGCTAGAAATTGGTTGGCCATTAGATAAAATAAAAGCTGTCATTTCTGATCAAAAGTTATTTTCTCAAATCTCACATCATAGCTTTTCCAAACTTTAATTAGATTATCTGTAGAGGAGCTTACTAGCCCTTCTCCATTTAGATTAAATTTTCCTGAATATTCAGCTTTATAACATCCTGCTAGTATAAATTTGAATGCAGACTGGTTTTTCAGTTTGAGGTTTGTTCTACATAGTTGATGAAGAAGGTACAGATTGTGTTTTGATAGATGCCTATTTCTAATTTCTACGCTTGTGTTACCATGGTTCTGAAACTAGCAAGTCAGATTTAGAATTCATAAGGGAGAACAAATGCAAAGCTTTAAGAAGAAGACTTCATAATGAAAGCAAATATGTGTCTGGCAATTGAAAACTCAGCTCCTCTGGTCACCAAACAAAGACCAGAGCAAAGACTGCTCAGGTGCATCCTCTCACAGGAGATGCACAATGGCTGCTTTGGAAAAGGAGTCAGAAGGGAGAAATGACCCTACAGGAAGGAAGGAGTAATAGTAAAAAGTCTTCAGATATTTTGCCAGCATTTTCATAAGAAATTTAATTATTTATAAATAATTGACCTATGTTCTAATTGTGAATTTCAAAAGGAAAAAAAAATAGTCATTATGAAAGATAAAAATCAAAACAAGAAAAAACATTACTTTTTAATAAAAGAATTGTATGAATGATAAGAAGACAAAAATTAGGTCAAATTAAATTTCTACCCCATAAATCTTGTGTGCTACCCTTCAAAACACTGATTAGACATCAATCCAATAGAAACACAAAATTCAGTCATTAAGGAAGAGGAAATGATAATTGCTCATATAGGAATTAGTGAAATAGACAATATTTTTGATATGAAGAAGCAAAGTAGTTTTATGTTAATGTCCTATAGATGAAAGAGAATGTAGTGTATTTGACACTGTTATAAGGAAAGAAACCACAGTGACTTATTCAAAAGAGATTTTATCCTAGGTTCAGCATTTGTTTGGTGCTCATGTCTAGACAGTAGTACATACCAGAAAATCCTAACAAAGATTTCTTCAAGAACCAATTTTTGAAGTTAAACACTGTATAAGAAAAAAAAAAAGTGGGAAATGGGGTTAGTTAACAGTTTTTATACACCCAGGCAAAATATATATATATATGTATATATATATATGTATATATACATATATATATTAAAAATAATTTTTGATGGAGGGAGGGGAGGAAAAGACAATGAAATATTTTCCTAGAAATTGATTTGAAGATAATTACGTGATATAGTTAAGATTTTTTTCTTTATTAAACACTAAATGCTAACTTCTTTATTTTGAGCAGAGAAAATGGGGACCTCCTAATTAATAGTGCAGAACTAATTGGAAATATGAAACCAAACCATGCATTAATATTCACAGTAGAAGGACATACTGTAGGTGTATGTCCTGTAAAATTTAAACCTAATAGAGAATAATTATGAAGATTTTGGGATAATAAAATGTGTGAAGAACACCATGGAAAATTAGA
>CM053583.1:217737830-217753017 GCA_028627135.1 Pseudochirops cupreus
ATCATTTGGTCCTGTGAATGAGTTCATTCCAGAAGCTACCTAAAAAAAAAAAATATATTATGTGCTGTAAAAAATTTTGAGGGGGATTTTCCAGAGAAACCTGGGAAGATCTGAATGGACTGTAGAGTAAAATGAACAGAATCAGGGAAACAGTATATTCAATAGTAATAACATTGGAAAAATGAACAATTTTGAAACCCCTGAGAACGCTGATCAGTGCGATGATCCACTGTGATTACAGATAGCTAGAGATTAAGATGGCGCCTACCTCCTGACAGAGAAGAAACGGGCTAAAATACAGAAATGAGATGCATTTTAAAATATGGCCAATATGGGAATTTTTTGCTTGACTATGCATATGTATTACAAAATTTTTGTTTCCTATTTTCAATTTTTTTTCAAGGCTAGAAGGAAGTAAGGAGGAAGAGAAAATAAATGTTTTTAATTGAAAAATAATTTTTAGAAGAAAAAAATTAGAGGGTTGGACTAGATACATGACTTTTAAGATCTCTTCTAACTCTAAGTCTCAGAAACAGAAACATTGACAGTAAAGAACTTACTAAACAGTAAAGAAGTTGAAAGTCGGGTTACAATGAGGGTCATTAAGAGTTGACTATATAAAAGATGCTTAACATGTGTCACGCTTCAAGCATTATATGCTCTATTCAAAAATATTTGCATCTTTGACTAATTAAAATTTAGTTCCGTTTTATAGGCAGTATAGCTCACATGGTCTTTGGGATCTTCTGTTCCTTCAGAGATTGCTTTTATATCCCATTATTTGAGCTTAGCCAAATATAGCCTAATTTAGATTATGAGGCAGCTGAAAAAATCTCTAACATCACTCCCTTCTTATTTGATTTTTCTCCTGAGAACTCTGTATTAGTTGAAGCAGATTGTGAGCTTAAATAGATCTTAGAGATAATCTAGTAAAACTTCCTCATTTTATAGGTAAGGAAACAAACAAAAGAAAAGCTAGAGGTTAAGTGACTTATTTTAATGGTAATGGTAATTTGAAGACCTTTACAGCCTCTTAAAAAGCTTGAGGGAATTTGAAGACTTTGCCTGCTTTGAAGATATACCCTGCCCCAATAGGCTGAAGTAATCACATGGAGCTTGTGCTGGGAGAAATTTGCTGAAGGGTGGAACAGAGTCTACAGGAAAGTGGAAATCAGAGCAGCTAGACATGGTGGGAGGAGAGGACACATGGGAGACAGTGAGGCTTGTGAGTAAATATTGCTTGTTTGCTACCTGCTGTGACAGCTAGGCTTATGTTGGTTTGTGGGAAGCCTCAAGGATGCTGTGCCTCTCTGTGCTGTTATTGCTAACTAACTTCTATGTTGCTATTATGGATTTGGTTTCCTGGTGTTGGAATTTGGTTTTCTGGTGTCTGAATAAATGTTTTGCTTCTGTCTTCTGTATGGAGAGTCTGTTATATTTTGTAATCGAGCACTGTGCAGGCATATTTAAAGTGCTGTGAATATTATATTGGCACTACACTTATTAAATTTAGTGTACTCAGTTTGTAATAGCAGAAGACTAAAGTTCTCTGTCTCGAGTCAGAATTTTATTATAACATCAGGGGTTCTTAACTTGGGGTCCACTGACCTAAAGTATCCAGGACAGGTTTTAGGAGATCTATGTATCCGAGTGGGAAAAAAATTGCATTTTTATTTTCGCTAACATCTAACTGAAATTTAGCATTACTTTCAATCATTTAATGTTATTCTGAGAAGTGGTCCATAACCTTCACCAGACTGCCAGAGGGGTCCATGACACAAAAAAGGCTAAGCACCACTGTATTTCATCATGAATTTAAATACTGACTAGTTTTTTCCCCCTTGCTTTGCTAAAATTTAGATCAGAATTTACAACATGTATGGGAAATCATTAGAGCATGAGTCATTTTTGGTCATCAGTTAACTCTAGAGCTCTGGGATGTGGTGGCTAAAATTCAACATGATTCTAGAGGTCTTAATAGCAATTCCCTAACATGCTGTAAAGTAATTATTCCTGAAATTAGGCAACCTTTTTCTCTGTAAAATAAAATACTGCCTTAGATGAGGAAGTTAGTTGTTCCCCCCCCTTCCCGCCTTAGAGATTTCAAGAGCTGTATCTAGGAATTACAATACTTTCTAAAACAATTATGTAAATATTCATCATTGTATTATCTTTTTTGGGGGGGGAGCTGGGAAAATATCAGCTCTTAAAAATATGGATTAAATAATAGAGCTTTTACATTGTGCCTGTGCCTGATTTAAAAACTGTATTTAGTATTTCTCCCTCTTTCCCGTAAAAAGGTACTTTTTTCCTTGTGAAGTATCAATAGGAAAACATAGCACTCCTACTGTAAAGTAATTACCATATGGAAATCAAGTAAGTTTCAACATCTAGAGGCAAGACTATCCAATGCATAGAAGAGAAGTGTCTAGTGAAGGCCAATTATCTGGTGATAAGGGAAGTCTATGTTACAAGGGAAACCTTGAGAAATGAGAGTCTCACATCTCCCTGAGATGCCCTCAGCAGCTGGGAAGCATGAGGAGAAAGATTTGTCAGGAAATGGGAAGCATTAGACTGAAGACAAAGGAGTGGGTATGTCAGATTTTGCTAAATACGTTAAGACGAGTGTCCAAACATTTCTGGGAGTTCTGCATGTGTGAGGAAGAACCCAGGAGGATTTGATGTAGCAATTACTGAATCCAGTGACTATTTATTGAGCATTCACTCTACACTGATGCCAAGGGCTGAGCGGGGAGGTGGCAAAGAGGGGAAGTTAGAAGCAAAGAGCCCCAAAGAAAAAGTGGGACTTCAGCTGAGCTTTGATGATTGCTAATATTTAGTGAAGTGGTGGTGTGGGACTGGTCTGGCTCAGGTCAGCTCCAGGAAGTTTAGGTTTGATAAGGAAATGATATAAAATAATCATAGAGCATCCAAGAGTTAACAAAAGGAGATTTGCCCAGCCATAGCAGAAGGATATTGAACAAGGACATTCGGAGGGGACATCTGGATGGATGTAGTTGAGCTTACCCATCATCGTTGGCTAGTTGAGCAGCAGCATAGGCCTCATAGAGCTTGTTGTAGCCGTTTTCTAATTAGCTAGCTAGGAAATGATATCATCAGCCTGAAAGTTGAGTCTCCTAAGTCTCCTAAGCCAACTAAGTGCTCGATAACATACTTCAAGTTTTGTTGTGTTGACATGCTAATTGGATGTGTGTCTCACTTTTGTGGAAATTAGAAAATATTTATTGCATTAGCAAGTTTTTTTTTTCCTCCATAGCTTCATCCTTCTTTGGATATAAGAGGAAGAGCTCACTACTAGGCCTCTTTCCAAGAGTTCTTAACCTGGTCTCTGTGAATTTGTTTAAAAATAGATATCTATATCAAATATGTATGGGATAAGTGAAAACTTCTCACTTTGGGATGGTTAACTTTCCCTTCCTCCTCCATGGCTTCTGTTAATCACTTTTATCTTCCTTTGTCTGTTTTCCCGCATTGGTGGGACCCTCCCCCCCTCTCTCCTTGCTATCCCAGTTGGGGAAGAATTTGGTGAACTATGCCTCTCCACCAATGAGAGAGGAAACAGTCAAGGAGGGCTCTTGACTAAGTTAGGTTATAAATTCCAGCACTACCTTTTGTAACTTGCCTTTTCTCCATGATGAGTCATGGGGAAGACTGCCTTCTTCTCCAGGGGAAGAGAATAAAGTCCTGTTCTTATCCTAAGAGATCTCTGTGTTTATTTCTTTTCATTAAATTAAGGATGAAGGATATTTTTCATCCCAAACATATATATGTATATAAATATCATATATATGTGTAGCAATTTTGATATTACTGGTTTCTTTGTGATGTTATGTATTTATTCCATCCATTTAAAATCAGTAATCTGAGAAGGAGTTTACAGGTTTACCAGAGCTCATCAGATTGCCTAATGGGTCCTTGGCATAAAAAAAAAATAATAAAGTTAAGAACTTATCATTGAAACAGAAAGATCATTTACTGCATTTAACGTATAATTCCTTTATTTTGTGATTGTTTTTTGTAATGCTGAACTCACAGTTTTCCAGGCAATTCCCCCCCCCCCCCCGCATTGTTTAGAACTAGGTCCACCCAAGTACAGGACTACAGTTAAAACTGGATATATTCAGATTGAGTCCAAAATAACTTTTTCAGGCTGGGCCAACCCCTAAAGGATACAGAGAAGCTTGTGAGCATTAAGATACCAGTGGCAAGGGTTGTGGGGGAGAATGGGTGATAGGAATATGCAGTGGCTGGGGATGTTTCTGTGACAGATCAGACTCTTTACAGATGAGGCTGGGAAAATCAATTTAACGTGGTGCCAAGTCATTGTCAGCCTTCTCCTTTAATACAAGTACACTGATGTAAATTAAATAAAGGAATTCTTATACAAGTTTATATGGGATTTCTTTGCTAGTGACCTATATATGTCTAATCCAACGTCACTTTCTGATCCTTCAATGGAATAACAATAGAGATAAATATTCTTTCTCAGTAGCCCACTGGCTGCTGAGGTCACATCTAGAATGGGAGGCATATGTTGGATAGTTTACAAAAAAATCAGGGTAGAAGGAGGAAGCTGCAACTAGGGGATACCAGGTACAGTCACTTCCACTCTTCCACTTGGAGGCTATATGGCCTTCCTCAGAGTCAAACGTTTAGCAGTGAATTTATGCTTCTAGTCTCTCCCTTTCCAAGGCTGAAAAAAACTGGCCATTGTTAGCAGTGTTGTGGTCTGACTGTAAAGACCTCAGCAACCTTCCTACTTATTAAATAAAAAAGCTACAGAGGAGTTTAACACCCCTGAATTACCTGATCAGAGTTAAGACCAAGAGGAGCCCTTCCAGGGACTTTGAATATAAATTAGCTGACAATCTCTGGTAGTCTTCTTTTTCTACACTGGCAAGAATCAGTATGAGTCCCCAGTCCAGCTTCTCTGCTCCTTTTCCCTAATGCCTAGTTCTGTTATACCCAAAAGGACCCAATAAAAACCTATTGAGCTTTATTGGTTTGGGAGTACCCCATTCCCTCTGGAGTCTCAGAAGGGTGTGTCTAATTTCACAGCTCTTCCGGTGGACCAGCGCCATTTACACCCTGTTTCTTGACTTTCTTTCAAATGGAAAGTATGTCCTTTCAATAAAGCTGGGTCACTTTACTATCATGTGCTTGTCTAGACTATTAGCATTTCAAATATTAAGTCTACATTAAGACTCAGTCAAGAATGTCACAGAATCCAAGTGAGAAAAGTATTGCATTGAGTTAAGAGGATGAGAGTGAGGTGACCCATGCTACAAATTCCTTCTTCTACAGCTTTGAACCAGGGAGAAAGAAATAATTAATTTCACTTTGCCTTTAGAGTTTGCACTTCATTTCTTCTCTGTGAATAGAAGGAGTTAACACAGGAAAGCCCTGGTTCCTACAGCAGATAGCTTTCAGTAAATTAAGCAAATCAGCTTTTACCCACAGCTGTTTCCCTTTCCCCATGTGATTTCTGTTCATTTCTTTGGCACTATTTATTCTAGTGTTATATAAAATGTAAGGTGGCCACTACCTTGGCTTTGTGTTTAGAAGTTATGTGAGGCAATAGAAATTGGGAGCCAAAGCAATCTGAAATAATATGATAAACTTATTTGGTGACTGTTACAGAAGCAGGCTCCAGATAGATAACCAGCTCTGCTTTTGGAAATCCTGAAACATATGGTGCTGCCTATGACAGCTTCCCTAACTAACCCTAGGTCATAAGCAAGAGAAATTAGAAAAGAGATTTGTAATACAAAGTCATAAATTTCCCCTAGACTGTTGTGAGTCAGAAACCTGAAACCATGAAAGAGAAGAGAGGGGCTTTCTGTACGGGATCCCAAGGCTCCTCTGGTTCCTCCCCGTTGGTATATATGGAATCACCTTACCACAGTGACCCTGCTACGTGTATGCAATGGATGTGGATAAAGACCCAACAGGTAATAAATACATCTGATTTATTCCCTTTTCTTTGGTCACAGTGACCTAATTTTGTGAAGGCGATTCTCAGGCAAGTTTCATACTCTCTGGTAAAAGATGGGTGAAGTTTTTTTTTACCTGTAATGAGTTCTCTCTTCCCAGATCTCTTTTCCTCTCCCTCTCCCTCTCCTCTCCAGAATATTATCTTAATATGTACTTCCAATGTTTTTTTTTAAGTACAGAGGGAATTAGTACCATCTGTGCTACCTCCCTGTGCCTCAAGCAGAAGCTGAATGCTTTTTTCTATCTTTCTCTAGGCCAAGCCTACTTCAAACCTCTACCTCTGATGTCCACATTAATTACAAAACAAGGGTTTGCAGCTGTCAGTCTTTATTTTAAAAAAAGAGAGAAAGGAATAATAATAATGGAAAGATCACAAAGGAGGTACAAGGATATAAAGCGGCCAGCACTGCTAACTTCAGGAGCAGATATCAGCTTATTCCTTCCCTCTTCTTGAGAAGGAAGGGAGACATAAATCAGAGGTGTTATGCAGTATAGGAAATGGGTTCCATCCTTGGCCCAGAAGTAGAGCAGGGTGGGGGTGAAGAATTATCTCTGGCTACTCTGGAATCAATAGATCACTAACCATTGCTCCCAGTTCACATTAGATTCTCAGCCCTTGTTCGTTCTATCCAGAACAAGAGCAGCCTCATTGGTTTTAGAAATAACATTGGCTGCTGTCAAGAGTGTCTTTAGGAAAGGGCACAGTATCATGTGATTTTTTTAGTCTTAATTTTCAGATTTTTCCATTCCTGACTCTAGCCCTACTTATCTCTCATTTTTCTGTGAGATTTAATCTCTAATTCTAATTATACTTTTTTCTTTCCCCCCACTTAATAGTACTTTTTTGCCATTATACATAAAGATTGTTTTTAATATTCCTTTTTATAAGATTTTGAGTTCCAAATTTTTCTCTCCCTCCCTCCCTGACCTCCCCACTCCCCAAGACAGCAAGCAATCTGATGTGGATTGTATTACGAGTGCAATCGTGTTAAACGTATTTCCACATTAGTCATGTTGTGAAAGAAGAATCAGAACAAGAGGGAAAAACCATGAGAAAACCCCAAAAAACCAAAAAAAGTGAAAATAGTGTGCTTTCATCTGCATTCAGACTCCATAGTTCTTTCTCTGGACATGGTTAGAGTTTTCCTTGAGTCTTTTGGAATTGTCTTGGATCATTGTATTCCTAAGGAGAGCTAAGTCTATCATAGTTGATTATCACACAGTGTTGCTGTTACTGTGTACAATATTTTTCTGTTTTTGCTCATTTCACTCAGCATCAGTTCATTTAAGTCTTTCTAGGTTTTCCTGGAATTGGCCTTGCTCATTGTTTCTTATAGCACAGTAGTATTCCATAACATTCATTTACCTCAGCTTGTTCAGCCATTGATGGACGTCACCTCAGTTTCCAAATTTTGCCACCACAAAAAGAGCTGCTATAAATATTTTTGCATATGTGGGTCCTTTTCCCTTTTTATCTATTCAGGACATGGACCTAGTAGTGGTATTCCTGGAGCAAAGGGTAGACATAGTTTGGTTGCACTTTAGGCACAGTACCAAATTACTCTCCAGAATGGTTAGATCAGTTCACAATGACACCAACAATGCATTAGTGTTCTGATTTTCCCTCTTCTTCTCCAAAATTTATCATTTTTCTGTTTTGTCATGTTAGCCAATCTGATAGGTGTAAGGTGTTTTGATCTGCATTTCTCTAATTAATAGTGATTTAGAACATTTTTTCACATGACTATAGATAGCTTTAATTTCTTCCCTGAAAACTGCCTGTTCATATCCTTTGACAATTTATCAATTAGGGAATGATTTGTATTCCTATAAATTTGACTCAGTTCTCTATATAGTTTAGAAATGACATCTTTATCAGAAATACTGATTTAAAAATTTTTCCCCAGATTTCTGATTTCCTTCTAATCTTGGTTGCAATTGGTTTTGCTTGTGTAAAACCTTTTAAATTTAATGTAATCAAAGTCATCCATTTTGCATTTCATAATATTCTCTATCTCTTGTTTGGTCATAAATTCTTCCCTTCTCCATAGATCTGATAGGTAAACTATTCCTTGCTCTCATAATTTGCTTACAGTATCCCCCTTTATGTTTAAATCACGTACTCGTTTTGAACTTATCTTGGTATAGGGTATGAGATGTTGGTCTGTGCCTAGTTTCTGCCTTATTATTTTCCAGTTTTCCCAGCAATTTTTGTCAAATAGTGAGTTCTTATCCAAGATGCTGGGATCTTTGGGTTTTTTAAATAGCAAATTACTATAGTCATTTCTACTGTGTCTTGTGTACCTAACATATTCCACTGATTCATCATTCTATTTCTTCACCAGTACCAAATAGTTTTAATGATTGACTCTTTATAATATAGTTTTAGGTCTGGTACGGCTAAGCCACCTTCCTTTGCATTTTTTCATTAATTCCCTTGATATTCTGGACTTTCTGTTCTTCCAGATTGAATTTTGTTATTATTCTATCTTTGTAAAATATTTTTTTTTTGTAGTTTGATGGGTATTGCACTAAATAAATAAATAAATGTAGATGAAATTGTCATTTTTATTATGTTAACTTAGCCTACACTGATATTGTTCCAATCATTTAGATCTGACTTTATTTGTGTGAAATGTTTTTGCAATTCTGTTCCTATAGTTCCTGGGTTTGTCTTGGTAGATAGATTGCCAAATATTTTATGATGTCTCCAGTAACTTTAAAATTCTCTTTCTATTTTTTGCTGCTGGTCTTTGCTGGTAATAAATAGAAATGCTGATGATTTCTGTGGGTTTATTTTATATGCTGCAACTTTGCTAAAGTTATTCCTTATTTTAAGTAGCTTTTTAGTTGATTCTCTGGGATTCTTTAAGTACACTGTCAGGGTTCTCTGTCAGGGTATCCTAACTTGCCTGCAGGGGCAGCCAGTTACTTACCTCACTCAAGTAGGCGCTGGTGCATTTTCAAGAACAGAAGAGTCAGGGCTCGGAGGTGCAAGCAGAGAAAGTTTATTGAGTCCTCTCCATGAGGAAGCCTTTACAGCCAGATCTTAAGGCAGGCTTCAAACTACCTCCAAGGCTACATATACTTCAGATCCACATACCGCATGTGGCAGAGCCCAGCTGAACAAAGTTGTGAGAGGGGAGGTGCAATCACAAGGGCATGAAGGCCCCAGGGTGTGGAGATGCCAATCTGGAATGCCTGGTAACCACACGCATGAGAACCTTGAGCAATGCTCTGAACTCCACATGACCCAGCTTGTTCCAGTGCCTGGACACTCCCTGTGCCTCAGCACAACCGCTTGCAGCCTGCACATATTTCCTGACCCTCACAGGAGAGTTCATCCCATCACATTTACAGTTATGATTATCAACTGTGTATTTCCATTAATCCTATTTCCGCCCATTTATACTTTTCTCTCTCCTTTTAACTTGTCCCTCCTCACCAGTGTTTTGCTTCTGATCACTGCCTCCTCCAGTCTATACTCCCTTCTCTCTTTTCTTTCCCCTTTCCTCTGTTATTTCTCTATAGGGTAAGATAAATTTCCATACCCAGGTGAGTGCATATTATTCCTTTGTGAACCAAATCTGATGAGAGTAAGGTTCAAACAATGCTCACTCCTTCTGTTCTTTCCTTCTACTGTAATAGGTGTTTGTGCCTCTTTATGTGATGTAATTTACTCTATTCTGCCTCCCCCTTTCCTTTTTTCCCAGTAGAATTCTGTTTTTCGCCCCTCACTTTTTTTTGTATCATCACATCAAAGTCAACTTATACCCACACCCTCTGTCTCCATATACTCCTTCTGACTGCCCTAATAGAGATACAGTTCCCAAGAGTTTTAAGTATCACCTTCCATGTAGGAATGTAAGTAGTCTAACCTCAGTGAATACCATTTTTTCCTTCCCAGTTTACCTTTTTATGCTTCCCTTGAGTCTTTTATTTGAAGATCAAGTTTTCTTTTCAGTTATGATCTTTTCATTAGGAAAGTTTGAAAGTCCTCTACTTCATTGAGTGTCCATCCCCCTCCCTCCCAATATTATGCTAAATTGTGCTGGGCAGTTGATTTTTACTTGTAATTCTAGCTCCTTGCATTTCAGAATATCATATTCCAAGTCCCCCAGTTCTTTAATGTAGAAGCTGTGAAGTACTGTGTATTTCTGAATATGACTCCCTGATATTTGAGTTATTTCTTTCTGGCTACTTACAGTGTATTCTCCTTGACCTGATAATTCTGGAATTTGGCCACAGTATTCCTTGGAGTTTTCATTTCGGGATCTTTTGCCAGAGGTAATTGGTGGATTCTTTCAATGATTATTTTACTGTCTGGTTCTAGGGTAGTTTTCCTTGATAATTTCTTGAAAGATGCTGTTCAGGCTCTTCTTTTGATCATGGCCTTGATGTAATCAAATAATTCTTAAATTATCACTCCTAGATCTATTTTCCAGGTCAGTTGTTTGTTTCCAATGAGGTATTTTACATTTCCTTCTATTTTTTCATTCTTTTGATTTTGTTTAACTACTTCTTGATGTCTCATAGAGTGATCAGCTTCCACTTGCTAATTCTAATTTTTAAGGAATTATTTTCTTCAGTGAGCTTTTGCACCTACTTTTCCATGTAGCCAATTTTCCTTTTAAAGGCATTTTTAGTGGATTTTTTTCCCAGTTAGCCAATTCTATTTTTTAAGGAATTGTTTTCTTTGAATAGTTTTTGTCCTTCCTTTTTCAAGCTGTTGACTCTCTCTTGCATACCTCTAATTTCTTTTCCTGATTTTTTCTTCTACCTCTCTTATTTGATTTTTTAAAATCCATTTTGAGCTCTTTCAAGAAGGCTTTTTGGGCTTGTGAACAATTCATATTCCTCTTTGTGGTTTCACATGTAGGCATTTTGACATTGCTTTCTTCTTCTCAATTTGTGTTTTGATCTTCCTTGTTGGAATAGTAGCTTTATATGGTCAGGGCTCTTTTCTGTATTTTGTTTAATTTTTAGTATATTTTGTGATTTTTAAAGTTGAGCTCTGCACCTGGGGCATAGCGGTCATCGTCCTAAGCTTCTTGTGCTGTGTGCCAGTGGCCAGGTCGCTGGTTTTCTTCTCTGGCACCTCAGCAGCTTGCCGACTGCTCTAAGGTAACTTGGCCTAGTCTCACTTCTTAATTAAGCCTGGTGTTCAATACCTGGCAGTTACCCGGCTGAACTGTGGATGGAGGTTTCACCGATGGCTTGCTGTGCCACTGGCCTACTTAGCCAGGACTGAGGGGCCTTAGTTGCTGATCTGTGCTGTGGTTAAGAGCCTCCTGCTGGCTTGCCTGTGTACCGTCTCTGCTGGCTTGTACTCCCCTTTTAACCAAATGAGATAGATCTTTCCTGAAGGTCTTCTAAGTTAACTTAAGCTGGAAAATTGTTACACTCCATCTTTTTTAGGTTCTGTCACTCCAGAATTCATTTAGAGACTTGATTTAATGTAGTTTTCAGGGGAAACGGGGAGAGTTCTGGCAACTTCCTGGTTTTTCTCTACTATCTTAGCTATGCCCTTCAATTATTCTTTTCTAAGTCTGAGCTGTTGATTAGGCCTGAAGATGGAGGGAGGACTTTCCAGCTCCATATTCTACTTTCCTGATTTTTTGCTACAAAAAATTCTCTTTCTCTCTCTCTCTCTCTCTCTCTCTCTCTCTCTTTCTTTTTTTTCTGTCTCTGTCTCTGTCTCTGTCTCTGCCTCTCTGTCTCTCTCTCTCTTTTGCTTTTTGGAAGGGGGAAAGCAGTGCAATTGGGGTTAAGTGACTTTCGCAAGGTCATATGGCTGGTAAATATTAAGTGTCTGAGGCCAAATTTGAACCTTAGATATTGTTAATAATACAATTATATCCATTAAATAATAGACTGACTCCAGGGCTGGTGCTCTATTCACTGCACCACACTCCCCAAAATTCTTACCAAAAATATTTTCCTAAAGTCCTGGCTCCATGATATTAATAACTTGTGGATTTTGATTCAGTCTGTTTGAGCACCTCTTATCTCAACAGCAGCCTAGTCTTTACACTGAATTGATACTCACATTCAATTCAAATAAGCATTTATTAAATGCCTATTTTTCCACAAAATATTTTAGGAATCCAACTAAAAAAATCAAATGAAAACACAGTTCTCAAGAATATTATGTTTTACTGAATCTCTGGGTCATAAAGACTTTAAAATTTTGCCCCAAGTGGTGAAGGGGAATAGGAAGATGTAAATTATCTTGTGCACATAAAACTTATAGAAAACAGTCTGTGATCAAGTGCAATGTTATTTCGTGCAGATTATACATGCTATGGAAATTCTGCAAATAAACCATTTATTGGCTAAAATTGAGAAGGAGTTCAAGGAAGATGTGAGCCTGGAACTGGTCCTCAGGTGTAGAATTTGGGTTAGTAGACAACAATAAAGAGGGGATCCTCTAGAAATTAGTAGATTTATCTTGGAAGAATCCAATTCCAATTTTTGGATAGTTGTAGTTCACTAAATTTGAAATATTGAGGCTATAAGTGACTTAGCCTGAACTTGATAATTCTCCAGTTCACCAGCATGTCTAAAACAGTGCTGCATAACATTCCCAAGGTACCTAATAGCTATTTTTATTTCTTAGAGGATCACATAGTTGAAAGACTGGAAATAATAGTTGTTCTCATTAAACCTCCAAAGCTCTCACCAAGGCATCCATCTCCTTTGGTGACACAGGAGTTTGAACAGTGTGCTAAAGCTGTCTCCTCCACGTGAACCTAAAGGAGCTCTAGAGCCATTATGGAAAAAATATGCTCACCTTTGTAAGTCTGATGTTCTCATAAATTATTTTCATTACAGATTAATGGTCTGTGAAGATTCAAATCTTTCAGAATGTTCTGTTATAGAATGTGTACTGTGCTATATTCAGAAAATGACAGATTCTGCCCAAGCTTCAGACATTTAGGGATGATACTATTCATGGTCATCAAAGAGCCATTTTATATTTCTTTCTATTTTGTGGGACATAGGATAGGATTTTATTAGTTGCTTTTCTCTTGTAGATGTTTTAAACAATAAGTGAAATTGTTTCAACAAATAAAGGTTGGGGTTCATTATCCCTTTAGATTGGGAGGCTCTGGCTTTTATGTAGAATGCCATTGGAAAATTTAATGGACATAATTGTATTATTAACAATATCTAAAAATTTAATATCATGGGAAAACTGGATTTGTTGGTCAATCTACAATGAAATTTCAGTTATTACTGTTAATAATAAAATCTTATATTGCTAAAGCTCTTTCTAATTCATAAAGCCTTTTCACATTTAATATCTCATTTTAATTCTTGTAGCAACATTCTGAGTTAGTCAGGGAAGAGATTAGATTCATGGCATTCTGTGGTTCTGCATTCCCTGAAACTTATCTCTTCAGCTCCACTGATGTGTTTGTCTTTCATAGTCAAATAGAGGACACAATTAGTTTAGAGTAGAGACATTTAGTGAATGGGCACAGTAAGAAATGTAGCAATGATACATTTTCCCCACACACCTGAGAGGGGATCAATAAACCAATCCGTAAGTATTGGGCTTGGCACCGGAGATAGACAAACAGTGTAAGTGGAAGAGTGGACGTATGAGGAGAACACACATGGAAAGATATACATGGAGGGATTATTTGAAGCCAGGCCAATTGCATGCATGGAAGAGCAATTCATGTGTCTGACACAGTAGGACTGCTTGAGATCTTCTAGGGAAGTCAGAGTGCCAGGATAGTACAAAGGAAAAATGTACTGGACGAGCAAAAGACAGACTATTTCTTGACTTTTAGGGAATTATGTTTTTGACATAGTAAGTTTAAACTTGGGAAAACTGAAACTTCTCATAGATTAAAAGGATGTATTTTTAAACTTCTTTTTTTTTGCATTTCTCTAGGTTCTTCTGTAACACTGGCATCTGTGGCGCTCAGTGCCTAGAAGGCCAAGTATGTTACATGTTTACCATTCCCCCACAGACTTTGGAAAGTGATGGAGAACATGGTAATAATTTGTTTTCTCCATGTTGTTAGATGTTAATAATATTTAATAATGACTAAAAGTGTGTTGTGCATTTTTTTTTATTTTTGAAAGCTTTTGGTTAAACATTCACCAGCACTATCCTGGGTAACCTCTTAGTATCAAGAGAAAAACTCAACTCCTCTGGGTAAAAAGTGGGTTTCTAATTACATTGGGTACCTACAATTTCTCCAGCAGTTCTCTGAAACACATAAGACATTACAACGGGAGGTCTAGACAAATATTTCTCCAGTGCATCACTGCAGCTCTGTAGAGCACCTGGCATTTCTCCACTGGATGCCCGAAAACCACAGGGCAATTCAAAGGGAGGCTGAAGAGAGACACAGAGGGCATATATGTAACCCAATTATCTCTCACTTTCAGAAATATAGGGCCCCAGTGTCTTTCCTGTTCACGTTGTTATGATGCTGCCTCCATGGGCACAGCTCTGCTGTCAGCCAGCTCATGCAGCTTTGTTATCTTGGTTTGCTCCTCTGCAGAGCTCAGTTCCACTTTGCAGACTCAACTCTCTGGGCCTTCTCTCTGCTGAGTGCGTTTGCTTTCTGAGTCAATTCTGCTGCAATGTATCATTGCTCATGGGGCTAGGATTAAATTTTGGTTTGATTTGGATATGATACTCTTTTATTAAATATAATTTGTAACCATTAATGATGATAATGATAACAATAACTAATATTTATATACCTTTGCATATATTATCTCATTACAGTAGCTTAAGATAATTTTGTGATGTGTTGTTATTATGAAGTTGATGTTATTATTATTCCCATTTAACATCGTTTTTTAGATGAGGAAACTGAAACTGAGAGGTTAAATTGCTTGTCCAGGGTCACATGGCTAGTGAGTGTCTGAGACAGGATTAGAACTCAGGTTTTCCTAAACCCAGCACTCTCTGCACTAACTCACTTAAGTATGGAGTCCAAGAGAAAAATATACCCAGGAGCCAGGACGTATGAAGAAAAAAATCAGAAGACACCAGAACTCAGATTAATAAAATGACTAATGTTGTTTAATTGGAAGTTTTTCTTTTTTTTTTCTTTTTTTTTCTTTTTCTTTTTTTTTTTGATATGAGATTCTTTATTAAATTTTTTTGAGTTACATCTTTTCTCCCCGTCTTTCCCCCGCC
>CM053583.1:217753517-217790166 GCA_028627135.1 Pseudochirops cupreus
CCGAGCTGACTTTAGTGGGAAGTATCTTTGTGTGCGTTTTGGAGTTCCAGGATTGGTTTAGAGTCCTATTTTATGGGTATTTTGGGGTGGCTATGTGAGAGCTGCAATATGTTGCTGCTTCTACGCCACCATCTTGGCTCCGCCCCCCGGAAGTTTTTATTTTTTGTAAATTGTTGGTTATCAATAAAAAAACTAACAAAAGAAAACTTCACACCTAATCCAGGGATCTGATCTCTCTCTCTCTTTCTTTTTTTGGATGAAATTATTTAGAAAACTATGAATTTCCCCTAAAAACTGCTTTGGTTGCATCTCCCCCCCCCTCCCATTTTGATCATTTTGATTTGTTGCCTAATTATTGCTATTATCTTTCATGAAGTTGTCTGTTGCTATGATTGGTTATTTGATCCATCAGTGCATTGTATATTGTATATAATATTAACTTATTTAGTTTCCAATTAATATTCATTTCCTCAATGGGCATGTATTGAATATAATTTTCCGTTGCATTGAGGTCAGTGAAAAATATTTTTAAAAATTATTTACTTTTAATTTATGACATTCAGTTCCACAAATTTTTGAGTTCCAAATTTTGTCCCTATGGTGGCATGCAATCTGATATAGATTCCATGTATACCTTCACATTAAACATTAGTCAGACTGTAAAGAAGAATTATAACCAATGGAATGAACAATGGGGAAGAAGAAACAAAACAAAATGAAAAAGAGAGAGAGCAAGTAGTTTGCTTCAATCTGCAGTCAGACTCCATATTTTTTTCTCTGGATGTGGATGGTATTTTCCATCATGAGTCCTTTGGAGGTGTCTCATAACCTTGTATTGCTGAGAAGTGCCCAGTCTATCAATGTTAGTCATGTGTCTGTAACTGTGTACAATGTTCTCCTGGTTCTGTTCCCCTCACTCAGCATCAGTTTATATAAGACTCTCCAGGTTTTTATGCAGTCTGCCTGCTCCTCATTTCTAATGGCAAAGTAGTATTCCATTACATTCATATACCGCAACTTACTTAGCCATTCCCCCATTGAAGGGCATGCTATTGATTTCCGAATTATTTGCTACCACAAAAAGAGCTGCTATAAATATTTTTGTACATAACTGGTCCTTTTCCCATTTGTATGATCTTTTTGAGATACAACCCTAGAAATGGTATTGCTGGGTCAAAGGGTATGCACATTTTTACAGCCCTTTGGGCATAGTTCCAAATTGCTCTCCAGAATGGTTGGATCAGGTCACAACTCCACCAATAATGCGTTAGTGTTCCAATTTTCCCACATCTTCTTCACCATTTATCATTTTCTTGTTTTGTCATCTTAGCCAGTCTGACAAGTGAGATGGGATACCTAAGAGTTATTTTGATTTGCACTTCTCTAATCAGTAGTGATTTAGAACATTTTTTTCATGTGATTATAGATATCTTTAATTTCTTCCTCTGAAAACTGCCTGTTCATATCCTTTGACCATTTATCAATTGGGAAATGACTTGTATTCCTATGAATTTGACTCAGTTCTCTGTATATTTTAGGAATGAGGTCTTTATCAGAGATACTGGTTCTAAAAAATTCTTTCCCAATTTTCCACTTCCCTCCTAACCTTGGTTACAAATGAAGAATTTTTAAAAATTCAACTTTTTTTGACACTTTTTTGGTTATTTCCTAATACGTCATTAATTTTTTAAAAAGCTGCCAGGGTGGTTGAATATATATATCCTTTCTATTCTCATTCAGTAATCATCTGTGTTCTATCATATCTGCATTTCCTAAAATTCTTTCACAGCCTTAATTTATTTTTGAATTTGTTTTGCTAGATTTGTCTAGGTCTTAAAGGAGGGTACATTGAGTTCTCCATTTTAGTTTATAGTCTTTTTCTTTTTGTCCCTGGTTTTCCTCTAATTATTTAGATGTCATGCCAATTTGGTGCATATGTTGTAATGGTAATGGAATCTGGAGATGCCCTTGTGTTGGCTTGGTTTTTGGGTTGAGTGTTAAAACCTAGAGCTTGTAAATCCCACTTGTGGGATAGACTTTTTGATGTGAAGAGAGAGGGATGAACTGGGAGGAGCCATGAATTGGGAGAGAGGCCCAAGCCTAGAGAAGGCCAGAAGGACTTTTGGAGAGCAGTATCCAGTACTGTGGAGCCCGAGTTGCTGAGAGAAAGACTGCTGAGAGCTTGTTGGAGCTGTCCAGGACTTTTGAGAACTGCCACCTGGAGCAGCCAAGAATTGAGGAGGCATGGCTGTGATGCCAGTGTTTTGTCTGTTTTGATGTTGTTTTGCCAGATTCACCTGCTGGTGAAGGAAAATGCTGCTGTTGTAGAGGTCCTGGAACCTGGCTGTTGGTTCAGAAGCCCTGAAGGAGGATTTTCTTGTGTTACCTTCACAGAAATCCTGGAAGATGGCCTTGCTAATGTTTTGAGGGGTTCTGGGACTGTTCTACAGGCAGAGAGTGACTTGATGAGGACACTGGCTATGGCTTTGTTGAGCCTTGTCTCCCCAGGAATTGAGATTGCTGAGGCTTCCCTTGATTCAAGATGAAAGAAAGGCCTTTCTTTGGGTTTTCAGTGCTGAGATGATATCTTAACCTTGTTGTAACTTAAAGGTGGATGGCCTTTTGTGCTCTCCTTCCCAATTTTGAGAAAGTGTTTGGTTTTAATGGATGGTATTGTAATTCAATAGTATCCAGGGGTGGGAAACCTTTGGCCTTTTTGTGCCCTGTGATTGACTAAATGAATGTACTTTGTTTATGATTGGAAACTTCTTCATTTGACAAGAGACTAAATGAATGTACTGCCCAGTACTGGGCTACTTTGACTACTGATCCCAGGGTGATAAACCTGGACCTTGGTACTTTGCAATTGAATTGAGAACTTACTTGCTAAATGAATGAGTTACATTGTATTTTGACTTTTCTCTGTTCTGTGAATGTTTGCTGAATAAATGGGGTTTGCTATGCTGGTAATCCAAACCTTGGAAGTTGCCTTTGCTTGGCATTACATATGTATATATATACAGGTTGTCCCCAAAATCTCAAGTTTTAATAATTTTAGAAGTATGAATGCCACTATTTTATAAAAAAGAATATTTGAGAATTTGATTATGTAAATTTCTTTTATATTCATTGATTTTTATGAATTTTTAATAGAAAATTTTAATTTTAACAAGATTGGATTCCCTGCTGTTATGTATTTTGTGGAAAGCAATTTCTGGATGATTCTTTCTCAGACCAGTGCATTGGTAGAGAAAATTTTTTTTTTTTTTGCTTGGCCACCTTGGTCACTCCATCTAGTTCCATTAGTTTTATTTCTTGTGAGGTCACATCAACACTATCATATGTTCTTGTAAATAACACACTATTGAATTCTGCTAGGGCACACAGTAGATTGAGCTCTCGGCCTGAAGTCAGAATGATACAAGTGCAAATCAGGCTTCAGACATGTACTAGTTATAAGACCCTTTGTTTCAGTTTCCTCAACTGTAAAATGGAGATTAAAGCACCCATATCTCAGAGTTATTATGAAGATCAAATGATATAATATTTGTAAAGTGCTTAACACAATGGTAGCACATAATAAGCAGTGTCTAAATGCTTATTCCCTCTCTCTTCTTCTATTCCATCTTGCTGTCCTCTTCATTTTTATGGATGAGTTACTCTTATTCACATTCACTGTTACGATAGTTAATTGTGCATCTTCTTCCATCCTGTTCTCTTATACTTTTTAATTTCTTTGTTGCCTGCCTTACTCTTTACAGAAGAAGAGGAGGAGGAAGAGAAAGAAGGAGGAAGAGGAGGAGGAGAAAGAGAAAGAAGGAGGAAAAGGAGGAGGAGGAGAAGGGAAAGTAGAAGGACAGGGAGAAGAAGAAGGAAAGGAGGAAGAGTAAGAAGAGGAAGAAGAAGAAAATGAGAGCAGGAGTATGCTTAGTACATTTGACTGCTCCTTTTTTCTCTCTTAGCCCAGAACCTAATTGCAGGTTATTACCTTCTTTCTTTCATTTTTAACCCCTTGTCATATTCTACCTTCCGAGGTTAAAATTTTAAAGTTTCTACTCAGGTCTAGTATTTCCATCAAGAAAATGTCAAAGTCTTGTATTTCATTCAAGATCTACTTTTTCCTCTTTAGGATTACACTTAGTTTTTGCCTTTGGGAATATTGCATTCTAATTTCTCTTCTTCTGTATAGTAACAGTCTCTAAATATTGTGTCATCCTAACTACCTCCTATGTACTTGAACTTTTTCTTTCTAGGTTACTGCAGTATTTTTCTTTGAAATACATTATCTAGGCTATTTTTTTTCCCTTTTTGTCACGATTTTTGGGTAGCATAATTCTACTTACATTTTTTGTGTTGGTCTGTTTTCCAGATCAGAGGGATGTGTGTGTGTGTGCCTATGCATATGTGTGTAAGCATTTTATGTAAGATGATTTATATTTCTTCTATTTTTTCAGCTTTTCGACTTAAAAATATTTCTTGTCTCATGGAGTCATTAATTTCTGTTTGGTCCACCTTAATTTTCAGAGAGTCTGTTATTTAGGCAAAGCTTAAGATGTTAATCCTTACAAATCTTTCCTCAGAAACTCTCATTTCTTTTCTAATTCTTTCCTCTTGAGGTATCATTTCACTTATTATATGATTAAACAAACAAATAAACCTCCTCCTTCATTTCTTCCAGAATGGAAATCCATGTGGCCAAGTTCTGTCGTTCTTTGGTGTTTTTAGGTTATTCTCGTCTTGTCAGTATCTTGGGTATTCTTGGCTTTATAACATATTATTGTAATTGGTGCTTTTTCCTACTAATTCTTCCAGGCTTACATCCTGAATTGGAACTGCATTTTGACCAGGTTCTGTTCACTTTTAAAGGGAGTTTGGGGCATTTTAAGGTCCTAATCTGTCTTCTCTAGGGTTCTACGGCTGTTTTTTTTCCAGGTGTGGAGTAAGGTATTCTTCAAGACTCTCAGAAGCAGCCCAGGCGAGGTTGCTAAAGACATTCAGCACGATGTAAGCCATGTGATTTAGAATGTAGTCTGACTGTTGCCCTTCTGGTCGGAGCTTTGCAAGTTTCTGATCCAAGTTAAGGTTTGAGTGACATAGCTCCAAATTTGCCCCAGAATGGACATTGGCTGGTAGACTGTTCAGATTCAGAGCAGGCCTGGTCTCTGGCTGCTGGCTCTTTGGCTCTATTTCCATCCATAGTAGAAATTCATAGACCCAAGGCCAGTCCCTATTCTACCAAGTTCAGCATGGACTTTATTGCCTGGACCCATTTCAGTGCCCAGATATGCTATCCTTCTATGCTGACTTGAGCTGAAAAAATGTTCCATTATGTTTTTTTTCCCTTAGATTTCCTGATCACTACTTGGTCTATTGCTCTTCCTTAATCTTTGATTATTTGTAGGAGGAAGACTGTTGTGTTTTTTCCTACTCTGCCATCTTTGGTCAATAGTACACATAGTGAAAGAGAAATAAAAGGTTAGGAAGCATCAGCACGTTAGCAGTACAGTAGCATAAACTGAAGATTGTCTCGATTGCTAATATTGAAAAAGTTAATCATGAGAGAGGTCTGTTCTTTGGATGTAATTGTATAGGAAGGTTGCACAAAGCATACACCAAGATTTTCTGTCTGCTTCTGGCTAACCACATGTGCATAATCTTAGGCTGTGGAGGCTTTGTCTTTGAAATGATGAAGCTATCCTTTACTGGCCATGGCACAAAATCTGATAACTCAGTGAAACTATGAAAAGAGAATGATCGCATCCTCGTGTTTCTCTCTTGCTTCGACCTTTCCCTTGAAATTATTGACTTTGAGACTTCTATTAAAAGGATGGGAGGGTGGGTTGTACTCCTTTGCCACTCTGGGTATGCTGTATCTACTTTGGCATGGAAGCCAGAGAAAGGTAACTCTAGGAGGTGAGCTACTGCTTGCCCTTTCCGTTTTGTCTTTGCTTTCCTGGGAAGGTCACTGAACTTCAGTCTTGAGGTGAATATGGCCAGGCTTTCAGGTGACCTTGTGAGTGTGAGGTATCCTCATCAAGAAAATTTCTTGTTATCAGAGAAAACCTCAGTGACAGGGAAAGGAGCTCACCCCCTTGGCCCAACTTGCTAGAAAACAGTGGAAGATGAGAGAGGCGAGACAGATCTGAGGAGAAATGGAATCAGAAATGTAAACCCAATCAGCAGTTCCAAAAAGTGCTTTGTGTTCTGATGAGGTTTCAATATCAACCTCTTGGGAAAGTATAAGTACAGTTTTATTACTATCCCATCCTTTTAAAGTATTTCTGTTAATTGCAGCTCAGGAGGGCATTTTTTTTTCTTCAGTATTTTTGTTTCTATCTGTAGGAAGTAAACACCTGACCCATGTCTAGTTAATTTTCATATTTATGATTAGTATTCATATTCCTAGTCCAACTTTGAGAAGAGCTAACACCTAAGATATAAGTACATCTTTCCTTGAGAGCTGAGTGAGAACTAAATAAACTGATGAGTTCAGGGATAGCTGAAATGATGCAGTTTGAGGGAGGTTCAGGGACCTCTCAAGGACCAGAGAGCAGGGCAGCATCATCTGGAATGGATTCACAGACTCAAGCATTCTTTAAGTCAAGTTGGCAAAGGTTTAGTGTTATGCTTTTCAGCAGGCAGAAGTTCTAAAGGAACCTGTGACCTTAAAGGAGTACAGTAAAACATGTGACAAATTTGCTAACTAAATGATATGGGGTGGGATTAGGGATGGTTAAGGAGTGGTCAGTTCTTAAAGGAACATGTACTTTTTGTATCTACTATGCAGGAGGTTTACCCAAAGTTCACCAGGAAAAGCCCAAGTCTGGGCCATAGAGAGGTGTGATTTTTTAGACAGTTGTAATGCCAAGCAGAGTCAACTTCCAAGGTTTGGATTATCAGCATAGCAAATCACATTTATTCAGCAAGCATTCACAGAACAGAGAAAGTTAAAATACCCTGTAACTCATTCATTTAGCAAGTAAGTTCTCAATTCAATCCAGGTACTACTTCACCCCTAGATAGTACCCTCATTTAGTCAGTCAAAGTCTCTTTTCAAATGGAGATCGGTTTCCAGTCATAAAGTACATTCATTTTGGTCAATCACAGAGCACAAAAAGGCCAAAGGTTTCCCACCCCTAGACACAAAGTAATTACAATACCATCTTTTAACACCAAGCACTTTCTCAAAAGTGGCAGGAGAGCACAAAAGGCCATCCACCCCTAAGCTATAACAAGGTTAAGATATCATCTCAGCATTGAAAATCCAAGGAAAGGCCCTTCTTTCATTTTGACCAGAGGAAAGCCCTCAGCAATCTCAGTTCCTAGGGAGACAGGGCTCAACAAAGCCATAGCCAGGGTCCTCATCAAGTCACTCTCTGCCTGTAGATCAGTCCCTCAAAACATTAGCAAGGCCCTCTTCCAGGATTTCTGTGAAGGTACCACAAGAAAATCCATCAGGGCTTCTGAACCAACAGCCAGGTTCCAGGATCTAGTCTACAACAGCAGCACTGTCCTTCACCATCAGGTGAATCTGGCAAAACAACATCAAAACAGACAGACAAAATACCAGCATCACAGCCATGCCTCCTCAGTTCTTGGCAGCTCTGGGTGGCAGTTCTCAAAAGTCCTGGACAGCTCCAACAGGCTCTCAGCTGTCTTTCTCTCAGCAACTCAAGATCCATGATACTGGATACTGCTCTCTCCAAAGTCCTTCAGACGTGCTCTCAGTTTGGGCCTCTCTCCCAATTAATGGCTCCTCCCTGTTCCCCCCTCTCTCTTCACATCAGCAAGTCCATCCCACAAGTGGGATTTATAAGCTCTAGGTTTTAACACTCAACCCAAAAACCAAGCCAATGCAGGGGCATCTCCAAATTCCATTACCATTACAGTAGTCCAGTGGGTACTGAATATCTTTATGAACTAGTACAAAGCCAGTTCAATCAAAATAATTCCTATAGCTGTGGTTTGTTACTATACCAGGGAGAGAGAGAAGTGTTTTTCTGGGGCTCACTCATGAGTAGTTGTTAGGCATAGTGTCCTTGGGCTGGGGAAAAGTTACCAGGGGTAGTATTTTGGGGCTAGGGAGAAATTTGATCTTGGAATTGTGGTCCAAGCACAAGCACCCAAGAACCCCATCATAACCACTCTCATTAGAAGCCAAGCTTCTCCAGGACTGAACCCAGTCTAGACAATGTATTGGGTCCATTGTAGATGGACCCTGTAGTGAATCAGGACTGGTTCCAATTTCTCAGTCCCCTGGGTCTAGCAGTCATCATTAATGGTAGACATGTTTTAGAGACTGACTGTAAAATGTTATAGAGTCATATACTTAGAATTAGAAGGGATCTTTTTTTTTTTTTTTTTTGCTTTTTAGAGGGCAATTGGGGTTAAGTGACTGGCCCATAGTCACATGGCTAGTAAGTGTGTCAAGTGTCTGAGGCAGAATTTGAATTCAGGTCCTCCTGATTCCAGGGCTGGTGCTCTATTCACTGCACCACCTAGCCACCCCAGAAGGGATCTTAAGAGGCTATCTAGTCAACTTCCTCATTTTACAGATGAGGAAATAAGGCCCAGAAAAGATTAAATGACTTGATCAAGGTTATATAGACAGTAAGGGGCAAAGTCAATATTCAAACCTAGGACTTCTGATTTCAGACCCATTGATTTTTCAACAGCATCACACTGCAAAGTTTTAGTTCATAGTTGGCGCATAAATAAGAACCTATGTGATAGAAAAATTTTAAAAGCTCTTTTTCAGGGATTATAGTAAAACTAGTCTGATATTAAGAACTGAAGGTAAATCTGTCAAGGAATTTATACCCATATTCAAACCATCAGAATATTCCTCCCTTCATCTTTTATATAAATGATTTTCTAACAGATAGGCTTTCTGATTGGGTGCCTCATCCACAAGATGGTGTACTAGCATTAGTAACTTGAATGCATAGGACTTGCAAATAGAACTGACTCAAATTGGCAAAAATGGTTCTCAAGTTGAAAATGCCAAGTACCCATGCATAAAGATAATTATTCCCGAGCCTGTGGCTTTGCATGGAATGTACTTTGGAAAATATATAATTCACCTCTATTTGATTAACTTTTACTGTCACATGCTCTTACTTATTTACTTTAATGCTACAGTAGAGTATGCAGTTCATTAACTTCTAATTTAGCTAAAACCAAGCAAAACTGTTTTTCTTGCAAATCACAAAGCATTTTCAAATGGCAAAATAGTGAAAGCTGATTTTCTGCAATGCATATTGTATTGCATGTCAGCAGAAGAAAACAGAGTTTGGATTTTTGCCCTGATTCCTTTTGCTAGGAAAGTTTTCTTTTGAAACTAGAGATGAATACTTGGCTAATCTTCTATTTGAATATGTTTGATGAGGTTGGTTGAATTGTAGTCAGTAAGCCTCAGAATGAATTTTGGAACAACCTCTGGGCTTTCTGGTTTTGAAACAAGCTTTTGCTTCCACAGCCTTCTGAAATATTTGAGGCTTGTTATTCTTTTCTGTTATCACAGACCATTGTCTGTTAGTAAAGTTTATCTAACATCAGGTGAAAGGAGATCGAATGGCAATATTCAATTTTTTTGTGTGTTGCTGAGAAAGGAAGTTGCTTAAAGTACAATTAAGGGAACCAACAGCATTCATCTCAGCTAGTAAAGCAGGGCCTTGCTCATAGTTAAAAAGGGTACATTGGCTCATCCTTTTGTGAGTTATTTCCATTTCTGTAGTGCCATTAGGACAAGCAGAAAAGCTTTGGCCAAGAGTGTGATCACCATTCTTTTGGAAGGAGAAAGTACTGAAATTGCTTAAAGGAGTTCTTTCTGGCAATTTTGTGGTCTTCTATACAAAGTATTTGCCCTCAAATGATGAAGGAAGAAGGTATGAGGGTTTGTTTCTATCCTGAATTTCCAAATGTTCTGGGCTTTTAATAAATGGTCGCATAATTAATGCTTATTAAATAAATAGAGAATATATTTAATTCAGAAGCATTTAGCAAGAACCTACTATATGCTAGCCCCTCTGGATACAAAGGTAAAAACCACTGGATTGCAGGGAAATGGCTTGTACATAGATAAGGAAATACAATATATATGTAAAAAGTTTTGGTTTTAGACTGTCCCTGTCCTGGCAACTGGCTGACCGAAATTGGTTTCTCAGAAAAGAGATTCTCATGGCATAAGAACATAATATTGTGGAACAAGACTGGCCTTGGCGTTCAGAAAACTGACTTCAAGTACTATGTCTGACCCATACTAGTGATATGACTTTGGTCAAGTCACTGACATTCTCAGTGCTCCAATCAGATCTCTAACATGTGAATAAGTTGCTGATATGCATTAATGGAGGAAGCTTTTACACCTTTGTATTCACTATCCTGATGAAATCACTGGTCATATTCCCCTCCACTTGAAAAAAATCAACCCAGACTTCTTTTTTATTTAAGGCCTACACAAGCAGTTTCCTTACAACAAACCTGAAAGATGTTGCATGCTATATTTTTGATAGAAAATGCCAAATTAAAAAAAATCCACAAATAAATATACATGTATATTTGTGTTTTATATATGTATAGATGTGCCCCATTTCTGGAGGAACTTCCACAAATGTCCTTCTGATCATGTAGGCCTAGATCATCTGGGGGAGGGGGAAACCCACTATCCTGAGAGGTCATCAGTATTTCTCTGTCTCTGCCCTCAACCAAAATAAAATTTCAGGGAAATCTCTAAAATAAAGTTTAGGTTTGGTTCATATCTAAAGGGTTTACCCATATGGGGCTGGAAACTTCCATGAATAGACAACTAAGTGGCCTGTCTATTCAATCAGTCAGGCTTGTCTGTGCCAACATGTAACCCGCTGTCATGTGTTAAGTCACCATTGCTGCTGAAGGTTGGAGGTGGCTGAGGATACAAATACACTCTATCTTGCTACACTCCAGTCTGAAAATTCAAGGGAGATAAACTAGTGAAAAGGAGCTCAAAAAATGTGTCATTTCTCCTTACTCTTATAGAGTCTACCACTAAGGGAATGTCTCTTCTAGGCAGGAGTCCATTTTCTGGAGCTTCATCAGAAGGTAGCCCCAATTCATAGGGACCAAGGCAAGTTGTCCTCCTCCTCCTTTGCCTTTTCCTTTAAGAAGCTATGTCATTGTAGATGTAATAGACATTTCTATATGGTCAAGAAAGTTCTTCAGCGTCTATCTGCATTGATTTCTGGGAGATTCAGTATTAGACAACATTTTATCCTCCAACCCAAGGAATGGCTATCAATAAAAGGGATATATGCACCTGGAATTAGAAGAGAATGCTGAACACACATTTTGATTAGGAGTAAGGTGATGGATAATGAGGACACAATTGAAACTGAAGAGACAGACTAGAGATGGGATGACTGGAAAGGCTGAGGTTTTGTGAGAAATTGGATTTCACCATTGCTACATTCTTAACCCATTTAGATTAGAGACTTCAGAAGGCTAGAGACTGGGAGAATGGACATTGAGGCAGGGCAGGCAGGAGGCCGCCACAGGAGTTTGAAGCCATCTCTGCTTGCATTGGTCAGAAGGGACAGTCTAAGGCAGGCTTGCACAACCTACAACCCACCAAAGAATTTCAGGATGTTTTCCTCTACATTTTTCATGGGCTGCCCAAAATCCTTTGGCAGGCCACAGGCTGATCTAAGGCATTGACAAGATGGTATCTGAGAAATAGGAGGTTTTCACCTTTCCATTTCAGAGAATAGGGATCAGATAGGGAAGAGTAAGGTCTCCTGGCCCAATGCCTCAACACTTGAATGGAAGGGTGGGGAAAAGGTAGATTGCAAAGACAGTAAATGCTTAAGTTAAAGAATTGTATATATACTAGATTAAACTAAGACATCCAATACTAGGCTATTTCAACTTGGTTAGTCCAGTCTGGAGAATGGATCTTAAAGTAACAACAGCTATGTGATGAAAAGGAAATTCATTCTTCAGGGTGATCACTTATGTATATATTACCTAGGTACAGAATCATAGAACTTAAGAGTTGGAAGGGACCTCAGAGGTCATGCACCACAACCTATACCTTTAGAGGAATCCCCTCTATAGCACTGCCAAGTGGTCATTCAAGGCATTCAACCTAGTATTGGATGTCTTAGTTTAATCTAGTATATATACAATTCTTTAACTTAAGCATTTACTGTCTTTGCAATCTACCTTTTCCCCACCCCTCCATTCAGGTGTTGAGGTCTTGGGCCAGGAGACCTCCCTCTTCCCTATCTGATCCCTATTCTCTGAAATGGAAAGGGGGAAACCTCTTGTTTCTCGGATACCCTCTTGTCAATGCCTTAGACCAGCCTGTGGCCTGCCAAAGGATTTTGGGCAGCCCATGAAAAATGTAGAGGAAAACATTTAAATAACTCAAGTGAAGGGGAAATCTCTACCTACCATTAAAAAAGGATGAAATTGTGAACACGAACTTTGTAATGTTTATACTAACTGATTAAATATGCCAGAGCTTTCTTTTTGCACAGTGAAATCAGACAACAAAATAGCAAAACTAGTCAATCAGGAGGACTTCTGATGTCCAGGGCTGCTTGATATACCAATAGTCCTTTGCAGTGAAACCCAGCTGGAAACTCATACCAGCTTTGAAACAGATGCTGAGCCATTTAGTTGCTTACGGACCTTCAAGAGACATCCCTTTCTGCAAAGACTTTCCTATCTATAGGTTATTGAGACTATAGATACACCCTATTTTATGGTTTTTTTGGAGACAACCTTATGTCAAGATATACTTCTTTTTAAAAACCACTTTATTGTTAAAAAAACAACAAGAAGTCTAGACATCATCTAGACATCAAGTTGTATTTTTTTTTTTTTGCTGGTGGAGGATCTTGCCTCAATATTGAAGTTGTTGACTGATCACAGTGGTGGTTGCTGAAGGTTGGGGTAGCTCTGGCAATTTCTTAAAATGAGACAATGAAGTTTGCCACGTGGATTCACTTTTCCTTTCACTTGAACACTTAGAGGCCATTGCAGGGTTATTGATGGGCCAAATTTCAATATTGTTGTATCTCAAGAAATAAGGAAGCTTTTAGTTTGACTCCTTTGGGTGAGCTCTTCCTGCCTCACAGCATCTGGAGAACAAAGAGAGATGATGATGTGAAGTGACGAGGTCTTCTGTCTTCTCTATCCGAAGCTGACATATGACCCATACTTTGGTTCTTTTCCTCAGTGTCTATTCTTCCATAAGTGAAGGAGTTGTGAGTTTTGAAAGATTACTAATCTCTGTGTGGATTATTAATTTTTTTGTGTTATGTGTGGCAAATTTCTCATCTGGAGCCTGTTTTCTCCTCCACCCAGGGTGCACTCAGGCCATCACATGTAAGCACAAAACTTAATGTTAGCCCTCCAAGGGCCTTAGCAGGGCAGCGGGGATGCTGTGGGTGCTTAATCAATGTTTATTAAGCTCAAGGCCTTTCTAGTCACTCTCGGCAACTCAGTGATCCTTCCATTAAAACCCCATGCTGGGGAGCCCACAGGCTGCCCTGAAAACAAGGATCCCCAGGCTTCCCCAAGAGGTGCTGTCCTCTGCAGCAGCTTCACTTGAGGCATCCCTCCCCCTGCCCTGGGCCTGTCCATCTGTCAGTCAGTCCAGAGATACTTCTAACCTTGATTATGGGACTCTTGGAATATCCTGTTTTTGGAGACATCTCCTTGTCAAGCCTTTAACTATGGAATGCTTATTGCCAAGAATGCCTTCTGATTTGTGTATCTAAGGACCTCAGCTCTGACACTAGGGATTCCTTATTTCCCTCATTTCTTGGGACTTTCTGCCTAGCATCTCCTCAAATTCTTGCCTTTTCTCCTTTCTTTGTTCAAAAATTGTATAAATATCTCATTTTCAAGTGGGCTTTGAACATGTCAGAACAGACATTGTCCCAGCTTGCAAACTTTTCCTTCTCAGGCAATAAAATGCATTTATAATCTGTATAAATTGTGATCAGACTGTGGTTAATTCCAAGTCCCCCTTTTTGGGTCTGGGGTTTCTTCCATTTAATAGCTCAGAGGGGTTTTTCTTGAACAAAGTCCAAGTCCATTTTAAGGTGTTAGTAGAAGATTTAGAGGCAGTGATGCTTGAGCCATTTAGTTTTAATAGAAACAAAGCTTTTAGATGAGAAATGTATCCTTAACTGCAGTCCTAGATTATGGGATTTTTGACCATGCTGTTTGCATTGTAGCCAAATAGTAAAAGACATTGCTGTCTTTCATAAGATTACGTGGAATTAAGAGATTTTGAAAACTTCAACTGGAAAACAATGGGAACTAAGCCTCTTAACTGTTCTTCTCTGTAGTTCCACTGGGTAAAGCTGCAAAAACTATGTAATAAACAAAGAGAGAATAAAAAGGAGGAAAAACAAAGAGAATAACAAGTTACTTAAAAATATGTAACTAAATCAAGATGCACATATGAACTTTCAGTCCAAGAAAAAAGTAACAGATTCGGCAACTGTCCTGGAGTCATTTTGATTAATTGGTATATTTCTAAATGCAATCCTAGAATGTCTTTTCGTAGGACAATAGACATAGAGCTGTATGGAAGCTCTGCTGCATTTTGTCATTTCTCACATGAGAAAACCGAGACCTAGGGAGAATAAGTGACCTATTCAAGGCCTCATTTCTAGTAAGAATCAGAGATGGAATTTGAACCCAGGTTCTCTGACTGCAGAGCTAGTGCTATTAGCCTCATACTATACAAACTCCCATAATCATTCATAAAAAATTTGAGTACCCTGTCAGTGGATGTTAGATTAATAAGTGATACAGGAGTTTATGCTTGGTTTGTATGACAAAATGAACTTCTTAGTTCAAATCAGGACAGAGTTACAGGATATGAAAAATTTATAGTTCTTTACTTCAAGGAATCTCTTATCAGAAAACTTCTTTCATGTCATTTTTATTTTTCTAACTTTTCCGTGTACCACATTTTCCCCTGATAAACTTAGAATGTCAGTTCTGCTCAAATTTTCAAGGGTCCAGAAAGACTTGTGAACAAAACTCAGTGATGTCCTTCCATACAGAACAAATGGTTGATGAAAATTGTCATATAATCCATTTCCCATATCCATGTTAGTGGGAATGTTGTGGCAAATATTTGTTATCCTAACATGAAGAAGTTAGTTTTTTGAGAGAAACTTGAAGAAAAAAAGCTTGTTCTTTCACAATAGAAGAGTAGCTTTCAGATGCTGTGCTTCAAGAAATTGCAGTAACTGATTATTGATTTTGTCTAATTAGTGTATAGATCAGTAGCTCCAGGATGTGTGATTTCATTCCTATACTGAGACAGATCATGACCTCTTTGTAATTTATGGGTTTAGAGAGTTGCCCAAGTCTCAGAGAGGCTGAGTGACTTGCCAGTAAATGTCAGAGGCAGAATTTTAGGACATCTTGACTTTAAATCCAGTACCTTCACTATTTTACCAGACTGTCTCTCAGTTAATGAACAAGACTTTGCCTAGCATTTTATGATTTTATTTTAGTACAACCTCTAATAAACCCATGGAGACTGGCGCGCTGGCTTATCCCTCTAAATATGCCACTATATCTGGACACATGCTCTGGTGAACTGGGTTCAGTCCTAGGGGAACTTGGCCACTAAAAAGAAAAGTCCAACTCTTCCTTTTGAACTGTGTGGCTCTTTTAATTCTCATCCCAGAAGCCGTAGGAAAGTCACTTAAATTTCTTGATATTTTTCAGTCCCTGTTCCCAATGGTATACTGGTAAATGTTTAACAACCAACCTTCTCTAAAAAAGTAGCCATGATACACCTTTTAAAAGTTTAATTTATGTTATTAACATTTTCTCCATCACTTTAAGTCTAGATCATTAATAAGACAATAAATCAAGCCCTTATTTGTAGCATTTGCCAATTTCTGAGGTATAAATGTTCACACTGAAAATCTAGCCTCTGGCTTTGGCAAGTTGGTATAGGCTGGCAATAGCATACCCCATAGATACCCTTGGCTTTCAGAATAAATCTTCTTATAACTCCAATGCAACATGAATGGAAATGTATTTTAGAATTTCTTGTGCAAATTCACATAGTGAATTAAGTTAATAAATCTTTTTTTATAAAGAAAACTTAATTTGGTACCTAGCAATATTTTTAGTACTATAATGTTAAATGCTTATCAGAACAGTCAAATATGATTCCTTTGATTTTGAATCTTGACAGCCAATAGTTTTCTTCTCCATGTAGTTTTTGGAAGAGATAACTGCATGTAATGTTCAACCTCCAGTTCATTTCATGCTTTGGATCTGATTGAGAACAAGATTAAGAAAACTGATTAACAGACTTAAGTTGCTAAATACAGAATGGAAGCCTTGTGAATGTTTAGAAAGAATGGGCTATGCTTTGTCAAAGGTGTGCCAGAAGGTTAGATTCTCTAAAAATACGAAGGCTCGATTCCATTGATTGGGAATTCATTCCAAGTTTCTGTTTATTGTAGAGATCAATGAGCTTGCTTATCAATCAATTGACAAACATTTTATAAGCACCTACTATGTGCCAGGCATTGTGCTTAGTGCCCAGGATATGAAAGTAGGTTTAAAAAAAACAGTTCTTGTCCTCAAGGAGCTTACAATCTAATGAGAGAGCCAAGCATTCAAACAAAAACGTACAAAGCAAACTATATACAGGACAGATAGAATCATTTAGCAGAGGAAAAACAATTCGCTGGGTTATTGTTGCTGATATTTTAAAGCTCACTATCAAAAGTTTTCATAGAAAAAGTTCATCCTTTTGGTTTGAAACAATAGGAATTATTTCTTTAATTGTCTCTTTCAAATTGTTTAAATGCACTCTAACATTCCCTCCATTTCTCACATGATCCCCACCTCATCACCATTTTCTCTCCAATTCATATATTTTCATTACCCTAGCAGTTTAGGAATATTCCTTTAGGTTAGTGTATTTATTTACCAAATATGCCTGATATCCACTTGTTGAGCTCTTCATATTCTCTGGGGATATGACTGCACCAGGTTGGGAATTCCTAACTTTAAAATTGAGTTTGGCTTAGATTTAGAATCTCTTCAAAAAGGAAAGTAGAAAATTCCTTAATGTAAAATACAGATTTGATATAGGACAGCTATTTATTTCCTCCATATAAAAGAAATACTAAGACAGATAAACAAATGAAAAAAAGACCCCATAAGTACATATAGACAAAGACTTAAACATGATACAACAGTGTGTAATTTCTACAATAGCATCTTGGGAGACTGATAACAAAAAACATTAAAGTATGAAGCATTTTTCTTGATCACTGAATAATCATTCATTTATTCCTTGACTCTGTACTGTCTGCATAGCATCGTTAATGCATATTTCTCCTGTCAGGTATGGACTTGCTTATGGGGGTGCCTCGTATACTTTAGCACCAATTTAGGAACCTAGAAATTTGTCTTTATTTATTGTTATGTTGTACATATCTATGTATATCCTTGTTGTCTTCCCTATTAGAACGTAATCTCTTTATGAGGAAGAATTGTTTAATAATTGTTTATATACTTGTCACTTCCCCCAAAGCTCATTACAAGTAGAAATTGTTTCATTCTTTCTATTATACCTCCAATGCTAGGTACAAAGCAGGTGATTAATAAATACTTGTTTATTGGTTGATTGTGGGAGTCCAGAGCTGGTTCTCTTCCTTGCTGTCAGGGGTCTGATTCTCTGAAGCTAACTACTTCCTAAAGTGCTGCCTTTCTATATTTCTCTTTTTCTGTAGTGTGTGTCTTTGCTTCCTCAATCGTGCTTCACATTCTCTGGAAGTGAACAGCTCTTGAACAATTGGATGAGGTGTCCCTTGATAAAGGTCTACAAGAGAGAAATTCTGCCCCATGAGGATCTCTTCCACAAAGTGACCCGGAGCCTTAATTCCCACTAAGTCTCGTCTCTTAAGCCATTGAAAACCCTGCAAAGGTGTGTTCGATCTTTGCTGGTCCAAGGAGGTTGTTTCCTTCAATACTCTCAGAGAAAGGATGTCACAGATCATAATGGGATCACCAAAGGTAGCCTCAATTTTAGATGGTTTAATACCTTGTTACTACATTAAATTTGCCTGTGACTAAATCCCAAGACAACATCAACTGAGTTAGAGGCAGGATGGAGAAATACAGCTCCCCTTCTGTATGCACTTATTAAACACCTACTGTGTTTAATATCCTATAGTAGGTTCTGGGGGAGTTACAAAGACAACTAAGACAGGATCCCTCTTTACCTGTTGCCTGCCTTAGAATCTGCCAGTTTCTTCTTCCACTGATGATTTCTCTCCCAACAAATACTAGACTTTGTCAAAATATATTGTATGTATGCTTTCCTCATAATGGTGATTGCTTTCTGCATTCCCACAAGGTTCTTTTTTTTTCAAGTAGTCCTCCTTTAAGGTAACAGTGATTTTGTTTGTGTCTGTCAGATCTATTTCCTTGTTACATAATAATGAATGTACTTGCTTTTTCTACACCATAGTCAGTATAAGGATCAGTCAAAGATGCAGGTAGCATACTTCTAACAGGAGGATAGAATGACTAATTTTTTCCAATGTTATGTTATGTAAATTGTCAAGTTACAGCCTATGTGAATTCTTCCTTGTTCATATCTTTTATTTATTTATTTTTTCACATGTGAACCATCAGCTATCAAGGGGAATTTTTTCCTGTGCTTTTTCAACATTACTAATATCCAATATGTAAAAATTTCTAAATTAATCCTAGTAGGTAGAAAGTCTTTGCTTTACTGATGGATTTGGGGTTTTGCTCTACATGAAGTTTCATTAGCCCTCTCATCAATTTTTGTATCTTTCTGTGCAAAAAAAAAAATCAAATATTTCTGCTTAACATGTTTCCATTTCAAAGCATGAGCAGGGTGAGGTGAAGTATATACTGTATGTGGGGCAGTCTGTAAAAAACACCATGAAGTATATTTAGCTTTATTCTGGGGGTCAGGAGAAATCTCAGTCTGAGAAAAATGCTTATTGCCAAATTAGTCCATTTGGATATTTACCTCATTAGGGAAAATGGAATATTAATAAACACAAAATTGACCTTAGGTACTACTGACATTTTTACTACCAATTAATAAGATTGAATCTTTATCTAATAATTCAGCATTTGAAAGCATTATTTTCCATTAATGGTTATTATTGGGCCCATAAATCACTTTATCCTTGGTTCTTTAATACAGTAACTTCTCCATTGTAAGTACAAATAGCTCATTCTGCTAGCAGAATAATAACGTGGGATTTGATGATACTGTTGCAGTTCAGACTTTTTAGCCTTTAGATTTCTAGTTCAAGGAGGAGTTGTTTAATGATATTTACCCTTGGGAATTATTTCACGCTGTGTGCCCTGGCCATCAAAATTACCTGTTGTAACTCTGTGTCCAAAACAAAATTCAGCTTCCAATCCAGTAATTCAATAAATGCACCTTCTGTGGCCAGAATAATGCTATATGGAGTGAATATAGCAAGGAATGTTCTAGGAATGGTGTTCTTGAGAGAAAAAACATTGATGCTCATTTTATGGAATGTGCCTGTATTTAGGTGTGATTTAGCCCAAGCAGTGAGTAGGGAGTGAGATAAAACTTGTACAAACAAAAACAATCATAAAATTAGATGGAAATGTGATCCCTTTTATATTATTCCTCTCATGCTAATATTATTGTCCATGACAGTTCAAAATTTTGTGAGATTATGGTAAATTATAGTGTATGTATATGATTGAGGATGTCTGTTTTTAATATTTTGATAGTATAACAGTTCCTTGTGTATGACTAGAATATCTGTACAATTTCTAACCTTTGGAAACATAGGACTCATTGTTAGAAACAGATCCCTAGGTGATTCCTTCTTTGCATCTTGGCATTGTTAAGATTGCATGGCATGCATGAATGCCACAAATGTGGATATTTGGGACTTCATAGATACTCTTAGATAGTGATTCTTTTTGTCATGGGAAAGATTCATAGTACCAGAAACTTATGATCCTGGAAGATAACAGCAACTCTGAAACTTACAACTCCTCAGTCAGAGGGTACTATGAGTACCTGTCTCTGGGGTCCCCCCTCCCTCTCTAATTAGAGTTCTCAAGGAGCTAACAGTCTAATTGGGGAAGACAGAATATAAAAGCCTGAAAAGGAGTGTCCTTAAAGGCATGTTGAAGCCTTCTATCCTGGGTGGGAAATGATGAGGTGACTGCTGTGAGGGCCCTGCTTACAGTGATGAGAAATACCAAGAAGCTGGAAATGGGGAATAAGAATGGCCATGGAATCGTGGGTATCCTGTAAGCTATGTACCAACTTTTTGTGATTTAATAGTTTTTGTTATTTTGTTATTCTTGCTGATGCCAGTCTCAAGGACTTTATGTGGCTGTGCAGTGCTTTAGATCCTGCCATTTATGAGAGACAATGTAGTTACATGACTCGGCGGCACTAACTTAAAACACCATCGACATAGGCATTAGGACAAAATTCCTATGGTGTTTATCTCTCTCATTTTTCATGAATTAGCCATACTATCCAGCTTCCTTGTAGAGATGTTTTGCTAGAGATGCAATATTTGTAGCTCTAGTTACCTGAGGGCTGGAAAATGAGACCAAGGGAGGAGGCAATTTGGGGCAATGATTGCACTCTATTTTATACTACCTGTAAATTGATATATTTTTGATATTTTGATGCACTTTATTTTAAGTAAACAGAATTTTATTCTCATTATGAAATTGTTTTGTAATAGATCAGGCTAAGTCTTAAAAGTTGGTGGGGATTTATGAACACTACTATAGGTAGTTTTGAACCCCCCAAGTGGTCAATTTCTAGAGATTGTAGTTTGGGACAATGTAACATTGACAAGAGATAAAAGGAAGTTGAATTCCAGAGAAAGATAGGATGATTATGAAATATACTATAGTAAACTTAAGGTTTAATATGCTTGTGTACACTAATTCAAGGGAGTTACCTTTATACTACGGTAGGAGTCTTTGAAGACAGTCCATCGATACACATTTATTTGGTACCTACTATATATATGCCACGTACTGTGCTGAATGCTGGGAATACAAATAGGCAAAAGAAAGACAGTCCCTGCCTTAAATGAGCCTACAATCAAATGAGGAAGACAATACAGAAAAGGAAGCTGAAAAGGTTGAGGGAAAAATACTCAACGTGGGGGCATGATTGAGAAATCCAAAGGAGTCCATCTGGATGGAAAATGAAGAGATAGCTGGCTTGTGCTTCCCTTAAATAGAGGTAGGACAGATGGGCAGAGGGTACTGATCAGTGAGAATGCTGAGGTTCATGTGTGCAGGATGATGTACCTGTGGGCATGAGGGGAAAATGCAAAGGAGTTCATTTCCCAAAGGTGGGAAATGAAATATTTTAGGATAGAAAGAGTATGAGCAAAAGATGTGTGGGAGAATGTTTTCATGCATGTCATAGAAGAGGAGACACAAATAATTGGTAACCTTGTCTTTTTTTTTTCATAGAGGGATTCTGCTCATATTTCTAATTCTACCTCCACTGTTGTTGCTTCTATAGACTAGCCAGTACAGCAGGACTCTCCGCTTATTATAACTGTGGCCAATGAATATCTTAAATTCTCCACTGGTACATCCATCATTCACTCAGAAGCTCATTGGATCATATTGGTGGTATATCATGGTTTGTAAGTTGTAACATTGATGATGAGCTTTAATCTTTCATGTTAAAGAAATTGGGAGCATTTATTTAAAATGTGAACCATCTACAATAGAATAGAGACTTGTACAATGTTCAACACAAACAAATCTTGTGATTTATTATGTCGATGTAAATCTGATCTTAATGAAAAATAATGACAGGAATTTTTGCTTCCTTATTTGTAAGCTGAGTGCAAACTGACAGGCTGTGTTAAAGAGTGTGATGTGGGCAAAGATGTTGTGCCTGTCAGCTCTGGTTAACAATTATACATGTTTTCTAATCATCCAATGACTGAGTAATCATGCCGCCCAGGATACACTTCCCATAAAGAATAAGCTGTAGTGTAAACACTTGTAAAAGAGTTCAGATGTTGAGCATCTCTTGTCTTTCCCCTTTTTGTTATTTTCCTCTTCCTAAAGAAAATACTGAATGTTTTCTTCATTTAATTTTGTCTAAGAATTTTGAGCTGGATGTTCAATGTTTTTAAAAAGCAAGGATTTGGGGGGACTTCTGAGAGCCAAGTTGGTAGAAAAAGCAGTAAATAGTTGTAACTCTCCCATACTCACCTCCAAGCAACCATAAAATAGCACCTCCAAACAAATCCTGGAACATCAGAACCAGAAAAAAGATGGGGTGAAACAATCTTTTAGAACAAGCAACTTGAGACATTGGCAAGAAAGGTCCATTTCACTTGAATAAAAGAGTAGCACATTTGTAAGCAATGCAAGGTGGGAATTTTGTTGTTTTCTTTTTGGAGTTCGGTTTCTCAGTCTCAGACTAAATTTTGAACATCTGAAGGATTAATCTCCTTTGAAACCTGATAATTCACAGCTGTGCTGAATCACAAAGTTTTCCTGCCTACTGGCTCTGAGCCAATCAGGAGCCCTTTCTCATATATTCTGGGTAGTTGGCATTTAGCTTTGGGGGTTTGCTCATGAGAAGGATCTTTTGAGTTCCTGATCAAGACTCTGAGGAGTCATGTGTTCAAAGCCCCCTAACTGCTTAGATGTCTGTGCTTCCTTGATCCAGTGTTGTATGTTAAGTATATAGCAATACTGCTGTATTCAGACAGTTGGAGCCCTCTCTATTGGTCTTTTGCTAATTTCTCTGCTTGTATTTTCCCCATGTTTAGGGTGGTGACCTTTCCCCTGAACTAGTGAATGTAATTAAAAGTATGATTGTTAACCTCTTTTTGAGCAGTCTTTCCTTTAAAAGCAGATCAAAGAACCTGTGATAGCAGGTCATCCTGGGTATGCTAGGGTACTTGCTAATAAAACATTCCAGGACAAAAAGCACCCCATAAAGCCAGCAGCAAGCCCTCTCTCAGCAAACCACAGGGATATCTTGAGTCCCATTGTGGTGGAGCTAGCAAACACCAACACCAGGACCTTCCATATGCCTTCACGTAGCCAGGGAAACTAGCAGACTCCAGCTCTGAGAACAACCATGTGCTTCAGTGTGGCCCTGGGCAAACAGACATCTCCCAGTGGTCAGAACTCCATGTTCTTCAAGGTAGCCCTGGGGAAATGCAAGAAAACCCCACCCCCTCAGCAGAGCACACCAGACATGAGGGTCCTCTGTGGGCTTCAGGGCAACATCAGTGCAACAACAGCTAAAAAGCCTGGAACTTCAGTTGGTGGCACAAGAAGCTCAAGATAGTCACCCTTCCACTCTGGGAACAGTACTGTTAAGGGAATTTGAAGATCTTGCCTGCTTCTTAATAGGCCCATGTGACCTACTTCCAATTCACAGTAAGGTAGATAGTAATTAATACAGTTCTGGTGGGTTTATGGACTCCAGGAGCACGGCTGACATATTTACCCTGCTTCTGGTTATTGTCTTCTTATTCTTTTTGGCCTTTGTTTGTTTGTTCAACTTGTTTGCTAGATTTGCCCCCTTCAGGCTTAGTGCCCTCCACTTATAGATGATTGACTGCTTAAACTGGATGTCATCCTCTGTCCAACATTATGATGTACAACTCCTGGACCTGGCATTGACCAAGCTCTGGATACAGGCTAAAGAACTGACCCCTCGAATGGGACCTCTTGAGGTAGGGGACAGTTCTATATCCATTCTCATCAGGAAATAGTTATACAAGAAAAGACCTTTACCCCTTATCCCAAGGGATTTTGGGTCCCATTCATTTGAGAGGGGGATGATGGAGTGCTACCCTAAGATATTGTTTTATGTGTTTATTTTGTGTTATCTCTGTTATATTATTATGAAGTTATATTGATACCAGTTACCCCTAAACTGCCATTGACCTATTAATGGACACGAAAGATCTTGGGGCTGAATGTAATGTTAAGGGAATTTGAAGATCTTCCCTGCCTCTTAATGGGCTTGTGTGACCTGCTTTGAGCTCTGGCCCACCAGAGCTTGAATCACATGGAGCCCATGGTTTGGGCTGGAACAAATGGGTGAAACAAAAAGAGTGAAGCTGAGAGAGAGTGAGGCAGAGCTGGGACAGAGGTGAGGCAGTGTAGCTAGAATGAAAGAGTGGGAGGAATTTTGCCTAGGGGAGGTTGTTTGTGGGGAGGTCAACAGAGGGAAAGCTTGCCAATGGCAGTACTTTCTGCATTGGTGCTGTGTATAAACTTCTTTGTTACCATGGTGGAATTGACTTTCTGGTATTTGAATAAGTATCTTGGTTTTGTCTTTGAGGAAGAGAGTTTGTTATATTTTGTGAGTTAGCCCCGGAAATACATCTGCAGATTCATAGCAGTTGCTGTGAGTATCACATTGGCAATGTAGGAGCAGAAATCAAATTTAAAAGAAAGGAAAAAGGTCAAAAGAAAGATGAAAAAAAAGCAACAATGAAAAAGAATCTGACCATAGAAAGTTATCATGATGACAAGGAAGACCAAGACACAAACTTAGAAGAGGAAAAAATGTCAAAACATTTACAGGCAAAACTCCCCCCAAAAGTGGGAAGTGTTCTCAATCCCAGAAAGAACTCATGAAAAAGCTCAAAAAGGAGCTTAATAATGATGTAAGAGAGGTAGAAGGAAAAAAAATGGAAAAAGAAATGATAGCAGTGCAAGAGAATTATGAATAAAGAGTCAACATCTTGGAAAATTGCTGAAAATGTAGAATTGGCCAAATGGAAAAGACAATACAAAAATCCACTGAAGTAAACAAATCCTTAAAGAGTACAATAGGCTAGATAGAAAAGAAAATATGAAAGGTAATTGAGGAAAACAACATGTTAAAAGTTAGAATTGGGCAAGTAGGAGCTAATGACTCTATGAGTCATTGAGAATCAATGAAATAAATTCAAAAGAATGAAAAAAATGGAAGAAAATGTAAACTACCTCATGGGAAAAACAATTTACCTGGAAAAGAGATCTGGGAGAGACAATATCAGAACTAATGGGCTACCTGAAAGCCATAATCAAAAGGATGACCTTGACAGCATCTTTCAAGAAATTATTAAGGAAAACTACCCTGATACCCAGCAACAGAGGGCAAAAGAGTCATTGAAAGAAATGATCACCTCAGGAAAGATATCTCAAGGAAAATTATAGCCAAATTTCAGAACTATCAGGTCAATCTAAAAATACAAGTGACCAGAAAGAAGCAGTTCAAATACCAGGGAATCACAATTAGGATTGCATTGGACTTGGCAGCTCCTTGACTGGAGATCATGGAACATGATATTCTGGGAAGCAAAGGAACTGGGACTACAACCAAGAATCACTTATCTGACAAAATTAAGCATAATATATCAAGGGAAAAAATTCAATGAAATAGAAGGATTTCAAGCTTTCATCAGGTGAAGACCAGAACTAAAGAAAAAAATAATTTGACCTCTAATATCAAGACCCAAGAGAAGCATAAAAAGATAAGAAGGGGAAAAAAATCCAAAGGGATTCAATAGAGCTAAACTATTTATGTCCCTACATAGGAATATCATACTTGTAATTCTTAAAAATTGTATCACTAATAGTATAGTTGGAAGGAATAAACATAGAGGATATGGGTGAATTTGAGGACAAGACAGGAAATGAAGGGATTAGAAAGAAGAGCACAATGGGTATAGAAGGAAGGGAGGAGTAGAATGAAGCAAATAATCTCGCATGAAGAGGCCAAAAAGAACTTTTACAGTGGAGGGGAAGAGGGGATGTTGAACAGTGAGCATTACTTCAACCTTACCCTCATCAGTATTGGCTCAGATTGGGAATAATATACACTCATCAGTTGAATATAGAAATCTATCTTACCCAGCAGGGAAGTAGGAGAGGAAGAGATCAAGTAAAGGGGTGGAAGTGGTGACTGAGAGAAGTGGGGGCAGATCAGAGAAGGTGGTAGACAGAAGCAAAACAGTGGTGAGGTTGTAAAGGGTGAAAAGAGAGAGAGGACTAACAGGAGGAGAAATAGGATAGAGGGAAATACACAATAATCATAACTGTAAATGTGAATGGGACGAACTCTACCACAAAATGGAATAGAGAGCAGGATGGATCAGAAGTTACATTAGACACAGCAGTCAATGGACATAGTGACTTAGTGTTTGATAGTCTCAATCCCCAGCTTTGGGGATAAGAACTCACTATTTGACAAAAGCTGCTGGGGAAACTGGAAAATAACAGGACACAAACTAAGTGTAGACCAATATTTCATACCATATACCAAGAAAAGTTCAAAATGGGGGCATGATTTAGATATAAAAGGTGATACCATAAGAAAATTAGAAGAGCAAGTAATAATCTGTATGTCAGATCTAAGGGGAGGGGAAGAGTTCATGATCAAATAAGAGATAGAAAGCATTACAAAATGTAAAATAGGTAATTTTGTAATTAAATATTATATTAAAAAGCGTTTGTGCAAAAAAACCCAATATAACCAAGATTAGAGGGAAACAATCTTTGTGGCAGGTGTCTCTGATAAAGGCCTCATTTCTCAAATATTTAGATAATGGAGTCAAATTTATAAGAATATAAGCCATTCTCCAGTTGATAAATAGTCAAAGGATATGAAGAGGCAGTTTTCAGATGAAAAAAAATCAAACTATAGTCATATGACAAAGTGCTCTAAATCACTTTTGATTAGACAAATGCAAATTAAAAGAACTCTGAGGTTCTACCTTACTCCTATCAGACTGACTAATATGATAAAAAATAATAAAAATGAGAAATGTTGGGATATGGGGAAATTTGGATACTGGTTCATTGTTGGTAGAGTTGTGAACTGATCCAGCCATTCTGTGGAGCAATATGGATCTATGCCCAAAGGGCAATCAAACTGTAATACCAGAGCAAAACCAAGCCTTTTATTCTGATGGCAAAATATTGGAAATTGAGGGGATGCCCATCAGTTGGGGAATGGCTGAGCAAGCTGTGGTATATGATTGTGATGAAATATTATTGTGCAATAATAAATAATAGACAGGCTAATTTCAGAAAAACCTGGAAAGACTTATACAAACTGATGCAAATTGAAATAAGCAGAGCCAGGAAAACACTGTACACATCATCAGCAACAATATGTGATGATCAACTATGAATGACTCAGCTCTTCTCAGCAACACAGTGATCCAAGAGAAGTACAAAAGTCTCAAGGAGGAAAATGCTATTCATATCTAGATAAAGAACTGATGGACTCTGAATGCAGATCAAAGCACATTTTTTCACTTACTTTATTCTTTCTTTTTTTGGTCTGTTTCTAATGTGACTAATATGGAAATATTTTTATATGATAGCACATGGATAAATGATGTCAAACTGGCTATGATTTTCAGAAGAGCATAGAGAAAAATTTGGAACTCAAAATCTTGTAAAAATGAATGCTAAAAATTTTCTTCAAATGTAACTGGGGAAAAATAAAATACTATTATTAAATGTTAAAAAAAATAAAAAGCAAGGAATTCCCTTGAATAGGAACTTTGTAGTAAGATTTAGCCTAGAAGTTTATAAAATCATCATCCTGGGAGCTCTCTAGTATATTTCTAGTATTTCTCTAGTATATATCTAGTATATTTTTTTCTGAGGGGATACTCTCTCTTCAAGGGAACTTCACAGACTCAGATTAATGATAAGGTCTGACTGAAGATATCTTTCAAGAACTGAAGTCTGTGATTGAAGACTAGAAGGTGGGGAGGAATATAATATATTTGCCTAAAATTTTGAAGACCTTTTAAGGCTTTGGAACTCAGAAACCTTATGATTTGAATGTTTAACATAGTGTACTTAATCCTGATGCTTAGGAATAAAAAAACCTAATTTCATTAGGTAAGGAAAAGGTTGTTTTTTTTAAAAATTATTTTTACAACATTCACTTCCATAATTTTTACATTTTCTCCCTCTTTTTTCCTTCCTCTCTCCCCAAGGTGGCTTGCAATCTGATATGGGCTCTATACATACATTCCTATTAAATACATTTTCACATTAGTCATGTTCCATAGAAGAATTAAAATGAGTGGGAAAACCATGAGAAAGAAAAAAAAATAAAACAAAGAAAAATGCAAGTGTCTGCTTTGTTCAGCATTCTGACTCCATAATTCTTTCTCTGGATGTGACTGGCATTTTCCATCGTGTGTCTTTTGGAATTGTTTTAGATCCTTGCATTGCCAAGGAGGGCTAAGTCTATCAAAATCAGTCTTTGCACATTGTGGCTGTTACTGTGTACAGTGTTCTCCTAGTCTGGCTCCCCTCACTCAGCATCAGTTCATAGAAGTCTTTCCAGGTTTCTCTGAAGTCTGCCTGTTAATCATTTCTTATAGGACAATACTATTCCATTACATTCATATCCCACAACTTGTTTAGCTATTTCCCAATTGACAGGCATCCCCTTGATTTCCAATTCTTTGCCACCACCAAAAGAGCTGCTATAAATAGTTTTGTACATACAGGACTTTTTCCCATTTTTATGATCTCTTTGGGATACAGCTCTAGAAGTGGCATTGCTGGGCAAATGGTATGTACATTTTTATAGCCCTTTGGGCATAGTTCCAGATTGCTTTCTAGAATGGTTGGATCAGCTCATAGCTCCACCAACAATGAATTAGTGTTCTGACATTCCCACATCATCTCCAACATTTATCATTTTCCTGTTTTGCCATGTTAGCCAATCTAATATCTGTGATGTGGTACCTCAGAGTTATTTTGATTTGCATCTCTCTACTCAATAGTGATTTAGAGCATTTTTTCATATGACTATAGATAGCCTTAATTTCTTCCTCTGAAAACTCTCTGTTCATATCCTTTGACCATTTATCAATCAATTGGGGAATGACTTGTTTTCTTGTAAATTTGACTCAGTTCTCTACATATTTTGGAAATTAGACCTTTATTGGAAACATTGGTCATAAAAATTATTTCCCAGTTTTCTATTTCCCTCCTAATCTTGGTTGCATTGGCTTTGTTTGTGCAAAAACTTTTCAATTTAATGTAATCCAACTTATCCATTTTGCATTTCATAATGTTCTCTATCTCCCGTTTGGCATAAATTCCTACATTCTCCATAAATCTGACAGGTAAACTATTCCTTGTTTCCCTACTTTGTTTATGATATCAGCCTTTATACCTAGATTGTGCACCCCATTTGAACTTTATTCTGCTATTTGTTGTCAGACGTTGGTCTATGTCCAGTTTCTGCCATAATATTTTCCATTTTTTCCCAGCAGTTTTTGTTAAACAGTGAGTTCTTATGCCAGATGGCAATTTTGCTTTTAATAGGGAATCTTATTCTGTTCTACTTCAGTGTTACTCATATTGATTTTTGCTTGTGATAGCTCAATTTTTATCCTAAATATTAAATGGTTATGACTAATTTTTAAATCCATCAGTGTGATAATCTGCTAATAGAAAACATGTTTCCCAGTGCTTTTGTAAAATGCTTGTATTTTTCTATGTTTGGTAGTAATTTTTTAAAAAGAAAATTATTGATGCCTTTTTTTATATCATCATATTTTCCCATGGTGTCCCTTCCCCTCTCCTCCCAGAGAGCTATTTCACAACAAAGAGTAATTTTTAAGACAAAAAAGGAAAAATCATCATAATGCATCAAAATTGTCTGAAAATGAATGCAATGCACAACACTGGTAGATTCACCACATCTGCAAAGGGATAGAGTCAGGGTGTCTTCTCATACATCTTCTTTAGAGTCAGGCTTGCTTTTTATAACATTCACTTTTGGGGTGTGTGTGTGTGTGTGTATGTGTGTGTCTGTTATTTCAATTTGCATTGTTTTAGTCATTGTGTATCATTTTCTTGACTCTTTACATCACTCTGCATCAGTTCCTGTAGATCTTTCTGTGATTCACTGTATTCATCACATACATAATTTCTTACAGTACATCAATATGCTATGGTAGTAACTTTTGAGAAGTAAACTTAAGATGTAGTAACACATATCTTTAGAGTATGTTAACACTGTAACCTTGAAAGTCAGTTAAAATTTTCCCTACTAGTAGCCAAAGTTATGGAATAATAACAGTGTGCCATACCTTTCTTAATGCTATGGATCAACCTTCGGGAACTTGTGAAAGTAACTTTATATTCTCCTTTCAATAGATTTTTGGCAACATTTAAAAAAATACCATATAGTATGCCAAATTCACTTTGATACTGGGAAACTGTCAGTAATGCCAGGAAAAAAAAATTGCCAACATCTCCTAAAATCATTAAGAGTTGGAAAGGGCTTGGAAGTCTTCCTTCCAAGCCTCTAATTTCATATATGATTTATGTGGGGAGTACTTGAGTAAAAACACACACACTCCAGCTCAATAGCCTGTCACTATTTCAAGGGAAATTTTGGATTATAGCCTACTCAGATAAGAAGGTCCTCAGAAATATAATACATTTGTCTGAAATTCTGAGCGTTATTTTAGGCCTTGAAACTTAGGAACCCTAGAGGTTTAACTGCAATATACTCAATCCTGATATTTAGTAATCAAAGAAACCAATATCTATAATGACAAAGTTGTTTTTAATAACGAGTTTTTATTCTGTTTTATTTCAGTGCTATCCATTTTTTTGTTTGTGATAGCTCAATTTTTCATCCTAAATATTTAATGATTATATTTCAGAAATCATCCAAAATAATTGTTAGTCAATTGCATTATTACAGAATGCAGAAATCCATGTCTTTCCATAGTAAGTAATTAAGCTTGTTATTTTCTTGATTGATTACCATTGTTGACCCCATTCCCTGTCTTTTCCCACATTTTTTTTTTAATTTGTAGAGAGAAGAGAGGGCAAAGAAAGGGAAATAAAAGATATAGCTCTGTGATAGGAATGAACTCACTCAGAACAACAGAATGGGTTAGAATTCTTGTTGTTCAGACAGCTCTGTTCTGACTCTGTGACATTGTCTGGGGTTTTCTTGGTGAAAATACTGGAGTGGTTTGCCATTTCCTTTTCCAACTCATTTTACAGTTGAGGAAACTGAGGCATGCAGTGTTAAATGACTCGCCCAGGGTCGTATAGATACTAAATGTCTGTGGCCAGATATGAACTCATATCCTCCTAACTCTAGGGCCAGTGCTCATCCATTGCACCACCTAGCTGCCCTGCAAAATCTAGCTGCTGGGTTAGAATTGGAGCTGTCCAAAAGTGAAATGGTTTGCCCTTTCTCTAGTAGGCTCCTCTACCTTGGAGGTCGTCAAGCAGAGACTGGATGACTCTTGTCAATATGTTATAGTGAGGATTATTAGGATTTAACTTATATGTCCACTGAGTTTTCTTTCGACTTTAAGACTTTAGAATTCTATTACTTTTGTGGCTGTAGGTCACTATAACTTGAGTAGCTAGGTGATGAAGTGGAAAGAGTGCTAGGCCTCCAGTCAGGAAGACTTATCTTCCTAAGTTTGAAATCAGCCTCAGACATTTAATAACTATGTGACCCTGGGCATATCACTTAGCCCATTCCATTATTCACATAGCTATCAGTGATTTTTCTTAAGTACAAATTCGACCACCTTACTCCCCTACTCAAAAACTCACATGGCTTCTTTCTTCCTCCAAGATAAAATATAAACTCCTCTGTTTGATTTAGACAGCAATTCACAACCTGATCTAATATATATTTACAGTCATGTTATATACTGCTTCCTTTCCTGCACTCAACAGTCAAAACGAACCGGCTTTTGTCCATTCCTCCCACAGGACCTTCCATTCTCTGTGGCCAACTCTCATTCTTAGAATTCACTCCCTCGTTACCAGTACATCAAAGAGTACCCTTTTTCCTTTCAGATGCAGCTGAAGGATGACCTTCTATATGAAACATTTCCTGAACTAGCTTTCTCCTTCCTTCCCTCTCTTGTATTTAGCTAGCTTAAATTTATTTTGCATATATGTATATAGGTAGATACATCCATGCTGTTCTCCACCCCCAAGCTCTCAGAGAGCAAGATGTGTTTCTTCTTTGTGTTTGTATCCACAATCCCTCGTATATTATTGATCTCATATCCTACCCCAGTGAAACATATAAGGCCCCTGAAGTAAAGAAAATTTGATTACGTGGATCCAGGGCAATGCATTATTGAATCTGCTGACCTGCTTTTTTACTAGACACACCTTTAGGGGTCTTTGGACAGGATTGATGTTGTCTCCAACTGGAACCTTATACCCTGAAACCTGTATTCTGAAATCCAAATCCACTCTGAACATTGATGTTGACTTGGTGAATCTTTTATAGCAGTGGTTCTCAACCTGTGGGTCGCATCCCCCTTGGGGGTTGAACGACCCTTTCACGGGGGTTACAGGGGTCATCTAAGACATTGGAAAACACATATTTCTGATGGTCTTAGGAACTGAGACATAACTCCTCTATCCGTCTCCAGGCAGGTCCACCCATATACAGATATGCCCACATACGAGTATTAAAGGGTCACGACATTAAGAAGGTTGAGAACCACTGGTTTACAGTGTTCTCTCCCTCCACCCCCCACCCGAGTAAAGCATCTGTTTTATTTGAACTGATTTCTGTTTTCTTTGATGTTGCATTTGCCAGATAGTTTTAGCCAGGAAAATTGGCTTATTCAGTCATAGTCTCACACAAGACAACAGTTAAAATAGATGTGGCTAAAAGAGATAGACTTAGTAGATAGAGAGCCAGCCCTGAAGTCAGAAAAACCTGAGTTTAAGTTCTACTCTGACATAAGATATTTGTAGGACAGTCATTTAACCTCTGTTTTCCACCAATGCAAGGCTGCACCTTCTCTGCCACTTAATTAATTATAATATTAAATGACTTGTTTTGAAAAACAGAGAAAGAAGTCATCATGCTAAACTCCTTCTGAACTAAATATGTCCCCAATAGTCAAATAAGTGAGAGATAAAGCAGCAAACAAAAATTGTTGACTGATATCTCTTATGAATATTGATTCAAAAATGTTGTCCTTCAGCAGCAACCTTCCCTGCTTAGTGGGGCCAGTGTTCAGGGGTCTCTGTTATTTCATCATAGAGGTTTGTGTCCCAGTTCTCCCTACCTTCCCTAATCTGAATTTGTCTTAAAAGGTCAATTTGCAGGTGTGTTTTCTGCTATTTGCCCCTAGATTGAAAATTGCTAGTTATGGTTCTGCTTCTAGTGGAATGATTTCAGAATGTTACATCAACATGTGTACTTTTAGGTCTTAATTTCCACAGCAATAAAAAAAAGAATAACCATGCCTATCCTTTTCTCCTTCATTGGGATTCTATGAAACATAATTAGATACATGGCACATGCTTTGGTTCCTTTTTTAGATTGGACTGAGGCCATATAAAATTTTATAGTGTTAGCAATGGCCTGATATAGTGGTGAAAACTGAGTTTTGGGCCAGAGGACATGGGTATGAATTCCAATTCTCATTGTTATTACCTGTGTGAACTTGGGCAGATTACTCTGGGAACCCCACTTTCTTCATCTGTGCATGGAGTGGGGAGTAGTGTTAAACCTGTATAAAAATCAGAATCAATATTTAGCGTCAAAGAATTGAAACTTGGAACAACCACTCATACTCACACAAGGAAGTTCAACGAGGGGAATTACAGAGGCGCACTCAGGAGGAGTGGCTAGGTAGATTGATGGAACAGATTGATGGGGGGTAATGAGTTATTTACTGCAGGGTGAGAGTACTTTCCTAGAAAAAACACAGCATCATGTTTAAGACACTTCTAGCCAAAAGAGGCAGGCCTTTGACCTTGCCTTTAGCCAGGGTCACCTGTAGGGTCAACAGAATAGCTGAACTGAAGGAAAGGAGGGCATGTAGAAGTGCCTTTGGTCCTATCTCTGTCTGGGAGCAGGAGCAGTTAGAAAGTGCTGATTGTTAATTATTATTATTATTTTTTATTATTACTATTTTTGCTTTTTGGAGGGGGAAAGTTAGGGCAATTGGGTTTAAGTGACTTGCCCAAGGTCACACAGCTAGTTTTTGTGTTAAGTTCCTGAGGCCAGATTTGAATTCAATTCCTCCTGACTCCAGGGCCAGTGCTCTATTCACTGCATCACCAGCTACCCCTAAAGTGCTGATTATAGCAGAGATTCCCAGCAGTTTGTATATTAGAAATTGCTAGTCAGAACAGGATAGGGTTCCCAGGATTTCTGAGGGTTTGACAATGGATTGGACTCTCTAGGGTGCCATCCAGCTATGAATACTATTCTCTTCAAAAATATTAAGTTTGTTACTATTGTATAAAGTCAAACTATGTTGTATATTTTAAGTATTGTCTTCTTTAAATAATTTGATCTGAAGTTCAGTTTCTGATCACTTAAAAATACCATAAATCTTCTTAACCTAGAACATAATCAGTTTTATATTATCCACAATAATAAATGAATGGCTAAATCCTTCTCTTCTTAAGGAGAAACTAACATACCCTGATGAATTCATTTCTCATATTTAAGCTCTTCCTGACTTCATCCTTTAGTCGCCTTTGATCTTACTAAATAAAGACAGAGAAAAGTTCCTGCATCATAATGGGTGTCAATTTAATTCAACATTCATTTACCAAAGCACATACCTTCTTTATATAATGTACTATGCAAAGTGCTACATGTGCTAATATAAAATAAGATACAGCCTTTTTCCTCAAGAGGCTTAAGCTCCATATAAGCAGTTGTGTTGGAGCTAGCTTACAATGGCTTGTGAAAACCTAGTGTTCAATTTTAAGTGTGAGTATTTATATATCAAAAATTGGCAAAGTATACAAAGTAATGGTTGACTTATTGTTGTGCTGATTTTATAGTTTTAAGAAAATAATAAATAAAATGGTAATAATAAAGATCCAACATTTTTCAAAAAAGTTTTTCATTTATATATTTTTTTCAGAGAGATAGTTGTTAAACCAATAAACCTCAACATACTAGATATATAATAGGACATGAACTGGCATCATGGAAGTGAGAATTGGAAAGGAGGGGATAGATGGAAGAGATATTGTGTCTATAGAATCATTAGGGCTTTACAACTGATTGAATACGTGGGGGTGATGAAGGTCAGAAGCAAAGTTGGCTTAAATTTTCCAGCTTGAAAATGGACTGATTGAATGAAGGGTGGTTTTGTAAATAGTAATTGGGAAGTGAAGGGGAGGAGCAGGTTAAACAGTTATAGGGGCAGGGAAAGGTATGAATGGTCATAGTATCAGATATAGAGCTAAAAGGGACCTTAGAAGTCATCTGAGTCTAATCTTATTGACAGATGAGGAAACCAAGGCCCAAGTTAAATGACTTGCTAAAGTTCACAGTTAGTGTCAGAAGCAGGTTTTGAAGTCAATCCTCCAACTCTTAAGTATAGTGTTTTCTCCTATACTCTGCTACCTGCCAAGGAAAAGGGAAGATGATTAATTCAGTTTTAGACATATTGAGTGGAGGTGATAGCATTTAGACTCGATAATGAAGATGTGATTGCAGCTGAAAATTTTGTATAGTAAAGAACATGACAAATGTTCTCTCTTTGGAAGAGTCATTTACTCTCTGTGTCATTTACTTAGGAAAGCTCTCATAATTCTTTGATGAGACATGGAAGAGTTGATCACATTTTTTTTAGTTTAAATAAATTCTTGAGGAAGGACTATCTTTCAAAGACCTGAGAATTTTTCTAAAGAAATATGTGGTTAGCATTTAAAAAAAATTTTTTAACCTTCCTTAGACTGGCATATAATTTTAATGGGAGGAAAGTTCTATTTCCTGATCTGAAAAATAAGGGAGTTCAACTCAATGATTCATAAGTTCTGGTTCCAAATCCTGTGACTCTATGACCCTGTTAGTTTTAACTGTCACCTATAATTATAATTAGTACTCTAGGTACCAAAGCAAGCTTCCTAGAAAAATGAACTTAAATCATATTTGGATAAATCTAACCTGAGAGTTAGTCAATAAGGCAATGGTGGGAGAAAGGTACCATTTGGCAGATTCCTGCTTTAACTTTCTTTTTGTTTCTAACAAAACTCAGTTATTTTTATAGTGTTAATGAGTGCAAGTGCTGTCACTGCCCTCTAAATTTGGTGTCATGGGGAAAAGACTCTGTAGCCCTGCCCTAGTTACGGCTGTTCTCTGACTCATTTTTATTTTTAAACCAGAGTATCCATAGGTGAAGGAAGAAGAAAACACAACCAAGCAAAACCTTCCCTTAACCATATAAAACTCTCTAAGACTCAAATTCTATTTTACATTGACTACATGAAGACTAATGTGATGGCAATGGTTGAATTAATGTTTTATTTCATATAAACTATAGACCATAAAAAGAGTGTGACATGGTGGATGAAGTCTGGATACCAGTTGATAACTGTGTGACACCAGGCAAGACAAAGTCTCCGTCTCACTTTTCTCATCTGTAAAGTGGGGATAATAATAACAACAACAACAATAAGTTTGGCACTTCCTTACAATGTGTGAACATCAAATCAGACAGGGTATATATAAAGTGCTTTGCAGACCTTAACAAATTACATGTAAATTATTATAGTACGTTATAACAATCAAGTGCCAGTCAGTACTGGAAACCAATCA
>CM053583.1:217790666-217825025 GCA_028627135.1 Pseudochirops cupreus
CAGGAGAGACAATTTAAAAATTATTGGACTACCTGAAAGCCATGATCAAAAAAAGAACTTAGAAAGCATCCTTCAAGAAATTCTCAAGGAAAATTGCCCTGATATTTTAGAACCAGAGGGCAAAATAGAACTTGAAAGAATTCACCAATCACCTCTTGAAAAAGATCCCCAAAAGAAAACTCCTAGGAATATTATAGCCAGGTTCTGGAGTCCTCAGATCAAGGTGAAAATATTATAAGCTGCCAGGAAGAAACAATTTGAATATTGTGGAAACACAATCAGGATAACCCAGGATCTAGCAGCTTCTACACTGAGAGATCGAAGGGCCTGGAATATGATATTCTGGGGATCAAGGGAGCTAGGATTAAAACCAAGAATCACCTACCCAGCAACATTGAGTATAGTGTTCCAGGGGATAATATGTTCATTCAGTGAGGTGGAAGACTTTCAAACATTCTTACTGAAAAAACCAGAACTGAAAAGAAAGTTTGACACTCCAACACAAGAAGCATGAGAAGGTAAACATGGAAAAGAAATCATAAGGAACTTATCAAAGTTGAACTATTTACATGCCAACATGGAAAGTGACAATTGTAACTGATGAAACTTTTCTCAGTATGAGGATAGGTGAAAGAATACAAATGTATATATACATATACATACACATATGTCTATATAGGAGGGTTTATATATGCATACAAATACATATCTGAGTATGTGTATATATGAATACATAGAGGGCACAATATCAATTGAATAGGAGGGGACAGTACTCTAAAAAGTGAAATTCTGAGGTGGGATAGGATTAGAATGAGAGGAGACAGGGAGCAACAGAATGGGGTTAATCATCTCATACAAGAGGCAAAGGATAATTGTTACAATGGAGGGGAAGAACAGGAAGGCAAAAGGAAAAGGGTCAACCTTACTCTCATTGAACTTGGCTTAGGGAAGGAATGACAAACTCTAAACTGGGTATCTTGCCACACAGGAGAGTAGGAGGGATGGGGATGAGAGGTGGGATGATGGAGGGGAGGGGAGGGTAGCAGGGAGGGTTGATGGAAGTACACACTTCTGTAAAGGGACAGGGTATAAAATAGAAAAAGGGGAGGGAGGGATAGGAAGGAGGGACATATAATCAGTCTCTCACAATATGCCCATTGTGGAGAGGTTCTGCGTAATTACACATGTACAGCCTGTATTTAATTGCTTGTCCTTCCAGTGGGGGTGGGTGGTGAGGGAGGAAGAGAAAGAATCTAGAATTTAAAGTTCTATAATCAAACGTTAAAAATATATATGTATATATATGTATATACACACACACACACAATTATTATTATTATTATCATTATTAACTACATCCAACTGGGAATTAAGATACACAGGCACTGTGGTAGGGAGATCCATCCTGCCCTACCAGAAAGTCAGAGGGGTGATGGGGGAGGACATAGGAGAGAATAGATTGGGTGAGGGTTTATACACTGGGATGGCTGCTTTGGGGTGGTGGGTAGGGGAAAGATGGGGAGAAAATTTGTAACTCAAAATCTCATGGAAATGAATGATATGAACTAAAATAAATAAAGTTTTAAAAAAAGAATATTTTCATTGCCTATTTTTGCAAACATATTATGGGACATTGAATTAATTAATTATTCTTTGATTATTTGATAGAATTCCCTTGTAAATACATTTGGTCCTAGAAATTGATTTTTGTTTTTCAGTGGGGAGAATTCATTTGTTACTTGTTGAATTTCTTTGAGTTATTTAATTTTTTTCTTGCTCTCTCAATCTGAATATTTTGTATTTTGTAAATGTCCATCCATTTAATTCATTATCATTTTTATTTGCATATAGTTGGGCAAAATAATTTCTAACAATTTCCTTCGTTTCCTCTGTATCTGTTGTGAATTCTCTCTTAATTTTTAAAATTTTGGATATTTTGCTTTCATATCTTTTTAAAATTATCAAATTAGGTAATTTATTTTATTAGCCTCAAAACACAGCTACAAGTTTCAGTTACTAACTCAGTGGCATTTGGGGCATGTTTTAAAATTTGTTCATCAATTTTTTTTTATTTTTAGAACTTCTAATGAGGCAATATATTCTAAGAAGAAGTTCCTTAATTTCAGCCATTTCTGTTTTTAATTGAATATTCAATTTATCTCTCTCTCTCTCTCTCTCTCTCTCTCTCTTTCTCTCTCTTTCACTTGTGTATGAAAACTTTCAAATTCCTTTAACTTTGCCCTCTCCCTTAAACCACATTCTTTCCTATTCCACTCTCTATTTCTACATTACTTTTCTTTTTAAGCTCTGTGTTTTCAACATTCTTTTGTGTGCTCCTGATAAAAGTGAGATCCCTATTTTATTCCAAACTCCCCACACTTACCTTTATCTTTTCATATTCTTCTTTGGTCACGCTCCAATTGTTAAAAATAATAAGTTTTTTTTTCTTCCTATTCGTTTCTTCCTTAATATATTCTCTTCCCTTTACATTTTCTTCCCTCTCTTAAAAAAATCCATTAAACCACACTTGAATCATAAGGTTGTCTTCCCTCCCACTCCCCAGTACTGCCTTTAACTTCACAAAGCAGGCACATTGTAATACATTTTGCTTCTAATTGATTGCCACTACCTGGTTCTCTCCCTAACTCTACTACTCTGTAATCTCTCCTTTTTGGAGGTTCTTGAAATTCTTAACTACTATACAACCAAAATCCTGGTAGCTAATGTCTTCAACTCTTCTGGTCAGTCTCCTTTCTTTCTTAACAAGTTCAATACCTGGCTCACAATTTTTCTCTCATCCTCAACTCAACCTATATATTGACTCTTCTCCCAAACACTCTAACCACCAAAAAAGTGGTGGTTCTTCAATTTTCTCACTTCCCATGACCTACTCCTCTACCCCACTTCAAATATACACCAAGACAGTCATTCCTTGATCTTGCCATCATCTACAAATGTACAACCTTCATATTTAAGAATTATTAAATCCTCTTATCTGACCATAATTTATTGGCTTTCCACTTCTCTGCTTACCTTCCCTTACCAGCCCAACTCTTTGTCCATACTGTGTCCTGCAATCCCTTGTCCTACTCTTTGTTTATACCCTGACCTCCAATCCCTTATCCTCTCAACTCTTTCCCAGCACACCTCCCCTGCACCAGCCATTATGTCTTCTTTGCCCCATTTTGACCCCTTGGTGAATCAGTTCAACATTACATTTTCTTCTCTTGAATCTTCAGCCCCTTTATCATATCACCAATTTGCAATTTGGATCAGTGGAACAGAGAAGACTTATAATACACATTAGAAAATGATTATAGTAACCTTGTATTTGACAGAAGTAAAGATTTAAGATTTGGAGATAACAATACACTATTTGTTAAAAAGAATTGTTGGGAAAATTGGAAAGCAGTCTGGTAGACACATGCATAGATCAATATCTTGCACCATTTACAAAGGATAAGGTCAAAATGGATACATGATATAGATATAAAGAGAGCTATCACAAGAAGGCTAGAAGAATGTGAAACGTTAGCTATCAAACTAATGGATAGGAGAAAAATTTATAAATAAACAAGACATAGCATTGTGAGATGTAAAATGGATAATTTTGATTAAAACAAATTTAAAAGTGTTTGTACAAACAAAGCCAATGTATCCAAGATCAGAAGGAAAGCAGAAAATTGGGGGAAAATTTTATAGACAGTTCCTTGGATAAAGATTGCATATCTCAAATACATAGAGATCCTTGTCAAATTTATAAGAACATGAGTCATTTCCCAATTGATAAATGATCAAAGGATATAAACAGGCAGTTTTTTGATGAAGAAATCCAAACTATATAGTCACATGAAGAAATGCTCCAAATCATTATTGATTAGAGAAATGCAAATTAAAAAAACTTTGAGATGTCATCTTCCACCTATCAGATTGGCCAAAGTGATAGAAGGGGAAAATGACAAATGTTGGAGGAGATATGAAAAAAATGGGACATTATTATGCTGTTGGTAGAACTTTGAACTGATCCAACTATTTTGGAGAGCAATCAGGAATTATGCCCAATGAGTTCTAGAACTGTTTATACCCTTTGATCCAGCAATACACTTATTTGGTCTGTTTCCTGAGGTGATCAGAGAAAAAGAAAAAGAACCTGTACATTCTGAAATATTTATAGCGGCTCTCTGTGTGGTGGCAAAGAAATGGAAATTTCAGGGATGCCTGTCAATTGAGGAATGGCTAAACATGTTGTGGTACATGATTGTGATAGAATACTACTGTGCTATAAGAAGCAATGAGCTTGTTGACTTTAGAAAAAACATGGAAAGATGAACAAATAATGAAACGTGAAATGATTAGAACCAGGAGAATGTTGTATACAATAACATCGATATTTTTCAAAGAATAATTGTGAACAACCAAGTTATTCTGAATATTACTCAGATGAACTATAAAGGACCTATGAAGGAAGCAGGTATCCACCTCCAGAGAAAGATCTGATAAATAGAAATATGGATAGTATAGTTTTGCATCTATTTATAAGTTTGCATCAAGTAGTGGCCTTCTGTAGTGTGGGGTGCAGAGTGAGGGAAAAAAATTTGGAACTTAAAATTTAACAAAAAATAAGGAAAAATGAATGTTTATTATCAACCTATGGCATGTTAAAAAGTAAGAAAAAAACTATTATACTAGTTAATTCCATGGAAACTTTCATTCTAAAATGATTAATAATTCTATACATGAGAAAGAGTAAAAAGAATGGGAAGAATTAAGGAAAAAGTTCCTACTTGTGGTGTACAAATTACAATTAATGGAATGAAGTACTCGAAAAAATTCATTTATGTACAATTGTCAATGATGTTTTAAAATGGAATTATATTTATAATTATAGACACTAGTTTGTATTTGTAACACAAACTAGTCAAATTATTAACAATAATTTGTTCCAAAAACAAAAATGACAAGATACATTCCACAAGTTACTGGTAAACAAACAGACAAACAAACAAACAAAAACAAACCCAAAAACTTTGAAATATTCTAACATGTTGATCATCACACATACATTGTGCCTATAATTGTGCACAAATTTCTACTTTTTCTGCTCTTCTCACACAACATCAGTGTTTGTATAAGTCTCTCCAGGTTATTATGAAGTCTGCCTACTCCTCATTGCTTGTAGCACAATACCATTCCATTGCATTCATATGCCACAACTTGTTTAGCCATTCCCCAATGGATGGGCATCTGCTTGGTTTCCAATTCTTTGCCACCACAAAAAGAGCTGCTATAAATATTTTTGTACATACAGGGCCTTTTCCCACTTCCATGATCTCTTTGAGATACAACCCCAGAAGTGGTATTGCTGGGTCAAAAGGTATGCACTTATTTATAGCCCTTGGGCATAGTTCCAGATTGCCCTCCAGAATGATTGAATCAGTTCACAACTCCACCAACAATGCATTAGTGTTCCAATTTTTCCACATCCTCTCCAGAATTTATAATTTTTCTGTTTTGTCATCTTACCCAATCTGACTGATGAGATATGGTACCTCAAGAGTTGTTTTGATTTGCATTTCTCCAACCAATAGTGATTTAGGGCATTTTTTCATATGCTTATAGATAACTTTAATTTCTTCCTCTGAAAACTGCCTGTTCATATCTTTTGACAATTTGTCATTTGGGGAATGACTTGTATTCTTATATATTTGACTCAATTCTCTGTATATTTTAGAAATGAGGCCTTTATCAGAGACACTGGTTGTAAAAATTCTTTCCCAATTTTCCACTTCCCTCTTAATCTTGGTTACATTGGCTTTGTTTGTATAGAAACTTTTCAATTTAATGCGATCAAAATTGCCCATTTTGTATTTTATAATGTTCTCTAACTCTTGTTTGGTCATAAAATCTTCCCTTTTCCATTCCCAGATTTCCATAAATCTTACAGGTAAACTATTCCTTGTTTTCCCAGATTGCTTACAGTATCAGCCTGTATACCTAGATCATGCACCCATTCAGACTTAGATAGACCAGGCTCTTCTCAGCAATGCAAGGTTATAAGACAACTATAAAAAACTCATGATGGAAAGAGATGTCCACATCCAGAGAAAGAACTACAGAGTTTGAGTGCAGATTGAAGCAAACTACCTGCTCTCTCTTTTTTCTTGTTTTGTTTTGTTTCTTCTTTCCCATTGATCATTCTGTCTGTTATAATCCTTCTCTACAACCTGACTAATGTTTAATGTGAAGTTATTTGCAGATTGCACGCTGCCATGGGGCAGGGGGGAGAGAAAGAGGGAGAAAATTTGAAACTCACAGGATTGTGGAACTGAATCTTGTAAAGTGAAAGCAAATAAATTAATTAAAAAAGAGAAATATTGGAACATGTCACTCTCACTAGTACTGCACATATGCTAGATGAAATGTGTGTATTCTATAGTGGAAGAGAAAATAGCTCTTCAGAATTAGAATCTATAAGGAAAACAAATAAAAGTGGAAATCATAAAATTTGAAAGCATTCCTTTTGGTAAAATTTGTCTAGGCACACCTTCTTAAAGTGGCACAGTGGATAAAGCAGTGAGCATAGTCAGGAAATCTTGAGTCCAATCTAACCTTAGACACTTACTAGCTGTGTGACTCTGGGCAAGTTGCTTCACCCTATTTGCCTTGGTTTCCTCATCTGTAAAATGAGCTGGAGAAGAAAATGACAAACCACTCCAGTATATTTTCCAAGAAAACTCTGAATGGGGTGACAAAATCAGACATTACTTAAAATGACCAAACAACTACATGTTCCTAATTGCTTCACATGCAATTTCATCAATGTACTTTGGGTAAAACAAAATTAAGAAAATTTTTTTAGCAGAAAGCACATAAAAATATCTAACATTAAATATGTTGTGTTTTGCAGTTCAACTTTTTAATTTTAATAAAATCAAATATTTACAGTGCATGCAGTACTAGCATCTAAACCCATAAAATAATCAATTATTAAATCCACAATGACTTGAAGTTTAATCATTACATTCAGCATGTTTAAATCCATCCTTGCATATGATTTTTGAATCCTTATTTATGAACTGACAATATTGCTGGCTGGAAAAACCTGCTAAAATGTTACCACTGAATGGACCAGTCACTGATTATGCCAATACAAAAAAAGATAACTGCATATTTGAAGACTGCAGTGATCCAGACAATCATGGAGTAAACCAAACCAAATCAAAACAAACTGAAACAAAATTCATATAACAAACATCTGAGAATATGGATACTTCATGCCAGTGTTTAAAAGTATTTAACATCTTAATACTTGTGTATCAAAACCTTGCCATTTTAAAATTTCAAGTTGCCAATTTTGATTTACTAATATCGGAAAGTTATGACTACATGGTGTCCTTAATTTGACAAGAGTTTAATATGACATCATTAAATGCTCACACTACCCTTAAATATATAATTTCACACATATGGTGACACAACATTCAAGTTAAGCTTCGATTGTTAAGACTGGTGAAGGCATGCCAAAATACTAGTTGAATTACTATTTCATGCAAATTTTGGTATGGTTATGGTTTTGCATCCATTAACTTACAGAGCCCAATACCATCATTTAAAATCATAAGCATAAACAAAAAGCTTTTCAGTATAAAGTTCCCTATATTAGGTGAGAGATAATACAAAGCACATATGATGATCTCAATGTCAATTAAAAGTTTTTTTTATGACTGTTAACCATATCTAGTCCAAAGAATTTTATTTTGTTCATAATTATGCTAAAATTATCATTCCTTGTCATGTTTTCCAGGTCAATTGTTCTCAAAAAAGATACTTCACATGTTCAATTTATTGTTCTATCTTTCAGCTTTGTTCTAATATGTATTGTTGTCTTATTGAATCATTGAGTTCTATTTGCTCCATTGTCTTTTTTTAGGTTGGCACCTATTTGGGTAAGGTTTTCAACCTTCTCTTCTAAGCTGTTGATTCTCTTTCCAAGTAATGTAATTTCTTTCTTCATTTTGTTTCAACTCTTTCTTAATTTCTTCCATCTACTCTTGATGTTCTTGTGGTCAATCTATTATTTTTTCCCCCTAAAGTAATTGTGAAGTAATTTCTTTCTTCTGATATATTATCATGAGAATCTTTATATCTAAACTATCTTTTCATTTTATTAGAAATTTACCCTCCACCCCCTTTGTTTACTCATATGTTTAGCCTAAGTACTTTGACTGAGATTTTATGACAAGATTAAACTTCCTTCCTTCTTCCACTCTGAGTAGTGTGGCTAGACCTCAATCTTATTTCTTACTTCAGTCTCAAAGAGGAATATCACTGTGTGAGGGCTAGATCTAGATGCAATTCTGGTTGATGTAAAAGGGTCTGGATCTCATCTCCCTTTCTATTATCCCTAATTTGGAGGCTGTTTGGGAACAAACTCTAACTCTCTTCTGTTGCCTTGGCCTGGTACCAATGGTAGGACTTGGAGCTGAGACCAATCCTTGCTAGCTTTCAGTGCTTGATTTAAGATCTATTCTTTATATCACACCACAATGACTCTTAGTTCTCCTGAGATGATTGCAAACCGTAGAGCCTCTGAAGGTAAAATTTGGAGAATGTTTGAGGTACAAGAGATGGTAGAAGGAAGAATAATTATACTTTTCTGTGTTATCTTTTTACATTTAATAAAGAACATAAAAATAGCCATAATATTTACTGGGTAGAGTTACCTTATTTTTATGGCAATATATATATATATATATATGTAAATAGTATATATGTATATTTATGTACGTATGTATATAGTATACATACACACACACACAAAGTCATGATTTTTCCTATTAAAGCAGCAGCTTAATATATGAGATTTGGTCTGGCAAATGACAAGTCATTCTTCACTGCACTGTCTTGAGTTGACCAAAATTTTATCCTGGTACTGATTTATAGAGACTAAGTGATCAATAATAATAAAAATAGAGACTAAAAAAACCATATAAACTTTGGAACAGATGCTTTGTGTCCCTGGGAGAGTTTAATAGCTCTCAAGGGTTTGCCTTAATAGGCATTAGGGATTTTATATTTGCTAGCCAATGCTGATCTCAAGTACTACCTATATATATGCAAGGAGAGTAGGTATTATATTTTAACAAAAGTAAGTTCAGTATCTATTTTAGATGGTGATAAATTTCTTTACTGTTCACTGTTTTTATAGTTTTAATGTGACTATTATGACCTCAATGAATTCATATTACCATGAATGAATGACCCCTGAAAATCACATTATCTTCCATTTATATGATGAAGAATGGTTGCTGAAGTCAGGTTAGTCCTATATATTTAAAATGACCTGATTTCTAACCTGCTCAGTGTGTGTTTTATGTGATTTCCAGAAATGTTCAATAGTGGCATCATTGAAAATGATGAATCATTTCCAAAGGGGGCATTCAAAAATGGCCTTGGGAGGATGTGCTTTGAGATATGAATCACAGGAATGTATAATTTTTAGTATCCATCTTTTGTCCTGTCCAACAGCTTAATTCTTGACCCAAGAACAGAAATCCTGAAAATCTGTGGACCTCCAACTCTGTTTTCTTCCTGAAATAAGCACAGATTTCTGAATTGGTCTGACTCCCCATTGTTATTGTTATTCTATACAAATTCAATATATGTCAAATGCCTCTGCCTGATGATTGTTGTTTGTCCTTCATTTTCAAAGAGGACCAATGACACGACAGGATGATGTATCAACTCATGCATGAATTTGCATGATGCAGTTGAATTTAAGTGAGGCAGAATTGCACAAAGTCCTTAGTCTCACTCTCTCTTTCAGAGATATTGAAGTCCATTGGCAAGACAAAAGACAAGACTATGGGTGATGGCTTGGGATGCAGGGGATGACTTTGGTGCCTTTGATATCCAACCAAGTTCTAAGTACTTCACAGTGCCTTCTTCAACTGCCTTTGGGACTGTTGGAAAAAAACAAACAAACAATTTTTTTTTTCTCATTTGCGCATTCTACTGGGAGAAGTCTTGATATGCTTGGAGTAGACACTTCCCCTCCCTCCCCGCAATAACTTATTAGTGGATTTGAGGCCTTTTGGTTACCCTCAGCCTGGTTTAGCCCATCTGCCAAAATGCACATGGTACAACTTCTTGGATTCACAAGTAAGAATTGTGTGCCAGGGAGACACCAAAGGTGAACGGGAAACCTTGAAAAAGGCTCAACAAGCCCTCACACCAGAGGTGCTCATCCTCCTTGAACACCCCATATACCCATTCTGCTTAATACTATCATTTTTCTCAAGGAGACAATATATACACATTCACACCTATGTATAAAACATATATAAATATAATATATGGTTTTATATATATATAGGTTATATATTTATATGCAGGTTATATATATATATGTATATACATGTACATGCATATACATCTATATTATAGATTTGCATATTATACACTACATATATAATATACAGAAAAATGTGCTTGGAGAACTGAGAAGAAAGTCAATGAATTCATCATTAAAATTTAAGTCTTTACTGGAGACGAACTGGAAAGAGCACAGGAGATTGCCTGCCTTTTTTCTGCCATCTTGACTCAGGACTGCCCTCTCCCCCCATCCCCTAGCAAAAACTTCTTAACCCAAATAAACAGTGGGTATAATGATTTTTATCAGAATAAAACTTGAGGAAGATTTGTTTTCAAGTGAACAGGTACATATACCTCTTCCATTATGCCATATGTATGGCATAGTAAGGAGGTGATACTGGGTTCTTAAATCCCATCACTGGAGAAAACAACTCTGGTATGTCCTACCAAGCTGAAAAGATTGACGTCTAGTAAACCAACCAACCAACCAAAAAAAAAAGTCACTATTTTTTCATGTAAGGACCAGGTTTCCAAAAATTCATAGGTTGTCCTTATCCTAAATTCAAAGAGGCCCATCACAAGAAGACTGACCAACAAGTGATGAATTCTTTTCACTACACCAACTGATGAATATCACTTACTAAGTCTGGGGGGTGGGTAGGTGGGTCTTGATTTGTATTGGTAGAAAGGATCCATTAAAGATCTTTTGAACTATTGAAAAACTACAAATATTATATTCCCTCTTACTTGTTCCTCTGATTTCCTGCATAAAACACCTATCATATTCAGCTTCAGTTTTATGGATATCATGGTTTTATATCAAAGGTAGTGTAACATTTAGGGCAGCTAAATGGTATGGTAGATAGAGTGCCCAGCCTGGATTCAGAAAGACCTGAGTTCAAATCCAACCTTATACACTTACTAGGTATGTGACCCTGGACAACCATTTAACCCTGTTTGCCTCAGGTTCCTCATCTGGAAAATGAAATGGCAAATCGGTCTAGCATCTTTGCCAAGAAAATTCCAAATATGGTCAAGAAGAGTCAGACATCACTGAAACACAACTAAACAACAAAGTTCATAACTCAGAATATTTTATCTATAAACATATATAATGATCTATTGCATAGATGCATTCCTTTATCTTTAAGAGAAATATCAAGTTCCAAAGCTTTATATTTGACAAAGGATAGCTGATTTCAAATTTCCTGGCCATGAGGAAAGAAGGAAAAACTAAAAATAGAAAATAAAAATCCTTAAACTTTAAGGCTACTAATTTTTTTAAAAAAGGTTGCTCCTTCTCCGTTTATCCTGATGTTCTTTGTCTGCTTCTCTGAGCAGGATAAATGTAGGCTGTATTTATTGCTTGATAGTTTGCTTCAGGGGTTCTGTGTCTAACTGGACACTTACACGGACTGACTGACTTCTTTTTCTCATCGCAGGGGTTCTATGCCTTGATTCAGATGTCAAGTGTTAGCTGAGAATCTTGGGAATTGTAGCCTACAGAGATGTGGTTCCTTCTTATCCTGGGAAGAAATTGGGCTGTCACCTGGTTTGAGTCTGGAGCAGGTAAGGGGAAATTCTGCCACAGCAGGAGCTTCTCAACCACTCATCTACCGAGCACAAGACAGTCAAAGGAAAGTTCTGAAAGGATTGTCTCCAACTGCATTTCCCTGTGGCTGTTTGCTACCAGACACTTCCAGAATTTCTCTTCCCATTTCTTTATCCTGATTCTTTTCATTTAAAATCCATGATCAGTAATGAGAGCATTATATTGCATGCTTCTGTTTACTCTATTTTGGGAAAGGGGAAATAGAGGACACCTGTTACTAGCTGGGATGCTAAGAGCTAAGGGCATCCGATTTCAGCCAGGCAGTAGTCAGCATTTGATTCTGACTTAGGACTCCAGAGCTTTTTTGTGTGAAAGAATCTTGTGGTGATGATTTCTAATTCTAATTTCTTTTAATTACCTTTGACAAACTTTCCCCAAGGCCGAATTTATGCTATTCAGGCTTTCTTTTTTCAACCCTTGGCTAAAAGGGGTGAGTGAGTGACTTACTTATTTATTTTTTGTTTGCCATTTGATCAGACTGTAGGTACTTTATGAAAAAATCTTCAGCTTCCCACACTAAGGGGACTGGGTTAGATAGAATGGGTGATCAAAGGAAAGGTCTTATGCCTGGGCTCTCCCATGGGAGTAGAAGGTATGGCTTTAGAGGCCAAACCTTTTTCTATTGAGCTGTGCTCAACCAAACTCTGCCCCACACACCTATTGGTTGGTTACATGTGGAGCTGTTTTATTCTCATGATGAAATGAGAGAATACCTTATATAATGAGTTTTCTCTAGGGATTTAATTATCATATAAAAATCCCCATATGGGAACAAATTGTTTACTGAACTTAAATTAAGGTAGAAAACAGTCCAACAAAATGATTTGAAGGGTTTTTTTTTGTGTGCATATGAGTGAAATATCTTGATGATGACTTGATTTCAACAAATGAACTAAAGGTGTTTTGATAATATGAAATTCCTCCTTTCAATGTTAGATTGTCTATTTCCTTATCTAAGGTACGCAGAGAAATACCTGTTATTTGCAACATTTATTATTGCGGTGGGGGAAGGAAGCAAGTGTGGACACTTTCCTCACAAAGTACCTACATTTCTGTACTAGTAGGGACAATTTAACCAGGAGCAATGGAAAGTTGTCAGCATTTTCCTCAACTCAGCCCCATAATTCTACTCACACAAAAGGAGTGTGTAGCGCTCAGTGTTCCATGGATTTCCCCACCCTTTCTCTGAGTGGACTGGCTCAGGCAACCTCCCTCACACTGGCAGGTCTGGGGTTCCAAAAGAAGGACCACCATCGTAAGATAATGATTTAAATTCTCTCAAGGTCACAGGAATAACCCTGTTGAAGGGGAAATACACTCCTATTACTTGCCATTGTAACTCCTGAAACCTAGACAGGTATGGATGACTCCTATTTACAAAATCAAATCTGATGACACCATTAACTCTTCAGTATAAAACATTTGCTTAACAACAAGATAAAATCAAGAATAGTTTAAACTTCACAGTTGCTCTGAATAAGGCAATTATAGAATAGTCACATTGTCCCTATAATGAAAACAAGGAAGGAAGGAAGGAAGGAAGGAAGACACAAAACTAGAGAAACCCAGGCACTTGGGACAACTCACAGCTCTGGACTTCAGCCCTTGATATCCTTGGTCTCTTCATGAACAATCTGCACTATGTAAAGTTAATTTTCTGATAGTTCTTGTCCTTTTTGTCTTTACCTCTCTCTCTGATTTGCCACTTTGTCATTTTTAACCTCTCAGACTCTGAAAGCAGTCACATATCAATGAATTAATGGACCATAGTATCCTAACATTCTCAGTTATTTCTCTTCCCTCAGGTAGGTCATAAGTGACAGAGAGGTTGGTTAGATATTGCCCTAAGGAAAACTTCAGAAAAGTCTCTAGTGTTGCAAGCTATGGGTCTAGAGACATGCTGGAGACTGCCAGACCACTCATATCTTCCCTGAGTCTTTTCCTTCAGCAATATGAAGTATGGTTGGCCCCATCCATCTTCTTGAAGCTGGAAGCCAGATGCACCCAAAGTGACTTGACATTTGAAGAGTTGCAAGGCTTAACACTTGATGAGTCTCCAAAGGGAACTGACTTTAAAGAGTTCCAAAAAGGGACTTCCTTGAAGGGTCTCCAAAAGGGACTGACCAAGGCTGGAGTTGTCCTGTCTTTCACCAGCTCTGCCCTGCCCCTCATTCATGGCAGGGCCTTCCTCTCTACCAATAAGAAGAGAGTCACATACCAATGGGTTTTAGGTTTTTTGTAAAGTGATAGGCATTTACTACAATTAGTGGGGACGAAAAAATAAAAATAAATAAATGACTTGTCCAAGATCACAGTCGGTGGTCAAGAGGTAATATGAGAATTCAGCGAGAGCCCTAAGACTGTTTTGCAGGTTGCTACATTTCACATTTGTAAAATGATAGGGCTAGAACAGGCCTGCAGAGAATGCTAACTCTATTCTTACAGACTACACAGGACTTTCCTGAAACTACCCTGGCATGTAGCCATCTTCTTTATTAACGATCTGCAGGGAATGTTAGCTCCAAACCTACCTGGATAGACTATTTTTAGAGTATTCTAAAATGAAATAAAAGTGTAGAGCAAGAAGTTAAGCTACTATTGTTGCCTTTCACTGTTGTGGGAGATACTTTTTTTCTTTTTCTTTTTTTGTACAGCTCAGTACATAATTACACTCTACGGAGCCTATTTAAGCATTGTTCTGAAAAGGGACCATGCAAATTATGGTACATGCTGTTTTACACATAGTCAGTTTTATAATTTCATGTTCAAAATTACTGAGGAAAATTTATCACATTAATATTCTATGGTTTCCTGGGAGGCAGTAAGTGGAAATATGTTGAAATTATAATTTATCTAATTATGGCTATTAAAAAGATATTAGAGGATAAGAAACAAACAAAAAAAACATTCACAGAAACTTAGAAGAAATGTGTACAGTATGAACTGATGCAGAGTTAAGTAAGCAAAACCAAAAGGATGATTTACGTGAGGAATATAGTAATGTAAAGGAAAGCAACATTGAAGTACTGGGGTGGCTAGGTGGCACAGTGAATAGAGCACTGGTCCTGGAGTCAGGAGGACCTGTTCAAAAAAAGTCAGTTCAAATCCGGCCTCAAGACACTTTTAACACAAAAAACTAGCTGTGTGACCTTGGGCAAGTCACTTAATCCCAATTGCCCTACTTCCTCCCTTCCAAAAAGCAAAAAAAAGAAAAAAAAATACCGAAGAATAGTAGTTAACATTGTAAACAATTATGACTTCAGAAGACTGATGCTGAGCGTTTCTCAGCAGGGCGGTGGGACCAAAGTGTTGTCAAATACTGTAAAACTGATGTTTTGGCTTCTTTTGCTTAACTATACGTATTTGATAGAAGTAAGATTTCCGTGGGGAGGATGTGTCATTGGTATGTGGCAGCAATGTTAAAAAGCAATAAAGCATTTATTTTTGGAAAGATATTGGACAGTTGGATTGGACCAGAGGCCTTTGTTCTGTGAAATTTGGATTCAAGTCAAAGGGCCACACTTGAGGAGGCCACATGTGGCTTTGAGGCCTCAGGTTCCCCACCTCTGAACCAGACATGAATAATCGGTATATTTGAAGTGTTTAACATAGTGCCTATCACTTCATTTGAGTCTTGTAACAGTTTTGTCAGGTAGGTATTATAGGCACGGTAGGTAGGTGGGTCACTTTGCAGGTGAATCTGCTAAGGCTCAGAGTGATTCAGTGACTAAGTTATGGTTACAAGGCTAGTAATATTCAGAGGCAAGATCTGAATCCAGATCTTTGTGACTTTGAGTTTAGCACCCTCTATACTCTATGATAGAGGCCATAATTTTTTAAGTACCTGCTGGTACTAATGTCCTCTAAGTCTATGATCTCTCCTCCCTAAAATTTGCCTAGACTTCTCCTTTGCCTTCTCCCATATTATACCTTTTACCACACTTATTTGTGGTTATCTGTGATTCCTCCATCCCAACACCTTATTACAATATAGTCAGTTTGAGGATAGGTATCACGCCATTTTTCTTCTTTGTTCTCCCAGTAGTTTTCACCTTGTAGATACTGAATAATTGTTTATTAAACTGCAATACAAGATTCAATGAAGAATCTATTTTATAAGTAAACGATATGGAAATTTTGGCATGTACCATCTGTTCTAATGGACAACTGGTTGTTAATCTAAGTAAATAATAGTACTTAACATAAATATCTACTGTTACCTTCTTTTCCTTTTATTCTTGTTACAAAGACTTGATAATGCTATGAACAAAACCCCAAGAGGTACTTCCAGGTATTAGTAAGGGAAGTGTAATGCAAAGCAAGGCAACTTCCAAGATTTGAATTACCAGCATAGCAAACTCCATTTATTCAGTGACAGATTAAGGCAAAGCATTCATAGAACAGAGAAAGTCAAAATACAGTGTAACCCATTCATTTGGCAGGTAAGTTCTCAATTCAGTTGCAAAGCACCAAGGTCTAAGTATCCCACCCCTGCGCAGTACATCAGTCAGAGTAGCCCATTCCTGGGCAGTACATTCATTTAGTCAGTCAAACTCTCTCTTTAGTTTCCAATCATAAAGAAAGTACATTCATTTGGTCAATCACAGAGCACGAAAAAGTCAAAGGTTTCCCACCCCTGGATCACAGCTGAATTACAATACCATCCATTAACGCCAAGCACTTTCTCAAAAGGGGCAAGAGATCACAAAAGGTCATCCACCCTTAAGCTACAACAAGGTTAAGCTATCATCACAGCATTAGATGCTGAAGGAGAGGTCCTGTCTTCATCTTGACACGAGGCAGGTACTCAGCAATCCCTGTTCCTGGGGAGACAAAGCTTAACAAAGCCGCAATATACATTGCCAGTGTCCTCATCAAGTCACTCTTTGCCTGCAGAAGAGTCTCAGAACCCCTGAAAACATCAGCAAGGCTCTCTTCCAGGATTTCTGTAAACATACAACAAGAAAATCCTCCTTTAGGGCTTCTGAACCAATAGCAAGGTTCCAGGACCTTTACAACAGGGGCACTGTCCTTCACCAGCAAGTGAATCTGTCAAAACAACATCAAAACAGACAGACAAAATACCAGCATCACAGCCATGCCTCCTCAGTTCTCAGCAGCTCCAGGTGGCAGTTCCCAAAAGTCCTTCTGGCCTCCTCTGCTTGGGCTGCTCTCTAAATCACGGCTCTTCCCAGTTCAGCCCTCTCTCTTCACGTGAACAAGTCCATCCCATAAGTGGGATTCACAAGCTCAGGGTTTTAACACTCAACCCAAAAACCAAGCCAATACAGGGGGATCTTTACATTCCATTACAATTACAGTAAGGAACATATATAGCTAAGGCATGTGTAGGGGCAACTCAGAACTTTGATGCCCTTATACCTTTCCTTCTGACCTTGGTTTCATGAACTCTGTTGGATTCTATTCCACTGGTTGCTCCTGGACACTTCTTGGTTTTAATTCCCCATTTCATTCAACTTCTGGCTCAGCTGAAAATCTTGAGGGCTTTGAGATTAAAGTAGCAGGCTGAGCAAGGATGGAATATATAATATAATGAATATAATCCATGGATTATATTCATCCTTCTTCAAGGAGTACAATGCATTCTTTTCTTTATAGAACAAGGGGTTGGCAAACTATGACCCAATGTAAAAATATATATCAATCAAATTATTTACATATATTATATTTAAAATTCTTGGACACTAGTAAGAATGAGTCAAAAGAAAAGCTTTGGTTCTGTGGCACTTGCTTGGATGAAAGCTGATGCTGTTCAGGAATTTTTATGTCATTTTATTCATTTTTCACCAGGCTGCATTCCAGGATAGCTCCATCATGCTCCCATGCTGGGTACCTTCCCTTTCTTGTATCCTTTTCAAATCCCATTGTCTTCCCTTATTAGACTATAGGTTCGTTAAAAGCAGCTACTGTCTTTCTTTTTTCCTTATATTTGCTTTCCCAGAACTTAACACGGGCCTGGTATCCAGGAAGTACTAAATTAAAGCTTGTTGACTGGCTGAACAACTGATATTGTGAACCAGATCATAATCATCTACATGGTGTAATTGAAAAAAGACAAATAAATACAGGCCAAGTACAAATTTATAGACTTCTTTGTGATATTCAGTGGTTTAAGTGATGTTTTATTATGGAAGAAATGATAAAATATATATAAGTAATGAAACATGGCATTTTTGTTCAGTTACGTGAGCCTTAGCCCAAAGAATTTAGGCAAAATTTCCTCCTAAGGCTTCTTCAGAACTGTTGATTTGAATGCCTTAATTAAGCCAGTTTATTTGGTTTGTCTTACCATTTTGCTAGTGCTGATCAAAAATTCCCTAGCATAAGTTTAATGAGGAATTAAACCTCTTCTCAGTTTTATTTTTTATTATTTATTATTATTATTATTATTTCAAATGAATTGCTCTGAGGTTGATCTGGATCAGTAAGACTTTTGCCCATATGAAAAACATGATTATGGAAGCTTAGAAGCTGGTGAGTCTGCTCTTTAGGGCTGTTAGAAGTCTAAACTTCACTTCACTTCACTTTTCTATCAATTTTTACAATTAATTTTGCTCCTACATTGTCGCTTTCCTTGCCATGGTGTTTCCTATGATGCTGAACTTGGATCCTCCAGGATTAAACACAACCAGGCTCTTCTAGACCCCCAGCTAGAATCTTCCAGTCAGAGAAACAGAACTGTTTCCTATTACACATATGGATTAGGTGATCATAAATATATCAAATGAACTTGGGAGGAGAATTATCATTTTGCTCTGCAGAAGGTGGTGCATAAGGAACCACTATGGAGGAATAAGCAGGACTAAGAGGCACAGATGTCTTTTCCACATGACAAAGTCTTGCTGGGGGACATTGATAATTTTAATATGTGTGCCAATGTTTTGGAACTTAGGGCAGGGTGTATAGGAGTTTGTATTAGGGTGCTGAAACTTAGATGGGGCTATGGCATCACGTATATTTTGTCACCATGTAGAAACAGTTTGTTGCTCAGTCATTTTTCATTTGTGGCCAACTCTTTGTTACCCCATTTGGGGTTTTCTTGACAAAGATACTGGAGTGGTTTACTATTTCCTTTTCCAGCTCATTTTACAGGTGAGGAGCTGATGCAAACAGCATTAAGTGACCTGCCCAGAGTCTACTTAAAGCTAATAAGTGTCTGAGGCCAGATTTGAACTCAAGATGATGAGTCTTTCTGACTCTAGGCCCCCTACTCTGTCCACTGTGTCACTTAGCTCATAGAAGCAATGCATCCCAACCAGTAGGAAGAAGACTAAAAATAAGAATATATCAGATAGTATGCTTGCTTCCTCTTGGTAGTGGTATCCCAGTTGAGTCCCTCCATGTCCCAACATTGGCAGATAGCTCACAGTAGCCTAGATTTTCTACCTAGAGACTCTATATCCATGAAACCTTGTGTCCTATGATCTGAGTCTCCACACACCAATTTATTTTGTCTCTTTTTAAAAAAATCTGGTCTTTAAAAGACTTTGTTTCTATATAGAGTGGGGAAGAGAAGAAAAGAGAAAAAGAGAGAAAAAGATTTGCAAGATAATTTTGTTGTATATTAAAAAGGAATAGCAAGTTGTTCATAGTGGATTTGCAGATTCTTATGTAATCATCTTTCTTATTGTTCTATGTTATGGAAATGCCTGCTTTATTCCATAAAATAAAAATAAAATTTAATAATAGAAATAAGTTTAAAAACCAGTTCCTTTCTATGTATATTTTTGTATGTTTATCCTGAATATCAGAATTGCTTCTTATAGTTCTACTTTATTTCTCTTTTTTCTTATAATTCCTTTCTTTTACCTGAACCTTTAAAATAATAGCTTACCTTTCATATTCTGCTTCTCTTTTGCCCTCTCTCTTCCAAAGCTATAACTGTGCATAAATGTACATGGATGACTACAGAGGACAATACACAGTTTTGTACAGGTATTGTAACTAAAAAAAGTGATAATGGCTGCTTGAACATTAATTTTAATTAAGAGATAAGCATATTAACAAAGCTTTTAAAAGTTTGCTTTAAAAAAAGCAGTGCCTAATTAAAATAAACATGAACATTAACCTATTTTAATTGTTAAATATTTTAATGCATTTTGTTCTATCCTCTGTGATTAAATTATTTATTATGAAATTCCAACTAATGGCATTAGTAAGTCGTAAGTGAAAATTATATGTCATTTACAGATAATAGGTAACTTTATTAGACTATAAAACTGCTGGATAATTTTTCTAGAATGAATTTGAAGACTGAACTAAATTAAAATTTGTTCATTTTATGTACCACGGTACATGTATTTTTCTCTATCAATTGCTTTACTTATTTCTACTCATAAATATTGAGACCAATAAATTATTTTTTAAATTCACTTATAATATTTAAGAAGTTAGAAAATTAGATAATGAGTTAGATTGTACAAAAACATTGTTTTAAAGAATATGCCTTGATACATTTTTTGAAGCTGTCCGTTTATTTATTAGGTACTTACTATTATTAAACAGGTGGCTAGGTGGCTCAGTGGATAGAGCTCTGGGCCTGAAGTTGGGAAGACCTAAGTTCAAATCTGCCCTCAGACATTTACTAGCTGTATGACCCTGGGCAAGTCATTTCTCTTTTGTTTGCCTTAATCCACTGGAGAATAAAATGGTAAATCACTCTAATGTTTTTTGCCAAGAAAACCCCTACAGGGTCATGAAGAACCGGACACAACTAAACAATTGAATGACAACAACAATTTCCTTAACAAGATACGAAATATTGAAGACAAGAATCCCCAAAGCAAAGATATTCTCTAGTCTCAAGGTTGTGTGTGTGTGTGTGTGTGTGTTTGCAGGTGTGCACACACACAAATGACTTTTATAATTTCAATTATGCATATACATATTTGTAAATATTTGAGACATTAGAAAAATTAGATAATGAATTAGATTGTGAAAAAAAATGCAGTTTTAAGTAATTGGCCTTGATATATTTTGAACCTGTCTAGAGGAAGGTGACTCAGATTTAATTATGCGCACACACCTGCACACACATAATTAAATCTGAGCCTCTTTTGACAGTCTGTGAAGCTAATAGGCCCTTCTTAGAATAACATTTTTAAATGCAAAAAATACATGGCATTACAAAATAAATGAATTACATTGAAAAATAGTTATCAATATATTTTTAAAAAGTTTTAAGAATCCAGGTTAAGAACTTTGTTCTATAAGTTGAATCTGAGCATCTTTTAAAAGTAAGACAAATGATACAATAATTTTTACTCTGGTTTTTGCATTTGAACAGTTTTGCAAAACAGCAAAGTGAGGGATAATACAATTCTTATTGTATTTCCTAAATACTAAGAAGAATCAAGAATATAATTTGTTATGTGAAGATTCAAAAGAAAAATTTTCCTGTTATCTCAAAGATGTATCATTTTCACAAACTGATTTCTTGGCTATTTAGTGAATGCATTCTTTGATGTTATCATACATTTTTAATAAGTTTCACAGTATTGGTAACTTTTCTATCAGATAAAATCACACGGCCATAATTAGCAGCCTGGATTTAATTCTTTTGTAAGGCTTGTAATTTGAAAAAAACTGCTACGTTCCATCTTCTTGGTGTTGCAGGTGAAAGGACCTTGAGTTAATTACACATTTTAGATTTTACCACTTGCTTCAATTCCAAGCTAACCAGAACAAAAAAGGTTCTAAGATGTAAAAGTGTTTTAATGGCACAGAGAATTCCCTAAAAATTTCTCACACGAGAAGACAGCCATGATCTCATTTTAGAGAAAAGACTGAGTTGGGTTCAAGGCAAATAACTATTTATACTAATCCAATTACTGGGTTTTCCTAATGAAATGTTTATATCATAAGTTTATGAATTGAAAATTGGTACTCTGAATGATACTTTAATAGCATCCAGGATTCTTCTAATCAATGAAATATAGCATCTTTTTTTCTCATAGTTAATAGGGAAAAGTCAAACACAAAGAAAAACATGCTTCTTAATTCTTGCAATAACAGCTGCCAGGCATGCTGATGCAGTTTTGCCTAACTCAGTGGTTCTTATTTGCATAACCTGCATGTCAAAGTCCATTTACATTGTACTTTCTCCCTTCTAAGACACTTGTTATTCAATGCTTCATGTTTGTGTGAAGGGAGGAGTTGGCAAAAGCTTGAGAGAGGTGAGAGATTCTCTTCTGAGAGACAAGATATGTGGTCCTAGACTCTCTTTGGGTCTCTGAAGGGAGAGAGAAAGATCGAGAAGAAACTGATATGAAAAGAAAGGATTTGCAAAAAATTAAAAAGAAATTGACATGCTAACTTTGCTGCATATATGAAGGGCGCACCAAGTTGTTCTTGAGAGACTTGCAGTTTCATGTGCAATCATCTCTTTCATGGCACTGTGTTGTAGGAATGTTTCTTTGGTTCTGTGAATTGAAAATAAAATAGATTTATAATACAAAAAATGTCATATCTCTGAAACATACTGGCTGCTCTAATCTTCCACAAATGCTGCAGGCAGCCCTGTAAGACTATGATTGTTGAACACGTGTCGATGCATATTGGTAGAAGTGGTTTCCTCACCTTACCTGGAATACATTATTCCAATGAAAGAAACCATATGTCCAGAATTTTTAAAAAAATCCTGCTGATTCATATTGAGATTATAATCTACTAAAATCAGAGAAGGCTGTCTTGCAAAACAAGAAAAGAAAAGAAAAGATTATACAAGAAGATGATATCTCTAACCCAACTTATCTCACCATGCTGTTGACTTTTAAAGTGGATAGTGGTGAAAAGCAAATATTGATTATTCTCATTTTTTAGGGAAGTTTAATTTATAGACTATAATTGCTGCAATAAGGATGTCAAAAGTCATAGAAACAGTCTCAATGAAAAAATACTTAATCTTTTTGCCACTGAGAGACATGACAGCCAAAGGTAATGTTTAAAATACAAGTTTATTCACAAAGCATCATGGAGGACAATGAAAGGGATAGCAGGCCAAATCTTCAGATAAATAAAGTGACAGGGAAACTTAGAAGCAGTGGTTCTCAACCTTCCTAATGCCATGCATGACCCTTTAATACTCATATGTGGGTGTATCTGCATGTGGGTGGACCCGCCTGGAGATGGATAGAGGAACAGTGTCTCAGTTCCTAAGACCATCAGAAATATGTCTTTTCAGATGGTCTTAGGTGACCTCTGTGAAAGGGTCATTCGACCCCCCCCAACAGGGTCACGACCCACAGGTTGAGAACTTCTGGAGAGTATTTTGAAGACCTGAAGAAGGAGCTCAACTGCCTGTAGTTGTGAATTAACCCCCTGGGCTATGAGGGAGTGAAGGAAACACCTGTTGATTCTGGTAATTGGTGAGCAGGTGAGTTCAAAACTGGCCTTTGGGTCTTTGTGATAGAGTGGCATTTGATAGTGCAGAGCACCAAAAGTTAATATTTCATTTGATTAGATGATTGTGTGGCAACAGAGGGATTAGTTCTCTCTTCCAGAGAGGATTGCAGAAAATAATTTTAGTGTCAGGATAAGTAGGTAGCAAGGTGAGTTAAAGAGAGAGTCTTTCTCTCCCTTCAGAGACCCAAAGAGAGTCTAGGTATAAATGTCTTTAGGTATAGATCCCTAGGCAATTTGAAGTGCACTTTTGGTCTCCAAGTCTTGACCACCTATGCTGATTATAGGAATTGAGTGAATGAGTTTTAAGTGCTGGGTATGTAGGCAGAATGAGTCCTAGGACCAGGACATTGTAGGAATACTCCTATCTGTGTAACTTTCTGAAGAGAAGTGCAGTCCTGATTCTTAGTGCTAATCGATATTTCAGGAGGTGAGATGACAGAATCTTGGCAGAGGTGAGATTCCTGATTAGCAGCTCTGAGTCCTCTGTGACCTTATCTAGGGAAAAGAGATCACCTGTAGAGAACAAAGAAATCTAGTGACAGAAAGCTTGAACGTGTGACTGAGTATATCAATCCCTACCATAGAAAATACAAGTCCTATTTTATATATTGTTTGTTGATTCTACATTTGATTCAGTGGAGCAGCCTTAAAGGCTGATCTAACAAAATATCTTCCATACTTGCAAGGTGCCTTGACAGATGGAGCCACAGAGATAACTTGTTTAAATGACCCTCTGATTATCAAAATCAAGTGAAGCATAATATGGAGAAATGTATATTAAGAAAAAGAATTCATTATATGGTTATGGAGCCACCGTATGATTTACTTGGAGTAGGTTGCTCCTGATACTTGAGAAAAAGGTATAATCTATCACGACCAACTCATTTGGAAAACAGGTTGAGGAGAGATAATCCTAAAATCATCAGGCTGTCTGAAAATGTGGTCATATGAGAAACTTGTACATCTTATTTCAGGGTTCCCATTATAATGATGAAATATTATCAGACAAGTGAATTTCGAACTTCCTGAACTAAGAAACAGCATATTTGAAGGCAATGACAAGATCAACAAGTAATCAATCGTCTCTGTGGGTGGCCGAGGTAGAGCTGGAGAAGGAGGTCGTGGGGATATACCTTTGCTCATGTCACTTTCCAGCTTCTCTAGCAGATTACCTCCAGCATTATCTTCACTCTCTTTAGTCTGAAAATTCTCCCCAACTACTTGCTCTTTCTCTGCTTCCTCTCTCCTTACAGAATTATAATTTTGTTGTTCACCTCCAAAATTACAATGTTAATGTTCATCTCTATCCTTACAAAATTCCCACTAGATTTTACCATGCTCTCTAGCACTCACTCTTTATCTTCCTTTCTGAACTCCTAGAAAAAAAGTGCTCTATACTTATTGCCTCCACTTCCTCTCCTTTCATTTTCTTTTAAATCTTTTGCAATCTGACCTATGACCTTATCATATAACTGAAATGACTCTGTCCCAAATTACTATTGACCTCTTATAGAATTTTAGAAAAGTTGGTTGAGGATTTATTAAGCACAGGTAGTACGAGTGTCATCTCATTTTATTCTTATGTCAGCCTTAGCATTTTCCCTGGTGTTTTAGGAGCAATGCTTCCCTGGGGATTACAGAATGAAAAATAGAAAGGAGTGTACATATTTATCAGTTGGGGTTGACACCGTTTCAAAAATGGATCCAGTCTGTACATAAAAGCCTCATAAACAAATGGCTTGCTTATCAATTGGGGTATGGTTGATGCATTTTTAATATATTAATGAAATAGAATATTATTGATAAATGAGAATGACAAAAGGGACACTTTCAAAGAAGTCTGGGAAGGCTAACAGAAGTAAGTAAGCAAAAGAAGAATAATTTACACAATAACAGCATTACAGTGAAAGATAATTTTGAAATACTTAAGAACTCTTATTGGTGCAATGGCTAACTACCACACCAGCAGACTGATGATGAAACTAGCAACCTGCTTCCTGGTGGAGAGGTGACATACTCAAGGTAAGGTATACATTTTCAGATATGACCAATATGGGAATTTGTTTTGCAAGTATTTAAACGTAAATACACATAAGGAAGTTTAGGAGAAAACATGAAAATAGGAAACATCTTTGAAAATAACATAGTTTACTATATGCCTTTAAAATGCAAGCTGTGGAGAAATACAGATTTGTGGTTTCATGTGTAATCAATCATTTTTTCCTTTTCTACTTTATATATGGAAGTGCTCTTTTTTGGCATTTAGGTTTTTTATGACAATGAACAATATAATATATAAAACCTTGCTTTTTCCAAAATTACCAGTGATCTATATATTAACTACGTATTATCTTTTCTTAGTCCTCTTTCTTGCCCTCTCTGAAACAAACAACCACTTTCATGGCTGACCATCATCTTTTCTTTCATATGCTCTCCTGTATGGGTTTTTTATTCTATTCTTTCTTAGTTCCCTTTCCACTTGCCTGGCTGTTCCTACTTAGTCTCCTTTTCTGGATCTTCATCTATGCCAAGCTGTGGCTGTTCCCCAAGGATGAGTCATAGGTTCTTTTGTATTTATTTCTATGCTGTCTCACTGAGGGTTCTTACAGAGAGCTCTCATGTCCTCATTATCATCTCTAAGTGGATGATTCACAGATCTACGTAGCCAGTCCTCTTCTTTCTCCTGAGATCTAACCCCACATCACCAGATTTCTATTGTGCAGTTCATAATGGATATCCCCAAGATATCTCAAGTTCAACATAACAAAATCAGCTCATTATCTTTTCCCCAGATCCATCCCTCTTCCAGCTATAGACAATACTTGTCTCCCAACTTAACTCTTTCCATCTCTAAGTAATGGATAGGAGGAGGAGAGCAAGAGGTGATGACATCAGAAATTACTGGTAAGAAGGTGACAGAGACTGACTTCCGTTGTTCCATCTTCTGGCACCTTAAACTGGCAGAAGAAACAGTACTGAGATGAAAGGCAGCTGTAGCTGAACTATAGAACATTTACCAAGCTGTCCCCTAAATTTCTCCTCACTTTTGCTGCATCCCCAATCCTCATGTCTTAAGGGTTTTGTTTTTCTTCTGTTTTTCTATTTGTTTTAAAGAAATCAGTTTCACTAAGATCTCAAGGTCATTCACAGCAGCACTGATTTTTAGTGTGTGCCCTTGAGGGGAGGGTCTCAATACAGCCCAAAGGAGGGCATGCTAAAGAATAAAGGGAGGAGGAATAATGTATTTCATGTTGCAATATACACTGGCCACAAAGACAGAGATAGATTATCTGCACCATCACTGGAAACACCAACTGGGAGCTCGAGATAAAGAAAAGAGTTGTGTTGATTCATGATTTTTAAGTTCCCCACAGCAAAAAGAAAGACCAATGGAATTCAGTCCAAAAGTTAAATAAATTAAAGTTATCCTAAGTAGCCAGTATTAGAGGAAAGGAAAGAGGGTGGACTCACTTCACCTGGAGGTAAGTGACTTTGAACCCCTCACAGTGGGTTTAAAGGAATCCCTTTGGAGTTAATATTAACAAATGCCAAGCCTGAAAGGAGTTGGTAACAGAAGGTGCCACCTCTGTGAGTGTAGAAGACAGAAAAGGAGAAGTAATATTTTTCTCTTCACCAAATTTTTTTACCTATTTTTTCCACAGAATTTCTAGACTTGTTTTAATTTCCTTATTTGTTGTAAAATCAGTCTTTTGAAGGCAGGGGTTGTTTTTCATTTTTGTTTTTGTATTTCAATTTCTTAGCACAATGCTTTACACATGGGGCAAGGAGGAGAGAGGGACTGGACCTGGCATTTTATTTATACAGGGAACTCTTCTAAGAGTAAATTCCCCCTACTAATAGTTTGACACTTTCTTTGTACCTTATAATATTAGAGATTTGCCTAGAACACAGAGAGGTTACATGATTTGCTCAGGATCACGTGGCCAGTGTGTGTTAGAGGCAAGAGAGGCCTTCCTTATTTCAATGTCAGCTCTCCATTCAATATGCCAAAATGCCTCTTACGGTGTTTTGCGTATTTTAAGCAATGTTTACTGAATTAAAATGACTCCCATTAATGATCTTGTAAGGTAGATACTCTAATTACTGTTTGAAAGATAGCAGTATTATAGTGAAGTAGATTGTTGCTGCTGTTTTATTCTCCATTCTTGAAGGGGACCATGGCATCAGGGAGGTGATGCCATGACATGCAATTGAATTGGATTTAAGTGAGGGAGAGCTGTGCAAAGACACCAGCCTCACTCTCTCCTCCTGAGCCATTTGTGTTCAGTGGCCAGATATGGGTTAGGACAACTGGAGATGGCCCAGGATGCAGAGGGGGACCTTGGCCATTTCAAGCTAAGTTCTTCAATAGGTCTCTGTTTGACAGAGACAGTGCCCATTTCAGTGATTATGGCTTAATTTTAAAAAAAATGGGGCAAAGAATGGCCTCTTAAAAAAAAAAAAGAATCTGAGAAGGAAAGACGCTGAGAGTTCTGCCCAAAACAAAAACAATTGTTACTTACATTCATTCTGAGCCAATCAGGGCCCAAACAGTGAACAAATAGAGCTTGGTCTGGGACCAGAGTGATTTGGGGTTAAGGATGTCTTTAAGAGAAAAAAAAAGAAAACAAAAAAAGTTCAGAGAATAAAATCGATGTTCCCTTTGGGCAGAGCACTGGCAGGTAAGGGTATGATACCCTATGAGGAGAGAGTGAAGTAGATAATGAAATTATTTTTGAAAGAAGAGGAAACTGAAATTCAGAGAAGTTAAGTGAATGGCCCATGGTCATATAAATAATCAGTGGGAATTTGAACTCAGATGTTCTGATTCCCAAATCCCATGTTCTTTCATTATAATATGGATGCTTTCACAAATTAGTCTCTTTCCCCCTCCTCCAAATAACTTGCAAATGTATGCCTTTGGGCAAATCAGCCTATCTGCCTCAATTTCCTCATCTGTAAAATGGTGATAATAATAGCCCCTATTTCCCAAAGTTATGAGAATCAAATGAGATATCTGTAAAGCATTTTGTAGCCCTTAAGGAGCTAAATAAGTGCTAGTTATTGTTATTCCTATTATTGTTAATAATACTTCCCCTATTTCTAGTTATATACCCATAACATACCCTCTTTGATCTATAATGAATCTTGTTTTGAACAAAAGTTCTGCAGGAGGGCTGATGAAAATACCTTATAAGCTTTAAATATCACTAAATCGCAATGGGTGTCATTCCAGTTTTGCTTTAGTATAGTAAAAGAATACTCACAGGATATTCTTATGGTTTCGTTTAAATCATGTGAATTGCTTCTTGTAAAATGGTGAGATCTGTCTCTTTCACATGGCCTACAGAGCTGTTTGGAACTGTGAAACCACCCATGCCCTTCAAGTTGAGAGGGAATTTCAGGAGACAGAGGGCTCAGCTCTGCTGTGGAATCCTAGGGCAGACAAAGTAACTCGAAATGACAAGCATCATTTATGATTTAAGTCACTACCTATACTCAGAAAGCACAGTGCAGTTCTCCCTTAGCATCACTGACACAAGAAACACTTTTGGCACTGATGGGTACATAACATTTAGCAGCTAACCCTCTTGCTTTTTCTAGATATCAACCCCGAAGCCATATCCATCTTGACAGCTTGGCTGTGAAGTGTTACTAAATGTATTACCCTATCAGAAACAAAATTTCAAAAAGCAGGGCTTGGGACAAAAGCAAACCCTAATCTTTTCTGCTTAATGTTGTGACACATCCTAGACATCCTGACTCTGGTGAGGGACCATGTGTGACAAGTAGCCCCACATGCAGGCTACCTTAAGTCATGGTTGGTATTACTGTTGTGTTGTAATTTTGGAACTTTGAGGTCAGTCTTAAAAAGTAACGTTTCAATAGTTATCATATTATGTCGGACATGCTTGGGGACCTAAATCAGGTCCCATTTAAATTGTTCTCAACACTCTGGAGTAAACTGTTTCTGTGTTGTGCCCTCGGAATTGTCGTGGTTCCAGTTTTTCCTTCCAGGCTCATTTCGGATCACTCCCCTTCAGGTAATGCGTGTTTCAGCCAAACTGGCCTCCTTCTTCTTCTTCCACAGTGCTCCCTCGTGCGTCTCTATCTTCAGTGTTGGCAATGCTCTCCCTCTTCGCTTCTGCCTCTTGGAATCCTGACGTAACAACCAGCTCAAGTGTTCTTGTCCTTAGCTTTCCCCTCTACCTAGAATCCTTGGTACCTACATATCATCTACATTTCTTTATATATCAATTTATCTGTGTATTGCAAGATCCTTGAAAGGACGGATACTTTGTTTTTTTACGCTTAGCATCTAGCACCATGCCTAGCACATAGAAGATGTTTAATAAATGTTTATGGAATTAAATCAAGGAATATAAATGTATGCATGCATGCATACATGTATGTATGTGTTATTATATATGCACACATACATATATAATGCAAGGCATATGTGTATAAACATATCTCCATATATGTATGTGTGTGTGTATACAAATCCTTAACTTTGATACCTCAGCTTCTGAGAATAGAGGGAAGGAGATAACAGGTAAAAATAGACATTTAGAGTAGCAAGACTGAGGGAGTTCAAATACCACAGCCTTCTTCTCGAAGTATGAGACAAAGTCATCAATCATAGGACTCACGGGAAGAAATTTTAAACTGAGGGCTTATAAGAAACTAAGACTCAGAGGATTTAAGTGACATGTATAAGGGCCAGGTCTTCTAATCACCAGTTTAGCTTTTTTCTATTACACTTGAGTGGGTTTTATGTATGCATGCATGTAACATATACATGAATGCATCTATGTACACATATGCTCATATAACCTCAATTTAATTTTGTATATATAATACATGTATATAGAAAAATATAAGAAAATTGAGGATACATATAATATATAATTGAATATATGTATGTACATCTGTCCACATGCATGTATATAAAAATACACAGCAGCGTGTACATGTATGATATGTATGTACTTACACATGCACAAATACATGAAGATACATACATTTGCACATGTATATATATCCATGTATGTCTATATGAGTGTATTTATGTATAGATGTATTTGTATATGCATATTGGTTGTTGTTCAATCATGTCTGAGTCTTATTGGTCTTAATTTGGGGTTTTCTTGACAGATACTGGAGTGGTTTGCCATTTCCTTCTCCAGATCGTTTTACAAATGAGGAACTGAGGCAAAGAGAGTTAAGTGACTGGCCTAGGGTCACACAGCTAGTAAGTGTCTGAGGCCAGATTTAAACTCAGGAAGATGACTCTTCCTGATCTCAGTCCTGGCACTCTATCCACTGAGCCACCTAGATTCCATGTGTTCATGCATGTGTATATATGTAGACATACATGTACACATAACAATGCACCCATATGGGAGAACACAGGGCACATATCTACATGTATACACCTATATCTAGATATATACATCCATATACATACACATGCACACATACATACATAAATACATACATGTATAAAAGTTACAAATGGTAGTCAGGAGACTTGGACCTTGTATAAGTCACTTCAATTCTCTGAGTTTCCTTCAGGTTTCCAGCTTCAATTTCCTTTCCTGACCCCATGAAACAAAAGATTTTATTTAATAACTAGAGCAGATTAAAGTCCTAAATTCCCTCAGTCTTCTTACCCTGAATCTCAGAAACCACTCTTTTTTTAACCTATATTCTCTCTAATCCCCTCTAATCTCAGAATTTGAAGTATCAAGGTTAAGTTTTTCACTTTTGTCCTAGATCCTAATTCTTCTTTCCTTTTCCATGACTTCAGCCCCTTGATTATTTATTCCCATTCTCTCTTGTGCCTTTAATCTCTACATGTTGAACAACAACTACACCAACTCTCTCTTTGACCCCTGAGTAGTTCAAATTATCATTCTATTCCTTTCCTACATCATTGCCAACATGAGCAAGTCATTCCTCAACTCCCTTCAGTGTACTTTGGATTTTGTCCTTATTACCCTGCTGAGACTGTTTCAAAGATTGGTAATGATCTCTGATTTACCAAATCTAATGGTTTTTCTTTAAATTCTCATCCTTCTTGAGCTTTATACTGAACTTGGCATTTCTGATAAAGCTTTGTTCTTCCTAGGCTCCCATGACATTTCTTTCTTGGTTTGCTTTATTTCATCGGGCTACTAAGCTAGTAGATCATAGCAATGATATAATTTTATCTAATATTTGGCAAGTACTCAGCCCATAAGTGTTTATTTAAGCACATGTTATGTGACAAGCACCATGTTAGGTATAGTGGGCTACACAGACAAGAATGACACAGTCCTTGCCTTCAAGGAGCTCATATTCTATTGAGAAGTGAAGAACAATATGTATACAAATAAATAAATACAAAACATATTTAAAAATATAAAACAAATACTTGATGAATGAGGTTTGGCTTTGGTTATCTGTCTTCAGGACTTGTCATTGATGGGCCTTGATCTTGAGCTGAGCGTTGAGGGAAACTAGATGTTCTAAGATACAAAACATGAAGGAGAGTCATATTCAATAGATTTGGAAAGGATGTCTAGAACCAGACTATTAAGGGCTTTAAATACTAAATTGAAGTTTGTATTTTATCCTAGAGGCAACAAAAAAATGAAACTTTTTGAGCAGGAGGATGACATAGGCAGAACCATGCTTTAAGATGATCCATTTTATTGCTGTGTGCAGGTCATATCAGATAAAAGAGAGACTGGAAGCAGAGAGCCCAAGTAGAATTCTGTTGCAATATTTCATGGAAAAGATGATGATTATTATGCTGATGACTGTGTCAGTAGAGAGAAGGAGATAGTACCTGGTAACTTATTGGACATAGGAAATGGGAGATAGTGAAAAATTCAACATGACTCTGAGATTGAGAACTTGAGTAAGTAAAAAGTATGGGGGTGTCTATCCTCAACAGAAAGATAGAAGTTAGGAATATGAAAGAGGGTTTTTTTTCCCTTTTTTTGGAAAATAATGAGTTCTGTTTTAGATGTATGGACTTTTGAAATACAAAATTTGAAATCAAATCCAACTGTCAAATAAGTGGTTGGAGATGTCAGACTATAACTTGGGAGGGAGGCTAGGATGATAAATAGATTTGGGAGTCATATGAACAGAGATGATTGCTCATGAGGTTGCTGAGATTACTGAGAGAGAATATATAAAGAGGGATGAGAAGAAGGAGTCTTGGAGTAACCTATGCTTAGTCAGTGGATGGATAGAAGATATAGCTTAGTCTGTAATACAGATAGCTGGATGTACAACTGAAGAAAAGTGATAAATTGTTTAATGTCATCCTAAGAGGAAGTTTCTGGTAGGTTCTCAAGGGATCTGTGTTGGCATCTACTGTTTTACTTTTTCTTTTAAAACCTATGACTCTGATTACAAGGGTCCTCAATATGTTGAAGAGTTCTAGAGGGATGCAACCAGGAGAGTTAAAGGCTTCAATATTTGCCATATTATAGTTAAGTGAGAAACTTAGGAGATTTGGTCTGGAAAAAAGACAACTGGAGGAGCAATGGGTTCAGGGGATAATTGTCTTCAAGTATTTGAAAGGCTGTGTAGGAGAGGGATTTGCCTGGTGTTACTTGGATCTGGAGGGCAGAACAGGAGTTGTAAAGAGTTATATTGCATTTTGATTTAAACTAACAACAACAACAAAACAAAGCAAAATCCAACAATTGGACTTATCCAAAAGTGTAATGAACTACTTCAGAAACAATGAATTCTTCTTTACTAGAGGTCTTCAGTCAAAGTCTAGATGACAAAGTCTTTTGGAAAACGGGCATTCATTCAAGTATTCAGATGTGTTAATTTGTATTAGATGTCCCCTGAGGTCCCTTCCAAGTGATAGGTTCTATGAATTATCACATACAACTAATACATTTCGTGTGCTGCATCTAAGGGTAGAAGTCAACATAGACAGTCACCACATCTCATTTAAAATAAATGATAAAATCTCATGTTCTGATACATTTTCAGATGTGAACATTTCTATTCTTTTTTTTTCTTTTTGTCTTTTTGGAGGGGGGAAGACAGGGCAATTGGGGTTAAGTAACGAGGTCACACAACTAGTAAGTGTTAAGGGTCTGAGTCTGGATTTGAACTCGGGTCCTCCCTACTCCAGGGCTGGTGCTGCATTCACTGTACCAGTCAGCTGCCCCAAACGTTTCTATTCTTTACTAGGTCTGAACATGGCCTTGGTATCTCCCCAGGTGAGAAAGGAAACATGTTCAGATTGTCTGAAAGACTTCACCAGGCCCTCTTGGGTAACAACCCAAGGGATCTAGTTGGAATTAGAGAGTCAAATGCAATTCAGTGGGAAAGTCATCCCATTCCCCAATCTGAAGGAGGGCCTTCAGAGATTTGGAGGATTTTAGATTTCCTATATTTCCATCAGTGCCTAGAACAACTTATGACAATATATACCTTAGTAGTCAACAATAGACCAGACAAAATGGGGAGAAAGGATCAAAAGCTATACAAAGAGTCCAGCAAAAAAACATAGACTATAAAAAAGGGAGCATTTGAAGCCACCAACAAAATGTGTTCTAGGAGCTGTGAATTATTCCTTTTGCTGTGTTTGTCACTCAGTGTAATGCCAAGCAAAGGCAACTTCCAAGGTTTGGATTACCAGCATAGTAAACCCCATTTATTCAGCAAACATTCATGGAACAGAAAAAAAGTCAAAATACAGTGTAACTCGTTCCTTTAGCAAGTTCTCAATTCAAATCCAACTCCACCCCTAGACAGTACATTCATTTAGTCAGTCAAAAGTCTCTTCTCAAATGGAGATTAGTCTCCAACCATAAACAAAGTACATTCATTTGGTCAATCACTCAAAGGCTTCCCACCCCTGAATCTTAAAAAGGGGAAGGAGAGCACAAAGGGCCATCCACCCTTAAGTTACAAGGTTAAGCTCA
>CM053583.1:217825125-217845010 GCA_028627135.1 Pseudochirops cupreus
GTTCTTGGGGAGACAAGGCTCAACAAAGCCATAGCCAGTGTCCTCATCAAGTCACTCTCTGTCCCAGAACCCCTGAAAACATCAGCAAGGCCCTCTTCCAGGATTTCTGTGAAGGTACTACAAGAAAATCCTCCTTCAGGGCTTCTGAACCAACAGCCAGGTTCCAGGACCTCTACAACAGCAGCACCGTCCTTCACCATCAGGTGCATCTGGCAAAACAACATCAAAACAGACAAAATACTGGCATCACAGCCATGCCTCCTCAGTCCTTGGCAGTTCTGGGTGGCAGTTCTCAAAAGTCCTGGGCAGTTCCAATGGGTTCTCGGGCACCTCTAAATTCCATTACCAATACACTCAGCCACATGATCTTTAAGCTTAAGCCTACTTTCCCCTGGACTCTATGTACTTGTGGGAGAGTGTATGGGAATGTATATACTTGTGGGACAGAGACTTTGGGGGAGATGATTTGTACCAAATTTTCTTACTCTAGCCACTCAGTAAATACATCTCTCTAAAAGTGATGACCAATTGATAGCAATTCATAATCATGGTATAAAGCATGTGTATGTAGGCTCAAGACCTAAGTGTTACCCCTAGTACCTTAAGAAGGAAATGTAGCCATATTCTGGGGGACCAGACTGATAGTGTGAGTAGGGGTTGAAGAAACAGTTCCAGAATTTTTATGTGCTACACTCATAATAAAGTAAGAATAACATTATGGATCTCTGTTATCCCACTAGAAAATATTGCTTGCAGAAGATACAAGATCAAAATTTTGAAAATACATACATAGTACATACACACACATGCACTCTTTTATCTATCTCTATCTGGTACAGTTTTGGATGCAAAGAAAACACACAAACTTATACAGACTATTATGAGCCATGTTTCTTTGAAAAATAAAAAATACACAAATTTTTGAATTAAGAAAAAAATAATCTAGGTATCAAGCACTTTAGAAGAATCAAGATTGTTTTTCTTACATTATGTGGGTGGTTAATAACTTTGAATTTTCTTTTTTAGGTCTTGGCCTTATTCTTGGCTGGTTTCTGGATTTCTATGTATCTCATTATCCCAGAAATCTCTCCCCAACAAAGAATCCTTATGCAACTGCCTCCTGTATATTTGTGATGCTCACACACTGCCCCTAAAGAGCAGTTTTACTCTGTTTTATAAATTTGAAGGATAAGCTTTCTTCTTTTAAAGAGAAATAGCCGTTCTTCCTTAGGTCTCTCAGAGTTTATGTTGTCTATTTTGCTTAACTCCTAGCAGCTGTATTTATCCTGGATTAGTCTGGTTTTCAAAAAGCAAAGGTTGAGGAGTGAATATTTCCATGCTAGAGTGATTTGCACTGCATCACTTGTCAGAAACATTGTGACAGGGATAAAATCATGAATAATAGACCATATTCATATCTGTGGCTTATCCTGCAGTGCATGTCCTTATGTGATGGCCATAATGTATACTAACGTCCCTGTTAGTATTTTCTAAAAAGACAGTGAAGCTATCGTTTAAGACTTATTTGGCTGTATAGAAATAAGATTTATACCTTTGACATAGCTTCCTGGTGGTCTAAGTTAAACAAAAAAAAGCCAAGCAAACAATAAAAAAAAACAAAAAACATTGCATAAGAATGCAGGAACTCTGTGCTCAGGCGTCACATATGTTTTTGAATAACCAAATGAGGAAATGAAAAAAAGAATTTTGAAAGCATTTTCTAAGTGCCAAACACTAAGCTAAGGGCTTGGGATACAAATACAAGTGCAAGCATAGTCCCTGCAACTGACATTTTAATGCAAGAAATCCCCATTTTAGCCAGAGACACGAAGCACAGTGATGGACCGCGGACGTTTTGCTCCAGTAAAGATAGTGAGGCCACAGCGGAGAGACAACACTCCACCCAGGAAGAAAAGGTAGACTTGATTCGATTGTTGTTCGCAGGTTCCAGAATTGGGGCAGAAATAGAGAGAAGAAAGGCAATGAACACACAGTGAGAGGGATATTGGAGAGAAGGAGATGGCCAGAGAACAGAGAGTTAAGGGAAGCATGGTGTAATGTTAATGGGTGTTGAAGATCTTCTTGTATTTGAAAGTCAAATTTTCTGTTCAGCTGTGGTTTTTTTAATCAAGAATGATTGGAAGTCCTCTACTTCATGGAATGACCATATTTTCCCCTGAAGCATTATATTCAGTTTTGCTGGGTAGGTGATTCTTGGTTTTAATCCTAGCTCCTTTGACCTCCAGAATATCATATTCCAAGCCCTTTGATTCCTTAATGTATAAGCTGCTAGATCTTATGTTATCCTGTTAGTGTTTCCACAATACTCAAATTGTTTCTTCCTGACTGCTTGCAATGATTTCTCCTTGACCTGGGAACTCTGGAATTTGGCTTTAATATTCCTAGGAGTTTTCTGAGGTTAGCATTTTGCTTTGGGGCTTACTCATGGGAAGAGTGTTTGAGTGATGTGGCCAAATGAGAGTCTGGGTAGCTGTTAAGAGGCCCTCCCTGCCTCCCACCAAACCCCTTGAGCTTTGAAACCCAAGATGTTGGTGCTTCTCTCTCTGGTAACTATGTAGGTATGTAACAGTCAGATAGTTGGATCTGTCTGTTGATCAGTGATGTATGTATTATTTGGTCAGATGGTTAGAAGCCATGTCTGTTGGACTTTATGTTATTATTTCTGCTTATAATTTCTGTTTGTATTTTCTCTAAAGTTCAGGGTGCTTTTTCCCTGAACTAAGTAAATGATACATATGTATGATTAAAATAAGATTGTTAACCCCTTTTGAGTTGCTTTCCTTTAGAAAAGCAGATCAAAGCACGTGTGCTAGCAGCCACCCAGGGTATGTTAGGGAGCTTGCTGTTACACAAGGCTCCTGAGAGGCAGTCACCACTTAGGACGGCACAATTCTAAGGCAGAAATTTCTTGAGAGCAGTAAGGCAGAACCTATACTTAACTGAATCAATACTGTGTCTTTGCTGAATATCCTTTCCGTGCCATGGAAAAATAAATTTCTTTCTTAACTGTCAGATTCTGAATACTTTATTTCCTTCTAACTCTTAACCTGAACCAAGTGATTTCGCCAGCCTGAGAGAAGCCTACAATATTTACCATAGTTGTCAAGAATGGATCAGAATCACACCCTCCCTTGAAGTGAAGGAAAGACAATGCAGGAAAAAAAGGAGTCCAGAATACCAGATGTCCTGTTTGGAGGTGGGAGTAGGGATTACATCCTATCTACATTTGGTATATTTTTACACTTTCTTTTTGGGGAAATCCTAACCATGAGTCATTATCCAAGCTATGACTAAATTTGTTCCTGGGACATTGGAGGTTGAATGAACCAAAAAGTGGGAAAATAAAGATCCTAGCCTTCTAGTACTTCTTAGGATTGGGGAGGTCAAGCTTTACACCTGAGCAACAGAACAGGAAAGAGAGCAGTACTCCCAGCCCCTGAATCCCAGCAACAGATCCTTAAGGTTAGTTATAAGGTTAGACACCTTTTTGGGAGAAAACCTTTAAGGGAGCATTTTGCTCTTCTAGGTCAAATACTTTGTTACAATCAATAAACAATAAGCACATATTGGAATTTTGTCACTTGTGTGATTATAAAGATGTCTTTTTGCTGTAGAACGTTGTTTGCAAAAGTTTATGATCTCCTCCCCCCTTTCCAGCTTCCTTTTGTGTGTTGTCTTTCGCTTCCTCCATTAGACTATCAGTTCCTTGAGGACAAAGACTGTCTTCCCTATTTGTATCTCCAGTACTTAGCGCAGTGCCTGGCATACTTAATAAATGTTTATTGAACTGATTTGAATTCCCTTCTCATGCTTTTAACAAGGACCATACACATTCATACATGCATACATGTGTATGCACATGTGTACATATCACATATATGTAATTTTCGTCACAGAATATTCAGCAGAAAAGGACCTCAGAGATGTAATGTAATCTACTATCCTCACTCAACAGATTAAAAACAAACAAAACAAAAACCAGAAGTCTACGAAGGTTATGTGAGTTACTATATAAATAGAAAGCACCAGAGGCAGAATTTGAACCCAAGCACACTCAGAGTCAGTGTATTTTCCATTGGACCACTCCTAAAAAATTAAACAGAGACTAGAAAGTATACATATTGGTTAGAAGTTATTTTCTTGCTCCATCATTTTATTTTTTATTAGTAATGCTGCCTGATCATTCTTTCCAGTCATTCATCTTCCTTTTATTAAGCTCTCTGAATTTCTTGATGCTCTCAAAAGTGAGTTGCCTCTAGTAGGTATATTCTCTTTGTATCCCCATCTAATCCATCTATTCTTCCTATCTTAATTTGTGTGTGTGTGTGTGTGTGTGTGTGTGTGTGTGTGTGTGAGAGAGAGAGAGAGAGAGAGAGAGAGAGATTTCCATATTCTCATGATTATAATATCCAGGATTATGGTGTTATAGTCCAGATGTTGTAGTTCTGTTTTCTTTTATGGAGAAAAAATTTGATACGGAATTATTGACAGACATTTTTCATTTTTTTGTTTTCTTTTCTCTAGTTTTACCCTTAAATACTATTGTTTTAAGATACATAGGGTATACTCACCCCTAGATATATATTCATGCAAATTCAGACGACCAGGACTGGAACAATGCTAAACATGTGAGCCTCAGGAAAGCAGAGCAGTATTGAAAATACACAAGTACAGGAAAGTGGTTTTCAACATAATAGATACTGTAATGTAGTTGAGATTAGCCGAAATAATGTATAAAGTAGACTGTATCATTTCAGGGCCAGAATAAAATTCTTGGGTGGACAACTTGGTTATACATTTTACCAATTAGTTTTCACTATATGAATGATTTGAAAAAATATAGTATAATTGCTGTCTTTTATCTGTACATGGTCACTGGGAATATTTATATGTGTCAGCTCACATGTAAATTATTAATAGTAACTAGAGGTGGTGATACAAGGAAATTCACCCTTTGAGTTATGATCATGTGGGCCTCCTAGAAGATAAAGTTGGTGAGTTCTAAGTAATATTCTAGACTAAGTGTTAATCTCAGTGGGAGTTATAAGCAAAGTTCCTAAGATTTGAAATAAATGCCAAATCCTCTGCCAACTAGCATTTTGAGTGCTGAAATGCAGTTCTGTAAGAAGGGCGTTTGGTTTAGAGATATGAGCCCGATTCATAAATGCACAAATATTTAGTCAATGGAAATTTCTGGGACTTTCCAGAGAACAAATTGAATATAGATAGTGGTTGGTTCTGAAATACTTGGGAAATATTGTCTAGTGTGAATGAAAAAATGGAATTGCGTGACTTCAGAAAGTAGGTTCAGAATGAACACAGATCCAGTTGGGTTTATTTGTTGGCTCGGTGACTCTTCCACTGACTTAACTTGACAGCCTAACCCTTTCTGCTGGCTCTATGATACCTTAGGTTTAATTCTCATCATTATTTATTTGCAAGACTAAGATTGATTATAAGTACATACTTGTGTCTTGGCTTCTGAAGAAATGTGGGCAGAGGAAATAGTTGGCAAAGAGATCTCATGTATTTCTAGTCTCAGAAAAGGATTGTTTTGGTAAATTTCTCTAACTCAGAGGGCAGCCTTGGGAAAACCAGAAAAGAGACTGAATAAAAGGAAAAATATGTTAGTTAGCCTTCATAATTCTAACTTAAGTCTGAGCTTCTGGCAATGACCAGATAATTTCAAGCCAGAACTCCTTGGGAAGACACATGTCTGTATTAACTTGTATAGTTATGTATTTTTAATAACTTCTTGGTCTCTTTTGCTTTTGTCCCTAAGTGAAGCCAAAAATGATCTCTTCTCTATCTCTCTAGTCCACATATTATATTTCTTCAAAGCATGAGGAGAAAGGAATGAAGCACTTGTATTTTTCTTCTTTTTAGTTCTATTTCAGTGTAAACTGAGCAAGTCTCATTAATTTTCCTGTGTTTGGGCTATACAGCCTGCTTGCCAAGACTAAAAGTTACTCTTTAAAAAATATATTTTGAGTGTAATAGAGGACCGGCTAATGGGGGCCCATTCCTTAGAATGGGTACAAGATATCCTTTATGGTGGGTTACATAGAACATGTACAAAATTCCCTGCTCGTTTCTAGTATTACATATGGAATTTTGGGGATTCCATTTCTGTCCATGAATGAAGAGTCTTTTAACTGGCTAAGGAGTCAGAACTGAGAGTGCCTTCCAAAGATTTAAGACTATAGTCTTGTGATCTCTTCCATAGTAACTTTTTGAGTGAGGAAAATTTCTTTTCTTTTTGCCTTTTATTTTTTTGGAGGGGCTAGGGCAGGGCAATTAGGGTAAATGTCTTGCCCAAGGTCACATGGCTAGTAAATGTTAAGTGTCTGAGGCTGAATTTGAACTCAGGTCCTCCTGACTCCAGGGCTGGTGCTGTATTCACTGTGCCACCTAGCTGCCCCATTGAGAAGGATTTAAGCTGTCAGGTGAGAAAACTCCTCCTCACCTACATACTATGTATCATCTATTTCTCTTGTGCCTTGTATTTATTCTTCCCTGATCTTCGATGAATGAGTATCCAGAGATAGAATGGACAAGGGTGTGACCTCACGAGATCAGATTGATTATAAGTACAGATCAGAAGGGCCATCAGAAGCCCTTAACTTGTGTTGCTACCATAGTTTTCTGGCAGCCATAGAAGGCAAGTCCTATGATTAACCAGCACAGCAGCAAAGTGACTTCCTTCACTCGCACACACATACAGATATATGTATGCACATGTATGTATATATTAATATACACACATATATATACATATGTGTATAACTATACACATGCATGCACTGAGTATGGACTGATAATCTTATACACTGTCTTACTACCTTTGTGTCTTAAGTTTGAGTCCGCAATCCTCAGGCACCAAATGTGAGTAGAAGGGAAAGTGTACCCTGTGTTTGGGAAAAAAGTTTTTAACTTCTTTCTTTGCTATGTCTTCATTGTGGAATGACTCAATAACTGAGACACTGAATATGACAAAGAGCTCATCCAGCTGAGCGAGGCAACAATACATCCATTAAGAACATCACACCAAGAAGGAAATTTGGTTGGAAGTACTTAAAAGGAGAAGAGTTCTTTTGGGGTACTCCAGAGTCAGGAGGAGCCTTTAACTACATGTGTTTCCTAAATGGGTACTTCACTACATTCATGCTAAGTTTGAGTCCACTTTCTCCAGGGATTGAGTGTGATTGGATGAGGAGGTGTTTTCTGTGTTTGGAGGAGGCTTTGTAATCTCCCCTTGCTATACCTTCTCAGTAAAAGCTAATAGATACCTACCCTTTCAGTGGATAGAATGCCAGCTCTGGAGTCAGAAGGTTGTTGCTGCTGTTCAGCTATTTCTGTCATGTCTGACTCTCTATGATCCCATTTTTGGTTTTCTTGGCAAAGATACTTGATTGGTTTGCCATTTCCTTCTCTAGCTCATGGAGTAAAAGCAGGGACTTTCCAAATCCCTCCAAATACCTGCAAAAAATGACTCTAAACAACTTCTAGAGTAGTAAAACGCAGAAAATGGCAGAGTGAAACAAATTTCCAGCCCAAGACAACCTGAAAGGTTGACAGGAAAGGTCTTTTGCACCAACTTGGGCCATGGCGGCACAGATAGGGCTCGAGCAGATCTCAGGGGACCGAATCACTGGCAGTTTCCCAACTTCTCAACCCACAAATGCCAAAGACAACTTAGAAGGTCAGTAGGAAAGGTCTGTTGCACCTGGCTGAGAGATGAGCAAGGTCTGGCCCAGCCCCAGTCCCATAGCAGAGGTGGTAGCAATGGTGGCTTCTTCTGGAGCTCTTGGCCTACAGACAGTGGAGGGATCCAGTGGCTGATCAGAGGTGAATTGCAGGGGTCTCTTCAGGGGTGCTGAGGCAGGATTCTTTTGCTTTGCCCGTGCTTGGTTCAGGCTTGTTGTCCTGGGTGGCAGTCCTGGGATGAGGAGGAGTGCTGGCATGGTGAAGGTTGTGGTGGTAGTGGTGGAGGGGGAAGTCTTGTCACAGTTCCAAGGCAGAAAAGAGTGCTTGTGTTCACTCACAGACTAGAGCACAGGACAGGAAAGGATAAATACCTGTCCTTTCATCATACGAGCTTGGAAGAACTGAAAGTTTACAGGTCCCTAGAAATACCTTGGAAAACAGCTTCACAAAAGCCCTGAAGCTTGGGACAGTATACTCTCCACACTGGAAGCAAAGACCTACCTTAACAAAGAGCTAAAAAGTCAAGTAATTGGCTGGGAAAGTGAGCAAACAGCAGGAAAAAAATCAGACTAAAGAAAATTCCAAATGGATTCTCAAAGAGTTAGACATGCATAATCAACGAAACAACAACCTACATAAAAACTAATTGATATCAGCTGGGCTATCTGTTGAGGGGAACACTTGTGAGCAATAGCTTTAGAAATCCCAGACCCTTCAGGATTATTACCCCTAGAACTTTGAGGAGAGAAGTCATCGACCCAAATTACCAATGAAGTGGAATATGCCGAGGAATATGCTACCTGAAGCAAGTGTAATCTGGGGTCTCCTGAAAAGACAAATCACTGAGCCAAGAATTTTGTAATAGATCTTATCATCACCAGTGTCCTTATCGTTGTGACAAACAAAAGTTACAAGATGTCAAAAGAAATTCTAATTGAAACTATTTATTGTTTCTTTCTCCAACATTATATGGCTATGGAACATGCGCCGTTGTAGATAGTAACAGTTCATAATCCAGCATGACCCTTCTTGTTATTTCTTTCTTCAGTCACATACACACATATAACTTTCCTTCAGATTTTATTTTTTTAATTTTAAAATTTCATTTATTTATTTTTTAATTTAATTTAATTTTTCATGTGTCTCTCCATCTTCTATTGATTTGTATTTTAAACTTTCGGTTACACATCCTTTTACTTCAACAAAAGACAGATTCTCTGAGAAACACCTTGGAATGATATTTTGCTTTTTCCTTTCCTTCTTGCTTTGTAAAGATAAGATTATCAGATAATATACTGGCTGAGTGATGACACATCTAAGCAGAATGTTCCTCAAAATTTAGATTTTCTTTGCCAAACTAAAGTATGTGTCTGCTAGATAAGAATTAGGGAGAGCAGCCCTGAAATGCACAGGCTAGTGAAGACAAATCTAAACAGCTGTGACATGAGAGTGAGGCACCTTAGAATGATGACGGATGGAGTACCTGAGGATAGCATGCAGCTGTGCCACCAAGGCTCAGGGGTGTCACATGACAGCTTTGTGTACTCCTCGTGTGTGTGTGTGTGTGTGTGTGTGTGTGTGTGTGTGGGTGTGTGTGTGTGTGTGTGTGTGGGTGTGTGTGTTGGGAGGAGACTGTGTATGCCTGAAAACTAGAGATCTTTATCAGAGTCCTCTAAATGTCATAACAAACTGGTAAATTTTATGGCATAAAAAAGCCTAAATACTCTGACTCTTTAGGAAAAAACATCCAAAATAACTACTCTGATTCTGAAATATTTTGCTAGATAATCACAGTTTGGCCTTTCAAGCCATTTGAAAGTGCTAATATGACAGATGTTGAACAACTTTGTGTGTGTGTGTATAATATTGGATACACGTAGGCAGATTTGAGTGACTCTCTAGGAGGCTCTATGAATTAATGTTAAGGATAAAGTCAGTCATTTTGACTCTGGAAGGACAATATTTATTAATTTACCAGTCCCACAATAAAGGGGGGTTGATTTTTGTATGAATTCCTAGTAACACAGTCTCTTTGTAACTTATTATTTTGGCGTTGATTCAAAGTTATAACCACAATGAAGTTTGATTTAGTTTGGTTTTCCTTATTGGGAATACCTAGGTCCCATCTAGAAGACACACTTTTCCCTCCATTCCTACATGGTTACTTAAATTTTCTGTAACCTAGAAATATTTCTGCCCTTTTCCACTAATACAAGATTCCTACATACAACCTTGCATCAATTATTTATTATTCATGAAGGTGACAATACTTGCACTGCTCACATTGCAGGATTGTTGTGAGGAAAGTATTCATTCAGAGATCTATTTAAATGTGAGTTATTGTTTAGTAAGAATGGTAATTGCAAAATGATATTTCACATAGCAATTTGGGGTGAGCATACCATATGATCAAAGATCTAGACATGGAAGGTATGTCAGATGCCATCCAGTTCGACCCTTTCATTTTACAGGTGATAGTTGTCTTTATAACAGTTGTTTGTGAAGATAACAACCTAGAGAAGGACTTAGCAATCTTGTTGCTTTTGGATTTTAATAGTAGGGTTAAGATGTGCTTTTCAGTGAGATGGAGCTCCTGAGTAGCAGTTATAGGAAGGGAGAAGGAAAAAAAAATGGAGAGCAATGTGAAAGTGGGAAAGTCGAAAAGGGCAAGAGGAGAGAAAGCAGTGAAAAGATGGAGAGCTTGAAAAGAATGGAAAGAAAATAAAGTCATGCTTTTGGTATGGCTTAAGTCTCACATGAACTGCCTTAGGTGCCACTGACTAGCCCTGTTAATCAAATGAGAACTTTGAGTGATACCTTTACCCCAGGATATGTCAGTTATCAAAATTTTAAGACTAATACATTAAGTATTGAATAGCTTGGAGGAAAAATATTTTGTGATATAATCCCCTTTTCAGGAATGAAATTTTACATCCATCAATATTTTAATTATTTATTTCAATAATTCAAAACTCCTTGATCTGATTGATGTTGACATTCACTCCATCAATGTAGATTACAACTTCTCCATACTTCAGTCATTTTAATTCAGTTCCCGTTCAGTTCAGTTCACTTGAAAATGCTAATTAAATGCCTGCTACCAGCAACCCAACACTGTACCATATACCATAGATAGAAAGATAAAAATAAGAAATAATTTCTGACTTCAAGAGGTTTACGTTTTCCTTGGCAATGAAATATACCAGTAGATATGTACACGTAACATAATTTGAAGAGAGAGATGATCTTTTTAAGTAGTTATTATACTCCTTAAATTTAATCATCTGATGAACAGCTTCCTGTTGTTGATGAACTTCTCTGTCTGCCTAAGCTGGTTTTCCGAAAATAATTTCCACAACCTTCAGCATCTTCTTTCAGTCTTTCCAGCTTGGTAGGACCAGAGGACCAAGCCAGATGATATGGCTTTTGAAAGTCTAGGTTCACCCTCACACAGTTGTTAGGGTCCTGTCAACTCTGATGGACAGTGTTCCAAAACCTCTCACACAAGTATTTTTAAAAGAGAAGAGATAAGCTGGAAGATTTTGACAGAGATAAGGCCGTCATTGATCATGTCAAGTAATGATAATTGCCTATCTCTTGGTTTTGTTTCTAATACCTCAGGCAAGTCACTGCCCAGCCTGACACAGGAGATTTATACATGAAAATATAATAAGAGAACATGAAATACCAAGAAGTTCACAACACAAGGAAATATAGGCAAAGAGTTAGGAACATCAGACCCCTGGAGCCACTCGACTTTAATATGAAGAGTTTCTCTTGTTCTTTAGCCTTTCAACACACACAGTCCTGTGATGGAAAGCTAGTGAGATATCCTCAACACTAGCCAAAAGATCCACATTTTTCCTACTTTTATATGCTTTCCATAGACAATCTCCAAATGCAATAGAGGCTGTTATTCTCATCAAGGCTTCAGGAAATAATTGCTGCTTTCCTGTCACACAGACAACTAAGCTGCCTTGAATTTGGTAATAACAATGAAGAGTTAAAGATGACACATTATTGATAGTTATCCAAAGATTGTGCTCAATAAAATTGTACCAAAATGTTTACTAGTGCCAAGTTGTGCTACATCTGATTTACAACTATTCTGGAAAATATTTTGAGTAAAAAAAGTATTATTTTGAGCTTAAATTTTTATTTTATTTCTAGCATTTTATTATAAGATAAAGAAATAGCTACTCTTCTCAGGAATTGCAATGGAGCTACCACATTAGGATTCTACCACCTCATCATCTGATGTGAAAATGCATGACACTGAAAAAAGATGAAATTGGAAAAAATGGTGGTTCCTAAGCAAATACATACAAAATTTAGAAGATGTTGGACATAATTTAATTTTAAAGGCATTTGATGTTTAAATATCTACATATCTATCTACACACATGTATAGATATCTATATCAGTATCTATTGTCTCTGTCTCTGTCTCTATCTCTGTCTCTGTCTCTCTGTGTCTCTGTCTCTCTCTCTGTCTTCAATAGATTTTTCACTCTAAAAATGTGATGAAGATCACAGATGATGCATTTGCCAAAATTAAATGTGGCTGAAGGAGTTTAACAAATACTGACTCATATGGCCATATCTATAAAAATTAAAATGGCCTAGAATACATGAAGATGAAATACATTTGATGAAAACATAAGCAAAGAACTTCTTTTACAGAAACTATTTCATAATAGTTTGCATCATCCTAGCCAAACAGATGACTGAAAGGTGACAAATATAAAGTCCTACTATGCTTATTATTTATGGATTTTAAGCAAACATTTGACTTGGTAGAACATAATGCAGTCATTAAGGCTTCACAAGCAGAGCATTTTTCACACATGAAATCATTGAAGATTTCATGACAGATTTAACTATGGAGGTAACTTTGTTCAGTGATCTGCTGAACACACCTTAAATAAGTTCACAAACAGAGACATAGAAGCAGAATGACAATAGTGAACCACCAACTTCAGGGTCAGGAAAGTCTGAGTTACACTTCATTCCTTATTGTGTATGAGTTGTGTGACCCTGGACAAGGCATTAAATCTCTTTGTGATCTTGGCAACTCTCAAAGACTATCTATGTCAACGTATGTGCTAAATTACATTGGTAGAGGTAATTTTCTTTTTGGAACTTCCCTAAATCAATGAAATTAAAAATCTTCTTTTTAAAAAATGAAAACATTGACTTTTATAAGGTATTTCCTAGGTGTCATGGATACTCTGTTGAGAGTTCAAATACAAGGATTCTGATTGCAAATGATATCTGATGGCATGCTTGGGTGCCTGTGCTTAAACCCCAGTTTATAAAATCACATCCAGATCCAAAATCACATTTCTCCCTAGCCTCAAAACACTGTCTCAGGCAGTTTCTCCCTAGCTCAAGGGCAGCATGCCCTAACAAAATACATATTGTTCTTCCTGATACAGTGGCCAGCTGCATCTATAGAATTTAGTAGTTTGACCCAATGTGTACTGGCTGAAGCAGCTGTGTACGGGGTCATGTCTATCATATATATCCTAGACTCAGTCATACGTATGGTCACTATCTCATTATACACATGCTGTATCTCTTGTTAGCTTGGAACACAAGTCTATTCCAAACATCTGTCTTGTCTAACAGGACATTGATGGGGACCACCTGAGTTTTCCCAGTCAGCCCTGACTGCTAGCTGACTTAGTGATGTTTCAAGCCTAAAACCATACCTCCAGGCAGTCCCCTCCCACCCTGTAAATTCTTTCCAGACTGCTTTTCAGGGACTCTGGCTATTGGGGTTGCTGAAACACATACCCTCCCTCCTCAATATCCACTGTACAAGTCCTACTCTCATACCTCATAGTGGCACAATAGTGATGTCAAGTTTTTCAAGGCCATGTCAGTGGAAAACAATCCATAGCAGGTTTTTTCAAGCCATATAGGCTTTGATTATAGATCAAGAGACATAATGTGGTTACAGTTTATGGAACAGACTGGGTGGGGCCTTCTGGTAAAGATGTGATGTGTGTATTGGAATCCCTCATGCTACTTTCCTCCGATCTCTATATAGAGCATGCCAAGTCCTAATTCAGGAATTCAGTGACACAAAGGAGTATAGTGGTTCTGGAATGGTGATGGCGTAGACTGTGGGTATCTGGTACTTTGGGGAGGTCTATGAATTGTTCCAAGCATTCCTGAAAGCAGTTTGGACCAATATGGATGAAAATCCTTCATTTGAGTACACTCTTTGATCTAGGATAGCCTCTAGTAGCCATACATGCCAGAGAGTTCAAAGACAGAAGAAAAGGATACACACACACACACACACACACACACACACACACACACACATTTAATTTATAACAAAACTTTTTGCTGGAGCAAAGCATTGGAAGCAAAATGGATGATATATAAATGTAATGGAATATTTTATTTCACTATAAGGGATTAACAAGGGGACAGATTCAGAAAAATCTGGAAAGATTTGAATGCACTGGTACAAAGTTAAACTAGAAGGACTGAAAGAATAATTTATACCATGACTGTGATAACAAAAATGAAAACAACTTTGAAAGACTGAAATCTTATCAATATAATGACCAAACATAACCTTACAAAACTGAAGTATATTTCCCTTCACTTGGCAGAGTGGTAATGGAATAGAGATCCTTCTATCTTTGAGGAGGGAATTGTGGGGGAGACCTTTGTGGTTAATGATTGTGAGGCAAAAAAGAAAATGTGAATAAAATATTTAAAAGTACAGAAGGAAATTAAGAAGGGGACATAGGTAAGCAGTACAGCTTTGTTGCTGTTGTGTAAAATTAAGTGCACTTTCACTTTTTGAAAACAAAGCTACATAATAGAATTTAACAATTTCATATACAACTATTTTCTCTTCTTTACACATTCAAATATTCTTTCGTTTATTTTTTTCACGTTCATAAAAAAAAGAAAAAAGCCTCAAAGTTTAAAAAAAACCCCAACACTTCCTAGCTAAGTTCTTGTGTAGGAAGTTGACCATCAGAAGATGAATAATTTGGTCACAAAGACCTGTGAAAGAAATAAAAATAAAGAAAGGCTCTTGGTTTTGTTATAGCCAAGTGATAGTGACAGCATTGATGAAAAGAAGGGAAAGGGAGCTAAAAAAGATCACACAATTTTTAGATTGTCTATAGACATTAGTTTATTTGCAGGCACTCTGATGTAAATCCTTATCCAATTAAAACTCAATTGGCAAATACTCTGTTGGATGAACTACTTTACATTCTGTATTGACCTTCTGATCCGTAAGTGAAATCAAAAGACATAAAGAAATTGTAGTGCCCGTGCGGCCCCGTGTGGATCAGCGACTCACACTTTGTGAAGCTGCACGAGATATCACAAGGCTGAGCGAAGTGGTACATTGTCATCAGTATTTTTACAAGTAAAATGAAGATTCGTTTTTAACGTTTCCAAAATGTAGCATGAGATTTCTGTTTGTTTGCTAGAAAATGGAAAATAAACAAGGGGCCGAGGAAAGGAGCAAGGGTGAAGAGCCAGAATACGAACTAAGACAGACCACCCGGGATAACAGAGTAAAGCCAGTGTCATAAAAACCCAATGAGAAGACAAACTGAAGACAAAGAAAACATCTAGAAGAGACACCAAAGATGTTGACCAGAAAGATTAAGCTTTGGGATATAAATGCCCATATCACATGCCGCCTGTGCAATGGATACCTAACTGATGCTACCACTGTAACGGAGTGTTTGCATACCGTCTGTACAAGTTGCCTGGTAAAGTATTTGGAAGAAAATAACACTTCTCCTACATGTAGAATTGTTATTCATCAGAGTCATCCACTGCAATACATTGGTCATGACAGGACAATGAAAGATATTGTTTACGAATTGGTACCAGGCCTCCAAGAAGTGGAAATGAGGGAACAGAGGGAATTCTATCACAAATGAGGCATGAAAGTTCCAGGAGACATCAAAGGGGAGACTTGCTCTGCAAAGCAGCACTTAGACTCACATCGGAATGGTGAAACAAAAGCTGATGACAGTTCCAATAAAGAAACATCAGAAGAAAAACAAGAAAAGGACAATGATTATCACAGAAGTGATGAACAGCTGGATATATTATGCAATGAAGAAATTCTTGGCAAGGACCACACACTCAAGTTTGTAGACGTTACTAGATGGAGATTTAAGAAAGCACCTCTACTGCTACATTACAGACCCAAAATGGACTTGCTGTAAGAGAACTTTAGTGTCCTTTGGGACATAGTTTTTTGCAGAGACTATCACCAGGCACCTTCTCAGTGCATCACTAAACTCACATCACATGACCCAATAGAATTGTTCTGGAAGACCAGTGATCTCACAGCACACCATACTTCAGAATCTTTCTTCTGGGTGACGTGGGAAGCAGATTTCTGAAAGAGAGTATTTATACCTTTTTGTATGAAAAAAGAATTCACAACTCAATAAGACACTACCAGCACTAAGTTTACAGATTATGAAAACACTTCACAGTTTTATGTAGCTGAATAGCATTCATCTCTTTGCTGCGATTTCACAAGACAGATTAATAAATGTGATAGTGATATAAATGTCGCCTTCCTGACACCAAATTACTTTTGCTTGCTTTCCATATCTTGAAAAGTAGAATTAATTTCAGTATATTTTATGAATTTGATTTCATTGTTTGCCTTAATATTTTGGCTTTCATCCAGTCCTTCCAAAGCCACTGCAGACCCTTCTGGTGGTGATTGACTGTTTATGTTGCCTTTAACTTCCTGAAGACTTAGAAGATTTTTGTTAAAATTTTATTTAATCGCAAGAAAAAAAAAGATATTGTACTTAAGTTAAAGGATGATTAATAGAGTTTCTTTGGAAAGACAAATTATGAAGTTAGAAGAATGGCTTTATTATCTATATAACGTTAAGATGCATCTTTTAATATAATACTTGGTTGTCTTTACCTTCTAATGCTTATTATTATTAGAAACAAATAGTGCATTCTCAGTTAGGGTAGCTAGGTGGTAAAGTAATTAGGAAGACCTGAGTTCAAATTTGGCCTTAGATATTTATTAGTTACGTGACTCTGGACAGGTCACTTAATTTCTGTTTGCCTCAGTTTGCTTATCTGTAAAACGGAGATAATAATAGCAACTAAAGCTCAGGATTGTTGAGAAGATTAAATGAGATAATATTTATAAAGCACTTAGCCCAATGCCTGGCATGTAGTAGGTGCTATATAAATGTTAATTATTTATTATTAATAATATAATTACAGCAATATAAAAGTAGTGACATCTGTAAGAGATGATAAAGAAATAAATTTACAAAAAACTTGACAACATCCTCCATATTAAGTCAATCGTTTAGCTTGAGAGTTTTTGTCTTTAATATGAAGGTCAAGGTGGGAGAAGGAGAAAGCCAAGGGCTTATGAACCAGTAAGAAGACTTGTGCTTTTCTATCAGGCATACTATTTTTCAAGAAGAGTCAGAAGGTTCTAGATTTAGTAAGCATCAAACATCACAAAAAATGAAATTGACAGGTTAAAATGACAGGAAACAATTGGTTACCAATCTAATTTCAAAATTAGCTGCCCTTTTGCAGTTAGACCTTTGCAAAATTAATATTAAAGTAGAATAAAGGATAAATGTGAGGGATAGACAGCATATATCATTACAGCAGCTTCAAACCAATCTTTTTAAACCATCTATCTGACCATTTCTTCCCTGACTCTTGCTCAAACTTCATCCAAGTCATGCCTTCTTATTGTTGGTGTCCCTCAAGGCTTTGTCCTGGGACTTCTTTTCTTCTCTTCCTTCTACAGTGTTTCACTTAGTGAACTCATCATCTCCCATGGATTCAGTTATCATCTCAGTGAAGTATCCCTCTTTATAATTTTCTTTTTACTCTCAAGGGCATCTCCATCTTCACGACGTTGTTGTTATCCTCAACTCTTCACTTTCTTTCTCCCTTCTATATCCAATCTTTTGCCAAATTCAGTAGATTTTGCCTTTCAAATGTCTCCTGCATATGTTCCCTTCTTTCCACTGACACCACTACCACCAAGGTTCAGGCCATTATCAACTTGCTTCTGATTTTCCTACCTCAGGACTCTATCTATCCCCCACTTACTTATCAAAGTGATCTTCCTAAGGCACAAGTTTGACCATATCTACCCCTATTCAATAAATTAAAGTGACTATTACCTCCATATAAAATAAAAATATAAAAAAAATATAAAAAAATATAAAAAAAAATAAAAAAAATATAAAATATAAATTTCTCTGTTTGGCTTTAAGAGCCTTTCATAACTTGTCCCTTTCTTACCACTCCAGTCATCTTACACTTCACTCTCTTCCATATATACTCTATGATACAGTGATATTAACCTCTTTGCTATTTCTTGCATAAGACATTCCAGTTCTCAACTGCAGGCATTTTTATTGGCTGACCAGCATGCTCTCTGTCCTTGTCTCTACTTCCTAGGCTTCCTTCAGATCTCAACTAAAACCCCACCAGCATGCTCTCTATCCTTGTCTCTACTTCCTAGGCTTCCTTCAGATCTTAACTAAAACCCCACCTTCTTTATGAGACCTATCTCAGTTCCCCTTACTGCATTCCCTGAGATAAGCTCCAATATACATTGCATTTATATCTTCTTTGTACACAGTTGTTTAAATATTATCTCCCCCCATTAGAATGTAAACTCATTGAGTAAAGAGCCTCTATAGCCTCAGCATTTAGCACAATACTTAGCATACAGTAAATTCTTAATAAATGCTTTATGGCTTGACTTGTAGTTGACTCCATAAAATGAGAAAAGGCCAAAAGACTTTCAAAAATTATTACAACTATTCTTATTCGTTATGGAACTAAAACAAAAAAATTTATCATAATGAGATAACCAAAAGGTCTAGAAGTCATCTCAGCCAGCAAATGCTTATTTTCCTTGCCAAGGAGAGACAAATACAGTCAAAATCAGTAATAACTGGAATCTAAACTCATTTCTAAAGTATTAGGTGGGAAGATACATGATTCACATTTGGATTCAGTTCTGTAAACATTTATTGACAGCCTACAATGAGCCAAGCACTATAATAGGCTGGGGGGGGGGAGGAGGGAGAATGACAAAAATAAATGATCTAACCTTTATGCTAAGGATCTTATTAATGGAGAAATGACATGGACTCTTAATATAATACAAAACAGAGTGGGATGAGAGGAGGAAAGGAGAGAGCCAGATGAAGTAATGTAGGGCAATTTAGGAGAGGAACACTTCCATCTGGTGAGATCAAGGAGGGTTTCATTGAAAGGGCAATTGAACCATGAAAGAGAAGAATCTTGAACTGAGCCATGAAAGAAGAGTATCATGATAGGTAAAGATTTTGAATTCCTGGTAAGAAGACTATCTTTTATGAGTATATGGAGAAAAGAAATAACACACCAAATTAAATTTCTCTGGAATGTAGTTTACATGAAATGAGGCTAGAAACAAAGGTAAGAGCCAAGTTGTTGTATCAGCAAGCATCCTAGCATACCCAGGGTGGCTGCTAGCCCAGGTTCTTAGATCTGCTTCCTAAAGGAGAGCAACTCAAAATGGGTTAACAATCTTACTTTAATCAATCAAATGTATATCTTTTACCTAGTTCAGGGGGAAAAGTCAGCACCCTGAACTTCAGAGAATGCAAACAGAATACAAACAGAAGTTACAAGCAGACAAAGAAACAGATCAGCAGATGGGCTTCCAGTCGTCTGACCATTATATCCATACCTATTCATTTACCAGAGAGGGAAGCACCAACATCTGGGTTTTTCAAAGCTGGGGGGCTCAACAGCTTCCCAGAGTCTCATCTGGCCAAATCATACAACTCTTCTTAAAGTGAGCCCCAAAGCAAAACTTCACTATCAGGATATATATAGCCTTCTCCTGGATCAGAAAATGGCACAGCCCTCTTGACCCACTGCCCAATCACAAAGTAATAAGGCGTGGGCATTCCTGAAGAACAAGCCTCCCACCACAGGTTCCATGTGACCACATTCAGCCTATTAGGGGGCAGAGTATACTTTCAAATCAGGGAAGGTTCTCAGAGCCACTTAAGCCACTTAAGCAAAGGGCCTAGGGTCAGGGAAGATCTTCAGATTTCCATAACAGTTGTAGAAAACTTGAAGTA
>CM053583.1:217845510-217899966 GCA_028627135.1 Pseudochirops cupreus
TACATGACAACATGGAAAAGTGACAATTGTAACTGTTGAAACTTTTTTGAGTATGAGGACAGGGCAAGGGAATACAAATGTATATATACATATACATATACATACACATAAATTTATACAAGAGGGTTTTCATATGCAAACAAGCACATATCTGAGTATATGTATAAATCGATCCATAGAGGGCATAAGAAGAGGTGGAAGTAACCATTGTGAATGGCTTTCTCAGGAAGTTTAGTGTAGAATGGGAGGAGAGACACAGGATAGCTAGTAGGGAGAGTAGAATCAAGTGGGAGTTTTTAAGGATGGGTGCATGTTTGTAGGTAGATGGGAAATAGATTATGGATAAGAATATATTAAAGATTAGGGTAAGAGTATGAATAATTGAAGGGATAATCTTCTAGCAATGACAGGAAAGGAGGAAATGATGGGCATATTTGTAGATGTTTGCTTTGGAAAGGAGAATGGCCAGATCCTTCTCAGAGGCAAGGATAGAGAAGGAAATTGTGAGATAGCATATGTGAGTGATGTGAGATGAGGAAGAAAGAAAGAAATTTGGTGAATGATTAGTTTTCTCAGTGAAATATGGGTTGAGTTCTTCAACTGAAAGGATAACAAGAGAGAGAACCATGGGAAGCTTGAGGAAGGATGAAAAGGTTTGGAAAATGGGCTCTGGTGAGTGGGAAAATGAATTGATTACTGTGGTACAAAAGAATTACCTTTGCAAAATGAGATCTCAGTTAAGATTATGTAACATTAATTTTTAGTGAACCTAGTCTTCGCAGTTTCATGACATTTCTCTAATTCCATTCAACATTCAAACAGCAGTAAAGGCAAAGTAAAATGGTGGAAGAAATCCTAGGTTGAGGTTTGTCAAGTATATAGCCAATCATAAGCAGCTCTCCTGAGGACTGCTGCTGTGAATAGCTTTAATGATCTAATCCCATAGTATAGTGAACTCTATTTATTCAGCAATAAACTAAAGCATAACATTCAAGAAACTAAAGCACAATATTCACAACAACATAACAACTTATTACTAAGGTGGTCACATAGTTTTAAACAAAATGTATCATTCAATAAGTTATAATCTCCTTAGTCAATACAGAGTGTCCAAGTAAAGTCTTCTTTCATCCTAACTCTAGGCTGACTTCTAAACCCCACAGCACCTCTTCCATTGGCTGACCACTCCCAGCCCTTGCCTGGATTCACATGACTCTTGCCTAGACTCACACATAGGAAGCCCTCTGCTCCTGTTTCATACCTCAGCTTACAGGGCCTGCTCCATTCCAGTCTCTTCAAAGTTTCTGTTTCCAGAAAGACAAAGCCTAACAGAGCTACAACAATATTTACACACTGCCAGCATTATCATCTCAATTCACTTTCCATCTGACAAAGTAACACGAATCAACAGACAAAGCTTCTGTCTAAGAAATCAAACACAAATCAACAATCAAATCCCAGGAGTTCTGTAACAGTAGTGAAGTCCTCTTTCAGGGCTTCTGTCTAAGAATAGCAGAAAGGGTGCTTTTGTCTGACAGAACAACAGAATGTTACAGAGTGCCAACATCACAAACATTCTCCCTCTCAGTTCTACTTGGTCCCAGCTTTTCTCTACTTTGCTACTTCCTGTTCCATCCTTTCAACAAGCTCCTCCCACTACTGGGATCCACGTGATGACATTAGGTCTATTAAGGGCAGGGAATGTCTCCAAACTCCCTTAACCTTATTAAGGGCAGCACAATGTATACTGTTTTCAACAAAGACTTTTGATACAATCAAAGGTAAAGGCTCAAAGGCACTGTAATAACTGAAACAAGAAGCAAAGTACCACTTTGCTTGCTATTACATCAAGGCATAAACAGTTCTAGGACAAGGGAGCAGGGGAATCAATTGTAGAGGAGAGAGGAGTTGAAATGTTACACCAAGGGACTGAGATAGGGAAAGAAAAACAATGAAGCTAAAACAGAAATGATGGAATGTTAAAGGACTAGGGGTGGTGGTAGAGGGATTAGTGGTCTTGGTGAAGATGAAAAATATGATTGATGGTTATAAAACAGAGAATAAATTTGGAATGATAGGAAGTTTTGACTAGATAAAGGAATTTCAGGGTTAATGGACTTGGAAATGGAATATTTGTGGATGATCAAAGGTATGATCATCTCTGTGTATAGTTTATATGGCATGTAAGAGTGAATCATGGGAATTGAATTGATTGAGGAATTTGGAATTTAGGGTGATTGAGGGAATATCAATATATATGCTGAAGCTTCTTAGTATGAAGTATGAACATGAGCTCTAACTTCCCTTCTTCAAAGAGGAGCAGGACAATAGGGTTACACAAGAACCAGACAATTTGGAGGATTTCTGAGGCTAAGAGCACCTTGACATACCAGAGATCCTTTGTGAGCAAACTCTAAGTGAACTTGGAGACTGCTGCAGAAGCCAGACCATCCTTGAATAGCTTAAAGCAGCCTTGAGCAGCAACTGCAGACTAGGGACTTTCAAAATATCTTATTCCCTGGCTTATTGTATCTACAGATGTCTTCTCCTTTAAAGTCCCCTCCCTATCTGATAGCCTCTAGAAACGATATTATCTCACCCCCTTTCTCTTCCCTTTGAACACCTGAAGAACTCTTTGTCTTCTTTCCCTCAGAAGCCTTAATTAAATTCATTTAATTAATCAAAATCAGGGAGTATGCAGTTGAGGAACAAGAACAAGATTTTTACTTTAGTAGCCTGTTTAGAAAGCCTAGAGCATGTTTTTCTTGCCTATTAGGCCCCTGGAAAAACTACCCAAAGTTCCATGTTCTGAGTCTGCATTTTCACAAAACCATAGCTCATAAGCTCCACCTGAAGAGGCTTACCCAAAGAGGGTTAGGGTTGCCTGAGACCCCAAATACCAACATGCCAGGTCCTGCCAAAAGAATTCGACTCAAGTCTTCTTAGCCAAAGAAAAGTAAAGTTTGTTAATAGTTCACCTGTATTGGACACAGAGCAAGTCTGTGCTAGAAAACTCTGGCACTCTCACAGACCAAGTGTGTGTTAGGGCCTTCTGTGGTGCTCTCACACCACGTGGAAGGGAGATGGGATTCTTATATACAGAGGAATCTAGGGGTGGTGTAGAGGAGGAGTTTGGGGAAGGTTTTCAAGAGGAGTCAATGAGGTCAGACTCCAGTAATGAGTTTGGGGAGGGTCTTCAGGAGGAGTTAATGAGGTCAATGCAAGAGTGGATTGATATTTTGATAGGCTCAAGGGTGGGAAGAAGATGGACAATGGAGGGCCAGGCTGGTAACAGAGGTTTGGACTCAGCCACAATGAAATACTTATGGCCTCTGCAAATGCCTCATCAAGTGGGAAGATTCAATCAGACTTCAAGAGGTTTCCCAGAGCCCTGAAAACATCTAAATCCCACCCCTTGATTATATCTCTCCTTTTTCATATTTCAGTTCCCCCTTTTCTTTTCATCCTCATACACTTTTTTCTTTATTTAATAAAGGAAATGCCAAGCCCAAAAATAGTTTTAGTCTCTTCTCCATTTATCTGCATCAGAGAGCATGAGAAAAGAATTTTCTCAATTGCTAAGAAATTTGACAAAAACTGTGAGTTGAGGATTTGAACCCAGGATATCCATGATAAAAACCAGAAAAAGCCCTTCTCAGAGCAAAAAGGAGTCTGCCTTTAGGTATGCTCATTAACATTCCCCACTCCCCTTCCACTACAATGTGTTTGCCATCAATTTGACTTCTTAGGTTTCATATAATTTCTGTGGAAACAAAATTCAATCATCCCTTACAAATGTGAATGAGCAGTTCATCTCCAATAATTTTTGTGGGGTCCTTGATGCTTTTGATTATGTTATCACATTGCTATCTCTGGGCTTGCTCCCTGACTGGCAGTGCCCTCTGCTTCGCCTGCATTATATTGAGGGTTGCTATTCTTTGGGTAAACCATATCTTTTACTTTGTATGGCTTCTCTATTCTCTGTTGGGTATATTCGTACTCTGGTATTATGGTTGTTCCTCACCATAAGATTTGGGGCTTCATTTCTTCAGTTACTTCCAGGCCAGTTTAGTTCTTTCTGAAGGGGTATCCCTTTCTGATAAGGCCATTTTCATAGCTCTTTATTTAAAGCCAGAAGCTATGACCTAAAAAAAACCTAGCAGAATGCCCTAGGCTTAGTTTAGGTCTTTTCACTTGATTGGAATCTAAGGCTGAGATGACCTTTGCTTGTACCATATAATCATTTGATTTAGATTTAGAAAGTGCAAACTCCTCTCTGGCCTATCATGCAAATGAATTTGGGTCTGAAAAAAAAGTTGAGAAGAAAGCAAAGTTCTTTGCCCATTTTAACTTAATTTATGCCTGCATTTATTTACTTAGACCTCTGATTTTTTCTTTTTCTCTGTTAATAAGCATTTATTTTCTTGTTCACCTAGCCCAGCGTTTCTCAACTTTCTTAATGCTTCAACCCTTTAATACTCATAAGTGGATGTATCTGCATGTGGGTGGACCCTCCTGGAGATGGATAGAGGAGTAGTGTCTTGGTTCCTAAGACCATCAGAAATATGTTTTTTCCGATGGCCTTAGGCTAACCCTGTGAAAGGGTCATTTGACCCTGAAAGGGGTCGTGACCCACAGGTTGAGAACCACTGCCCAACCGCAAACACACACACACACACACACACATTAAAGCAAAGCCTATTTCTGCATTGGTCATATCCTTCCTTTATTATGTGTATGTATATGAAACAAAACCTCTTTATTTTTTTATCTTGACCTACAAAAACCTGCCCTGTCTGCCTACAACTGTAATATGAAAGATTGCATGAGATATTCCAACTCTAATATTTCATGACTATGATGACAACATCTAGGCCTCCTTCATATCTCATTTTCCATACATAATTATTGTGCCAAGTATCAGTAACTATTAGTAAACAGACAAGGGAGGGATTAGCTATTTTATGGTTGCAAAATCCCTGGAAAACACCATATCCTAGTAAAAGTTTCTATGTATGAAGTGAATCAGCCCTTTGCCAAGAGTTAATTCCAAAAGAGCAAGGTTCTGATTAACTTATTTCTCATATACTTACCTGTGCCTCTTATTTGTTTCATTTAAAATTCTTAGCCATTTCTACCACCTATATCCAGTGACAGCTCTTATTTTAACAACTTACAAAGACTTAAAATGTTTGTTCCCTTAAATGGAATCCAAATCTAAAATACAGGAGAAAGTCTTAAATTTGGCAAAAAATTCTCTTTCACGCCCAATTCCCTTTTTTTTTCTTTATTCACATAAAGGTATGAGATGTCCAGCTTTCTTCAGTTGTTGTTATGACAATAAAGATAATTAATGAAGCACCACATCAATCTTGTTGAATACAGTTTCAAAGGCACAAGGCACTGAATGTGTGATATTCTTCTGATATGCTTCACCACAAGAACTGAGACTTCTGTAATGATTGCCATTCCAATTCCTAGTACAAAAGTTACAGGGTATGCACTATGAAAACCATGAAAATAGAATGGTTAATGACTTTACTAACCACCTTGATCTCCTTGAGCTTCCTTATCATCCAGAGGAGGCTAAAGTAACCTGGGAATCAGAGTCAATCAATCAGGCTGCAAATTGAGAATCCCTCAAGCTTGACATACCTGGGATCCTTGCAAATTCACTTGCTGAACCTAGAAATCCCTCAAAAGTACTATAACAAACTGATTATTAATAACCAATATCTTGGGGAGTTTAAGAGCTTCCCTTGCCCCTTTCTTCCAAAGTCCTGACTTAAGTTCAGTTTTTCTTCAGAAGGACTCTCCCACTCATGCTTGCAAGGAATTTAATGTAAAGTAATGAAGTTTATCGTATTCTACTCAATGGAGTATAGATTCTTTTGTCTAGACAGCTGCAAGACTGGGAGTGGCCTGGTGTAGTTGTGAATGTTCTGGTATAGAGAAATTTTCTCTGTCCAGAGGTGAAAAGGATGATGGATCAAGCCTCTGTTGGAAGGGTATATAAACTGAGCAACCCAACCCCACAGAGAGCTCAGTTGTGACTGCAGCTCCCATGCATGCATGCTTGCCATTTTGAGATAAAATAAAACACACATACGACCTAATTTTATTTGTCTTTGTCAGACCAAGGTCTTGAGGTTGACAGCAGAAGGCTTAATTATTCTGAATTACAAGCTTTTTATGTAAAGTTACATATTAAATTAAGTGTCTAATTTTAGAGAAGCTGTGGCAAAAGATATGAATATTTCTGTATATTTATTGTAATGAAGGGTGATTATTTTCTTCCTTTGTAATAAACTCTTAAACAAAACAACTGTTAAAATAACAACAATAACCTGGTGTTGATTTCTACTGTAAGTAACCCTGATACCTTCACAGAGCATTGAAATCTAACTTTGAAAATACCATAACAATATTTTACAACTCTTTAGCCCTTTGCACACATTATCTCATCAAATAAAGATGATCCTATGAAACTGCTAAGGAAAGTATTTTTGCTTTTGTAGCGATGAAGAATCTAGTGCTGAGAGAGATTAAGTGACTTCTTCAAGATTACGTTTGATGGAGTGGGGAGTAGAAAACAGATTTCCTGATTTCTATTTCATTGTTTTTTCCATTAAAGTTCAGCTTTCTCCCTGTTTCTCTGTCTCTCTCTTCTCTCTCTGTCTCTCTGTCTCTGTCTCCTTCTTTCCCTGTCTCTTTTCTCATCTTTAGCTAATCTATATCTGATTCTCTGTCCCCAGATCTGTGTCTTTCTCTCCAATATAAGACTGGTATAGCAATGATACGTCATCATTCTCAAAATTTAGCATTCTGTTATCTTTAACTTTCCACATGTGTAAAGAGCACAAACCTACATTCATCACATGTGAAGATCATCTTAATTCCTCAAGAATATGAAGGGGTAAACAACAAAAAACTGACATGGTTATATTTTTATAATACACAGAAATTCTTTGAAATTAAGGAGATAAAAGAAACTGAAGTCAAAGGAAGTCTGCATATCAAGGGGCAAGTGTACAATGGGCAAATATGAAACCAAAGAAACCAAAAATGCCCAGTTGATAAAAATAGGGGAAAAAATTAGGAAATTAATGAGAGACTACATGAGTTCAAGGGAGAGAGAGACAGAGGGCAAAAGATGAGAATCTCAGGAGAAGAGAAATCAATCCAGCTAACTCCTCACTAGCTGTGGTTCTTAAAAGTCTTCTTTATTACTATGGTGAAAAGGGAAGAGGAATAAATGTTATATAACATCTACTATGTTGTAAGCATTGTGCTGAAAAATTTTTTACAGATGTTATCTCACGTGATCCTCACAATAACTTAGTGAGCAGATGTTACTATTGTACCAATTTTGCATTTGGGAAAACTGAGGCAAGTAGATTAAGTTTGAATGACTTGCCCAGAGTCACATAGCTAGCATCTGAGGTCAGATTTGACCTAAGGTCTTCCTGACATGCTCAGAGCTCTACTCTTTGAACCACCAGTATTACACTTCTACAAGGAAATCTAATTTCATTAAATGAAAAACAGCTTTCCATGTTTGGTTTTACTAAACATATTATTAGGTCAGTATTATTTGATTTGTATATAGAGTTGGTCTATTTTGTCTTTTAAAAATCTGCTTTCATTTTAGTGTACATTTCAACTTTCCCCTACTCCAATAAATAATTAACAAGCTGATTTTTTTCTTCAGTTTTCATTGTACAGATATAATCAAAACCATACACTAAAACTGTATGATTACTCAGTCACAGGTAATCTCAGATAAAAAAGCCTTTCTCAAATGCCTTTGGTAAATTATAACACCCTGTGTTTTTTTGGATTCACCTAAAATGAAGTAAATTTTGTTTCAGAAATTAATTTTTATTATACACACATACACATACATACATACATACACACACACACATACATACATACATACATACATACATACATACTTATATAAGTTTAGGGGTATGTCTCTCAAAAGCAACAGCTTATGGAGTTTTGTTTTTTTATTCAATATGCTACTCTTTCCTTTTTTCTAATATTCTTTTTCTTTCCTGAATCAGGAATTTTTGTTGTTACTTCTGTATCTTTTTAAACACAACACTTTGTCTCCAGTTATTTTTGCTTAATCTAATCTAATGTATATTGGAATCTTTGATCTGATCCATTTCTGACCTGGGCCTATTCATCTCTTCTTGGCAACTTGGTGGTGTCTCCACTGTTAGAGGCTCACCATATTATTGCAGAATTTAATGTGCATAACTACCACTCAGATGTCCTGAGTCCAAGTTTCACCATTTCCAAAGAGCAAGGACTACCCCAATCCCTGATAACAGGAATGACATTCAGCTCCATTTTCTTTCATCTTGAAATATTTATTCAGAGATGTTTGGGCTCATTTAGATGGCCCAGAGACCATCTTCCTTTCTATTATTAATATCTTCTTTTTTTAGTTTATCTGCTTGAACTGAAGGATCCTTTGTCCTGATATATTTGATAATTTCAATATTCTTTGCTTATATTCACCTATTACTTTCTGAGTCATTCTCCAGAGGTCTAGATTTTAAAGCTATTTCAGCTTCTTCCCATTCTGAGGAATTCCTTTTTTACTGACTTCATTTCCATCCTAAGTGACTTCTTGTTGAATATAATTGGGCCCAACTGAATGCCAACTTCATTGCCTTCAGGGACTACCATTTTACCCTAAGCACACATGCATGATAGTACCTTGTCCCATTTCCTTAGTTCTCTCTTCTTAGTTCTTGTGGGATGCAACTTCAGTCAAAGAAGGATTTCATTTTTCTATATCTACACATTCTCTTCATGGAATGAGGGTAGAAGGAAAGAGTTAAGTTTTGGTGCTTTTTGCCACAGGATGGTATGGGTAAGGGCAGGAGCAGGGAGCTTGCTTTCAGAGACTACAGCAACAGCAAGAGAACTGTTAAATGGATGGATGCTGTACAGAAAAATGTGAGGCAAGACCCAGTTATAAATTTAATGTGGATTTATTGAAGTGTGCAACTGTTTGGAGTGAAGACTCAAATCAAACAGCCCAGAGCAGGGGCAGAGCCAGAATATTTAAAGGCAAAAGCCACAAAGTAATGGTCTGATCTATACAAAAGCAGGAACTTACAGAAGCAGAGGAATACAATTGGTTAAAACTCAGTTTAGGACCTTATATGGAGTTTCTATTTCCCAGAACAGGATGGGTGACTCTGCCTTGGGCAGTTTCCCAGAAATATGCCTGGGTGGTTCTCTGTGACAGGACTTTACTTCCATGAAGAAGGGAGCACAAAATGGTGGGGACTGGGACAAGATGGAGGGTGACTTGGGGTTAGGTACAACATTCCTCACTTCTTCTTGTCAAGAGTCAAACCCTTCACTCACAGTTGAACCCTTGATTCACAAATGGTGCCTGGTAGTGGGGTGCCGGAGACATTATCATAGTGGGCAGAAAGCAACTCATGCAGGGGCCGATACCTACGTTCCCTTACAGGGTCTATAGGGGTTGATACCTAGGTTCCCTTACAGGGAGAATTGAGTAAAACAAACAAGGGCCTATAGTGAGGACCAGGCCAATAAAATATTGGGGCTGGAGGCAGCTTTATTAGAATCCCATCATTCCCCCCTCAAAGAGCTTGGGGCCTAGATTTATTTGGGAGAATGAATGAAGGTCTTAGGTTCAGTAGTTTCTTCAGGATGAAAGTTGAGTAGAGCTGTCCTCGTCTCAGTGGGTCCCAAGGAGGAAGTTGATTGGAACTGAGCATAGATTACATCCGGGGGATGATGGGTGAGTATGGACTGTTATCCACTGTTTGCTGCCAACTGTAGGTGAATTAATTGGCCTGTAATCTGAGAGACACAAATCTGACAGGTAAGTTCAACATACAGGGTTCAAGATATAAGGATAAAGACAGATATATAACAGGAAATTGACTAGCCTAAATACCTTTTTACTAAACTGTTTAGGCTGTAGATATGTCATTTTTGGCTTAATAGCTCAGATCTAACATACTTTAGTAGCCTAGATATATCCCAGCCTTAGTATATAGGATAATGATTAACTTGTGTTTATACCTTTGCTTCACAAGCTTCTTTACCCTTTGTCTGATTGTTCCCACATCATTCAGAAAAAATGTTCTATTCCAGGAATTTAACCTTTTACTGGACTATGCAGGCAGGCAGATGACAAGCCCATGTATTAATTTACCCAGTTGTTTGGGATTATGGAATGAATATACGTTCAGATTGAAAACAACAAAATTTTACATACCTGCATTGTATTCATATATTTACTGACCACTTGCTCTAATTAGAGAAATTTGTCATAAAAGGAAAAAGCAGGGACATGCCAGATATGACAGGATAGAGCATCCTTAGCTCTGTTTGAATTCAGTTAAGAGTCACTTTAATTCCACATCATAGCCAGACTCAGGAATAGCCAGGTGGATCCATTCCTTTTCTAAGAAAGACAATGGGAAAACTGAGCCAGAAGGGTCCCATTTTAGATTGAGGCTAAAATTGCCCTCTTGGCTTTTCCCAAAAGCAAGCATTCACCTGTAGCAGGAATTCCTCTGAGTAGCTTGTGGCATTTCCCTCAGATCCTGATTTAATGCAATGCAATTAATGCAAACTGAAAATAAAACTGCTTGCAGTTCCAATGGCTTTTACCTCAAATGGCAAGTCTCACCAATCATGGCTTAGGGCTGGTTGCAATTGCTTTCACTCTTATGGAATTTCAACAAGCAATAAAAGCTTACCATGACTTACATGTGTAAAAGATTTCATTTCTCAGTTAGCCAAGTTCACTGCTTAGGAACTCCATAACCCAAAAAAGCTTTTATTTTTCCTGGGGCTGATTACCTTCCTTGCCCACCAGGTGGTTTCTGGGGATCTGGAACGTTTACAAACAAGGAGAAATCGATAGGGACCCAAAAGAAGAAGCTGATAACAATCCCCACTTCTTGTTGAGAGTCAAACCATTGACTCAGAAGTGGAACCTGGTCCTCCCTATGATATTCTTCCTCTGGACTGATAAAAACTATATACTTTAGAGTCCCCAGTTTTCAATACTGATTTTTCTTTTTTTCCTTTTTTTTCCTTGCCAGGATGTCTTTCAGGCTTCCCATATCTTATTTTTAGGATCCCAGTGTATGGTAGCTGTTGTGGGATCAGTATCCAAATAGCTTAGTTAACCATCTTAAAAGTTTAAACAATCTTAACTGAAACTTCCTTTTAAACAAAGACAAACTTGGAATACAGCTGTCTACCAGTAACAGTATCATGAGCAATTACTATGTTCTAAAATTTAAACTCTGAAATCAAAACCAATTAATTATCAATCTGTTGACCTTAAAATTCCACATGAAGTTACACAGTAGTAAAGGTTTCTTCGTGTCACACAACCAATCAACTTACAACTAGAAATCAATTACATTATGGAATCTTACATAGATAGTAAATGTGGTGATCCATAAACCTTCAAATTAACATGAATACATCCTTAGATGAAGCAAGCTTGAAAATCACATCCCTATATATATATTGTTTTGTTTTTTTCTTTCAAGGTTTCTCATTTGCTCAATAAGAATTCTACAAAATGTATTTCCAATTCACTTTGCACAGAGAATCATTCATTTCATCATTAATAATGTGGAAACTATAACTTTAAATCACCATTTATTTCTAGAATATCCAAAAAGTTACTACCTGTTTATAACCCAAGTATAACAGCTTTTAATGATCAGATTTTACAACATAAAAATCCAATTCACATGCAACACAATCCAGATTAAAATGTCTGTATCCTACTTTTTTAACTACAGTAAAGGTGTAAATACTTGGTATTCTAAATAGCAGATATACTGCAGTGTAGAAATATAACAATAACACAAACAATAAGATCACATTAATTACATTTCTAAATCACATATAAAATTTATTGGTTTTACCAAGTGCAGAGGCTTGTTGACTTCTGACCTCATTTTGTCCTCTCCTTTTCTTATCTACCCACAGTTTCAGAGCTTGGTTGTGGGGGTAACTTTGTGTGGGAGGGACTACAAACTGGGGAGTTCCAGGAGGTTGTCGACTCCAGTGAATGCATTCAGGGAACTTGGAACAGAAACTTTAGGTTCTGGTGGTGTGGGAGCAAAGACTCTGCTTACCTAGAGGAGTGGGCTTCAGGGTGTCCAGGGACCTTGGGCTGTTGCCAGTGGGGCCCCAATGCAGCTGCTGTGCCTCCCCCTTTATTCCTTTCACCAGGTGGGGAAGGTTAACTCAAATTCTCTACTATTATTCTAAATTTTCACTGCAGCCCTAGCTCTATCAGAGCCAGGATGACAGGGAAAAGGATTTGAATGGTTTTAACCTTTTGCTATATCCTTTGCTTAGTCAGAGTCAGGGTGACAGGGAGAAGGCACTGTGGCCCTAGTCTGGGAAGAGCCGAGACCACAAGGAAGAGAATCTTAGCAGTTGTAACTTTTCACTGTGGTCCTGGTCTGGTCAGAGCTGGACCACAGTGAGAAGGCACTATAGCCCTAGCCTCATCAGAGGTTGGACTACAGGGATGAGAATCCTAGTGGACATATTTCCGTGTGGGTGTTTTTTGACCTTTTGCTCAAGTAAACTTCACTCAGGTGTTCACTTCTTTAAAAACTTCTCTGCAAGTGAGAGCTTTGGACTTTCCAGTCAAGGTGAGTGGGACCCTGGAAAAGATCCTAGCCCCCTCTTCTCCATAGCTCAAAGTTTCTTCTCTGAAGTGTCCTTTTTTTTTTTTTTAAATCTATGCATTTTCTCAATTTATCTTAGTTCCAAATGGTAACCAGAATGAATTTAATTACCTGGATCTATATTCCCAATGTAACTGCACAGTTCTTTTTCTGTGACCCAGGAAAAGGTTAAGTGCTAGTCCTATTTCAGCTTTGAAACCTGCTTCTCTTTGATCAGTGAAGTGACCCCTTTTCTCTTAGAAAAATCTTAGGGGAGAAGTTTCCTCCTTTCCCCTTTTTTTTAAATTTTTCTTTCTGCCTCCCAAAACTTGGCCAGAGTCCAAGGAGGTAGAAAGAGAGATTTTTGTTTTTCTGCCAACAACTTTTCTTTAAGGGACTATCAATCTTTCTAGCCCAGGTATAGTGTTTCTTTTCTGACTGGCTGCATTTTGAATTTTACAAGGTGGCAGACTCAAGGATTTTTACACAGACACAGAGCAGACAGATACAAACAGATGGGTAGACATAAATGAAACAGATACAGAGTGCTCAAAGCACCTGGACAAGGGGACATATAACCAGAACCAAAACCTGGGACTGGAAACAAGAACGGGTGGAGATCCAACGTCTCAGGGTCACTGGGGAATTGGTGTGTTCCCACTGAATACTCAGCCATTTCTATCCCTGTTCCCCACCAAAACCAGAAGAGAATTCCCACCAGAATCAAAATCAGAAACCTCACTTACATCCAGAGCTTTTTTTGATCCACAAGTGTCCAAATAAGGGCAGGTTGGCATTGGGGGTGGTTAGTTCTTCTTGTCTTGACTCTGGGGCCTTAAAAGGAAGGCTCCCCTGGAAGTCAGGATGAGCAGATGCCTGCCACCTGAGGAGGAGGCCCTTCCTGGTCTGGGTCTTGGGGAGTGCCAAGGGACACTCCCACATCTCACTGGGGCCTTCAGAATTGTTGTGCAGAAAAATGCGAGGTGATATCCGGTTATAAATTTAATGTGGGTTTATTGAGGTGTGCAACTGTTTGGAGTGAAGAATCAAATCAAGCAGCCCAGAGCAGGGTCAGAGCCAGAGTACTTAAAGGCAAAAACCACAAAGTAATGGTCTGATCTATACAAAAGCAGGAACTTACAGAAGCAGAGGAATGCAATGGGTTAAAACTCAGTTTAGGGCCTTATATGGAGTTTCAATTTCCCAGAACAGGGTGGGTGACTCTACCTTGGGCAGTTTCCCAGAAATATGCCTGTGTGGTTCTCTGTGATGGAACTTCACTTCCATGAAGAAGGGAGCACAAAATGGTGGGGACTGGGACAAGATGGAGGGTGACTTGGGGTTAGGTACAACATGGTCAGAATATAAACTCATGGATCCAGCTATTCAGCCTTGATGAAAATAGGGGCTGGTGGGAGAGGGTGTACCTAGTAAGTGTATTAGGATAAAGAATTAGCCTTCTGTGTTGTTAATTCATTACATTGTTTCTTTGCTACTGTTCTCAATGTTTTAACCTGTGGAAAAAACTGCAATTGCTTTATCCCCTATACATATTTTTTTTTCTTAGAGATTTGAGGGGGTTTGTTAATTGGAGAAAAAGTCTAGCCTTCTATCTTGTAGTCACATGACCCAGACATCTGGCAAATCCTTTAAATACTTTTATAACTACTGTTATAGGCTTTTTCACAAATTATTTTTTTCTTCCACATCTATCTATGATCTTCCCTATGACCTGCTGAACCACCAGACCTAAAAGTATTTTTCATTGTCTTCATCTATATTATCAAGACCAATTTACACGTTTCTCAAAAAGAGCAAAAGTCATTTATGGATTAGCCTTCCTGAAATCTTTCCAGTAAGTTATGTGTTAAAAAACAACAACAACCAACAACAGGTAAAGGCTACAAAAATGAAAGATTGTAGTGCCAAGCAAAGGCAACTTCCAAGGTTCAGAATACCAGCATAGTAGCTCTCCATTTATTCAGTAACAAGTTAAGACAAAGCATTCACAGAACTGAGAAAATCAAAATAAAGTGTAACTCAGTCATTTAGCAAGTTCTCAATTCAATCACAAAGTATCTCAATTTAATCACAAAGTATAGAGCCAAAGTGCCCCACCCCTGGCTAATGCATTCATTTAGTCAGTCACAAAGTCTCTCTTCTCAAATGGAGATTAGTTTCCAATCATAAACAAAGTACATTCATTTGGTCATCACAGAGCACAAAAAAGTCAAAAGTTTCCTACCCCTGGATCACAACCGAATTACAATTATCATCAGTTAACAGCCAAGTACCTTCTCAAAAGGGGCAGTGGAGAGCACAAAGACCATCTACCCCTAAGCTACAACAAAGTTAAGATATCATCACAGCATTTAATACCCAAAGAGAGGTCTTTTCTTCATCTTGATGGGAGGCAAGTTCTCAGCAATCTCTACCCAGGGGAGACAAAGCTTAACAAAGCCACAATATACATTGCCAGTGTCCTCATCAATTCACTCTCTGCCTGCAGAACAGTCTGAGAACCCCTGAAAACATCAGCAAGACCCTCTTCCAGGATTCTTGTAAAAATACAACAAGAAAATCCTTCTTTAGGGCTTCTGAACCAATAGCAAGGCTCTAGGACCACTGCAGCAACAGAATTGGCCTTCACCAGCTGACCAGTCTGGCAAAAACAACATCAAAACAGACAAAAAAATACCAGCACCACAGTCATGCCTCCTCAGTTCTCGGCAGCTCTGGGTAGCAGCTCTCAAAAGGGCAGCTCCAACTGGCCCTCAGCAGTCTCTCTTAGCAACTCTGGCCCCCGGCAATTCTCTTCTCTCTCTGCCTCCATGATACTGCTCCCCCAAAATTCTTCTGGCCTCTTCTGCTTGGGCCTGTATCTAAATCCACCACGCAAGCTCCTCCCAGTTCAGCCCTCTTTCTTCAATTCAACAAGTCCATCCCACAAGTGGGATTCACAAGCTCTGGATTTTAACACTTAACTCCAAAATCAAGCCAATACAAAGGGATCTTTCAATTCCATTACCATTACAAATATTTATTCCATCCTAACTACCTTTGATAAAATTACTCACTTGCACTGCTAACATGATATGTAGTGCATCTACATTTCAGAGTATGCCCAAATTATTGGTTCACATGCTTTTTAAAAGCAAATGTTATGTGATAAACATTTAGTGACTTAAGTATCTTGGGGATGGATTAATTATTTTATCTTGATCTTAATTATTTGTATCAGGGAAATTTCCAAGAATAAAAAGTTGCTAAGACTAAATATAGCTAACAAAGGCTGTGTGTAATCAGTGCCACTCTCAATATTTGAGTTTGAACTAAATTTAAACTAAATTTAGTAGTTTACATCATGTCCTTATTACATAGATTTTTGGGAAAATATGATTTCTTCATAAACTATAGATGTCTTCTTGACCTAGGGTACTAAAGATAGGATGCGGAGTCAGATCAGGTACTACTATTTGTACAGGTCTTACTTTCTCTTCAGGACTGTTTTTCCTTACAAAAACAAATCTTATTGAAGCAACAGATATTTAATTTCTGATATGCGTCTCTACATACCATTTATATGCTGGAATAAACAAAAATTTTAGATGACATAGTCCCTGCTCTCATAGAGCTTAAAGTCTGAAGAGAATAAAGATGCTTTGAGGACTACTTTATAATATTGGGAAAAACTAGAATCTGACTAATTTTGGTAGGTTTGTTTATCTGTCTGCTCTATGAATCCAGTGTTTGTCTACTGTATAAAGAAATACAGCTAATTCTTATTATGATCATCGTACAAAAGAAAACAAATAACCAAAAGCTTTTGTGGATTAGATGTAATGTTTATCAATTAATGAATAGAGGAATACTACAACAAAGGTGATGGAGTATTTTCATTTCAAAATCTTCATATCTTCTGGTGTGACTGTAAGCAATTTCTGTGTAGGAAAGATAAAGTCACCAAGTACTTGATCAGAGGGATAATTTAATTGTATTGTCTTTTGAAATCTTTTGATAGGAAGTCTTTCAAATTAATCAATCTGATTCATTTCACATTGTGACTTTTTAAATGTGGAACTCCTGGAGTTTTCATTAAAATTTAATTTTGTTTTTAATCTATGAACTCATCAGAATTAAGCCTGTCACTCCATCCTTATTTAATAAACAGAATGAAATCACACATTCATATTATTGAACTATTACCATAAAGTTGAAGATACCATTATTTTTTGACCTCCATTTTGTTGGAATTAAATGTCACCGTAATTATGTGACAACATTGATCTGGTCTTGTGGTAAATGTCATTCAGGCTGGAGGCATGAAAAATGGTTACTGTTTTCCAGCTCAGGAACAGTTGGTAACATAGCAACGCTGTATAAAGAACTTGAAAATGAAAAGAAACTTGACTTCACAAAATAGAGTCTCTGTATTTAGAACATAAAAACACCATTGTTCACACTATTGACAAAGATTAAAAATGTAGATTTTTATAATGCACTGAGTAACGCTAGCTGTTTAGTAACATTGATGTCATATATCAGCTTAAGGACCGTATAATAAGGTTGCTAAAGACTCCCAGGAACATTTTGATAGTACTTACATTTATGTAATATTTTATGTATACATTATCAAATGACAGGCATGGGATGTCAGGGAGGCATAACAGGTATTATTATCCCCATTTTATAGATAAGGAACATGTAGCTAATGAAGGTTAAGCAATTTGTCCATTATTATGCAGCCAGTAAATAGTAGAGCTGGGACTAGAACTCTGGGTTTTCTGAATTAGTGCAATGTTTGTTTCCACTAATTGTGATTCACATCTGGAGCCTAAGCAAGGAATTTTTACACCCTGAGTTAGATGTTTTAATGGCTTTATTGCCCACCGTAGGCTTTTAATAGTCACTGTACCTCATGTGACTGACTTTTGTTGTTCATTGGTTTCAGTCCTATTTGACTCTATGATTCCATTTGGGGTTTTCTTTGCAAAGATACTGGAGTGATTTGCCATTTCCTTTTCCAGCTCATTTTCAGATGTAGCAACTGAGACAAACAGGGTTAAATGACTTGCCCAGGATCACACAGCTAGTAAATATCTGAGACAGAATTTTAACTCAGATCTACCCAACTCTAGGCCTGGCATTCTATCTACTTTGCCTCTGAACTGCTCTTTGACTGACAAACTTAGAGTGTAAAAATTCCTTGCCTGGGCTCCAGATATGAATCACAATTAGTAGAAAGAACATTGGACTAATTCAGAAAACTAGTGTTCTGGTCCCAGCTCTACCACTTATTGATTTAGCACAAAAATAAATAATGATATAATAAAGAAGGTGCAATTTTATGGTATTCAAAATGTGTACATATATTTGAATACTTGTTGGATCATTATTATGATTATATCCTTCATTGGTGCAGTTCTCAACCCATATGATGTTTTCTTACTCCATGTCATTTGTGTCTATATTCTCCTGCTTTCGAGGCTTTTAACTTTTTTTTTCTTCATGGTACCAGTGTAGCATTTGGTTGTCCATCTAGTAGCCCTTGCTTTTGTAACTTGACTGGCCCACTCTCTTTTCTGATCATCAATATTGTAATTGGCTTATTTCATGATAGTTTTTGCATATAGGTAATTTTTGAGATTATGCTAAAGCCTTCTTCCATTCATCATGCAACTTTCCACTGATCTTTGATTTTGGAGAGTGTGGTATTCCAGGGGTCACAATCATAAAACATCAATGGGAAAGCTCCCACAGCACAGCACTCAGAGTGCTCCCACAGCACACACTCCCAGAGGAATGATTGTTTTTGGACTTCAGGAAAGTACCTCATGCATTGCCTTTGTAAAACTATAGTTTATAAAACTTTATGCGTGCTTCCCATTACAAATAGACAACAGAGACAATTAACTCTTTAAAAGAAGATTGAGGAGGAGCAGTCTGACAGTTAGGAGAACTAGGAGAAAATAGTGTCATAAAAATCTAGAAAGAAGAGAATATTAAGGAAGGGCTCATGATGAACAGTGTTGAAGGCCATGGAGAACTCAGGAAGGTTGGTGAATCTGAAAAGGTTATTAGATTTGGAGATTAAGAAATCATTGGTATTTTTGCAAAGAAGTTCTAGCTGAATGACTATGTAAGAAGCCATTGTGTAGAAACTTTAGAGGATAGTGAGAAGAAAGGAGTTGAAGAACCACTGGTAGATAACTTTCTCAAAGAGTAAAGCCACAAAATGGAGGAGATATAGAGGATAAGAGCTAACAAGAATGGACAAATAAAGTGAGAATTTTTTTTGAGGATGGAGAAGACACTGATATGACTTCAGGCAGTAAAGAAGCAACCAGTAGACAGAAGGATTGAAGATTGGTGAGAGAGTGGGAATAATAAAGGGGACAATTTGCTGGTGGAGATAGAATGCAATAGGATTATTTAGAGGGGTTTGCTTTGGTAAGGATACGTGCTACCTCATTGTGTGAGAAAAAAGTGAAGGAAAATATAGTAGGTGGAAGGCGTTTGGGTGGTTGAGTCAAGACAGAGGGAATAAAAGGGATTCTTGGGAAAGATCATTTTTTTCAGTGAAATATTTGGCAAGGTTCTCAGCAGAGAGGTTGAGAAGAAAAAGCCATGGGACATTGAGAAGTGATACAAAGTGGGATAGTGGGTTGATTAGTGAGGTGTAAAAGGATTATCTTGTTACACTTATGGCTCAGTTAAGGTTATATAATACAAATTTGTAGTGAACCTACTCAACATAGTTTCTTGATTTTCTCCAGCTTCTTTTTTAGCGGCACATGAGTATAAATGAAGGCAGAGAATATTGGGGATAATCTAAGCTGAAACTTGGCAGGGAAAGTTAAAGGGACAAGAGACTCAAGAGATGCTTGAATGTAGGGCAGAGGTACATGAGGGTATAACAAGATGAAGAACAGAGCTTCATGTCTCAATACAAAGGGAAAATGGTTAGCAGAGTGGATTGGAAAGCAAAATCTAACAATATGTTGTTTATTTAAAAAACACACGTTCAACATAAAGACTCACACAGTCAAAATAAGGGAATGGAGCAAAATCTACTATGCCTCAGCTGAACATAAAAGATTGGAGTACCAACCATGATTTCAGGCAAGATATCAAACTTGCTTAAAAGAAATGAGAGAAATTATACTTTTCTAAAAAGTGACATAGACAATGAATTAATTTCATTACTTAACATATGCATCCAATAGCATAACTTCTAAATACTTGAAGGAAAACTGAATGAGTTGCAAAAAGAAACAGGCAATACAAGTATAAAAACAGGGTATCTCAATTTACTCATATCAGTCTTGGATAAATGTTACCACAAATAAAAATGAAAGAAATTAAAGACCTAAATAGAATTTGGAAAATTAGTTACTATATACCTCTACAATTATAGAATAGAAATAGAAAGGAATATATTTATTTCTCAGCTATATCTATACAAAAATGTATAATGTCTTAGAAAATATTATACCTGTTCTTTATAGAACACAATTCAATAAAATTACATTAATAAGTAGCTATTAAAGGTGTGAAAGATCAAGTGGAGACTAAATAGCTTATAAATCATAGAAATGACAGAAAATATCACTTGAGCTAATGATAACAATGAGATAGCATCGCAGAATCTTAAAAATACAGCAATCCTTAGGGGATAATTTATCTTTAAAAACTTTCATTAATAAAATAGAGAAAGTAACTGGGAATTTAATCAAGTAATCAATAAGCATTTTTCAAGTGTATACTATGTGCCAGGCCCTGTGCTAAGTGCTGAGGATACAAAAAGAGGCAAAAGACAGTCTCTGCCTTCAAAGAGCTTAGAATCTAATGGGGGAGATAGTGCGTACTATCTACATGGTGAATATGAAATAATTGACAAGGTGAAGGCACTGTAATTAAGAGGGATTCAGGAAAATTTCCTATAGAAGGTGATATTTTAGTTGGAACTTATAGGAAACCAGAGAGGTTAGTAGTTAGAGCAGAAGGAGAATGTTTTAGGCATTCAGGATAGCCAGAAAGCATGCCCAGAGCTAAGAAATGGTGTGACTTGTTTAAGAGCTAGTAGGCCAGCACCACTGGATCGAAGAGTATATGTTGGGGAGTAGGATGTAAAAGGAATGGAAAGGTAGCAAGGGGCTAGAAGCGCTTTGAATGTGAAATAGAATAATTTGCATTTTGATCCTGTAAACAACAGAAATTCAGTAGATTTTATTAAGTGGGGATGAACAATGATTGGATCTCTGCTTTAGGAAATCACTTCAGTGACTGAATAGAGGATAGATTAGAGTGGGAAAAGAATTCAGGCAGGCAGATCCCCAGTAAGCTGCTGTAATAATCCAAGAGTGAGGGATGAAGTCCTGCACTCGAATGGCGGCAGAGTCAGAAAGGACATGGTAACATATTCAAGAAATGTTGCAAAGGTAAAATTAACAGAATTTGGCAACAACTTGGATATGGGGAGATGAGAGATGTTAAAGAGTCCAGGATGACTTGCAGATGGTCTTAGGGATGTTAGGAAGGTGCTGCTCTTTGGAGTAGCAAGGTTGAAGGGGGTGGTAATGGTTTAAGGAGAAAGTAAGTTTTGTTTTGAATATATTGAGTTTAATGTATCTACTGGACATCCAGTCTGAAATGTTCAACTAAAAAACAAAATTTAAAATTATAATTAAATATAAAATTAGAATTAGAAAATAACCATCAAAAGAGAAATCTTGAAAATTAAAAAAAAGAAAAAATGGCCATTGAATTAATAAAGAAAACATGAATTTTATTGGAAAAATAGATAAATCATTAGTTAATTTGATTAAATAGAAGAAAACCAAATGATCAGTATTGAAAATTCAAAAGGAGAATTCAAAACAAATGAAGAAGAAACAAAAGATATTGGAAACCATTTGGCCCAACAACATAGCAAAAATACTCCAATCACTTAAAAGGATAAATAAATATTCATAAAAATGTCAAATACTTAAATGAACAGAGCAAGAAATAGAGAATCTATGAAACCCCAGTTAAGAGGAAGAAATTGAACAAATTATGAAGGAAGTATGGGGAGAAGAGAACAAAACTCTAGGATCAGATGGAATAACAAGTGAATTTTTTTCAGTCTTTCAAGGAATAATTAATTTGAATATTATACAAATTGTTTTCAAAAATAGCAAGTGAAGTAATCTTATCAAATTTCTTCTATAATACAGGTACTAATCTTTATACATAAAACAGGGAGAGTCAAAATGGCACCCCCTCACCTACAGACCAATATTTCCAATGAACAATTAGAAACAACAATTTTTAATAAATTATTAGCAAAGAGATCAAAGCCACATATCACAAAGATTATACACTATAGTTGGACTAGGAATACTGGGTTGGTTTGATGCCAGGAAGATATAAACTTAATTAATCATATTAATAAGAAAAATAAAGAAAAATCACTCAACTATGTCAATAGATATAGAAAAAACTTTTGAAAAAATGTAACTACTATTTATGTTAAAACTCTAGAAAACAGAAATAAATGGACTTTTCCTAAACTGGTAAATAAATAAATATATGAAACCAAGAGCTACTATTATTTGTAATATAAATAAGGTTTAACTCCAAATCATTTTCTGGGAATTCAGGTATGAAGCAAGGATGACCACTGTTAACACTTCTGCTGGATATAGCATTAGAAATATTGCCCATAGCAGAAGACAAGAAAACGAAATTAAGGTAATAACTACAAATAAAGAAGAAACAAAATTATTACTTTTGCAGATGATATGATAGTATATTTTAAAAACCCTAAAGAAGCAAGGAAAGTTAATTGAAACAACAATTTCAGCAAACTTGTAGCATACAATATCAATCCATAAAATTTACTAAAGTTTCTAAAACCTAGCAGGAACAGATAGAGAAATTTCATTTAAAAGTAGTAAAATAGTAATATATAACATACTTGGGAATCTATTTTCTAAGAAAGAAGACTTATAAATATAACTACAAAAATGATTTGTAGAAATAAAGACCTAAGTAATTAGAAAAATATTAATGGCTAATGGTAGGGTAAGCTAAATAAATAAATAAAATAATGACATTATGTGAGTTATTTTACTTATTTAATGTCATACCAATCAAAGTACCAGAAGACTGTAGAAGTAGAAAAAAATAAAATTCATATGGAGGGTAAAAAATGGACAAGAATCTCAAGAGAAATAATCAAAAGAAGTTGCCTAGAAATACAAGATCTCAAAATATACTACAATGCAGTACTTCTCAAAAGAATTTGATACTGATTTAATACCAGATAGAGAGATTTATCAGTGGAATAGATTAGATCCAAAGCATAATGAAGCAAATGTATCTAGCAGCCTAGTATTTAAAAGGAAAAAAAAAAACAACTCAAAGATCCCAGTTAGTAATTCAAGAGCTCACTATTTTACTGCAGGGAAAAATTGATAGAAGTATGAAAGAAATTAGATTTAGACCAATATCTCACACTTTATACAAAGAGAAACTCAAATAGTGACATGCCCTAGATGTAAAAGATCACATCATAAAAAAATTTTAAAAACCTAGGAAAAATTACCTATCAGATCTACAGATAGGAGAAAAGACATGACCAAATAAGGAACACAGAGGATCACAAAAGACAAAGTAGATAACTTTGATTACATAAATTTAAAATTTTTCTTGCAAATAAAATGTAATAAAGCCAAGATTAAAAGGGGAAAAAAGTATCTAGGAAAATCTTTGCAGCAAGTCTTTCTGATGAAAGTCTCATTCCCAAGACTGATCCAGATTTGTAAGCAAGAGTCATTCCCTATTTAAATCTATGCTGAAATTTTTAATTTAAATTTAAACCTAAGGTTAAGGAGTTCTCAAGGAGAGAAACACAGGCTATATATAGACATATGGGAAAAATGCTCCAAATCACTACTAATTAGGGAAATGCAAGATAAAGCATTTTTGAGATTCTACCTCACACCCTTCAAAGTGATAAGGTTGACAAAAATGGAAAATGATGAAATTTGGAGAGGCTGTGGAAAAACAGGCACGTTGATGCACTTGGTGGTCCTACGAATAAGCACAAATTTTCTGGAAAGTAATTTGGAATTTTATACAAAAAAGTTACTAAGTAGTATGAGTGTGTGTGTGAGTGTGTGTGTGTGTGTGTGTGTGTGTGTGTGTGTGTGTGTGTGTGTGCCTTTTCAGTCAGCTATTCACTTCTAGGCCTATGTATAAAAGAGACTGATAAAAGGGGAAAAGGTCTTTTATGTACAAAAATATTTATAGCAGCTCTTTTTCTGGAGGCAAAGAGCTGGAAACTAAGAGAATATTGTTTCTCATTCCTTAAAGAATTGAAGTGAATAAACAATTCAGCCAAAAAAAAATTTGAATTAATTTGTGGTAATATTGTGCTATAAAAATGAGGAAATAATTTCAAAAATATATGGAAAATTGTTATGAATTGGTACAGAATTAAATAAGCAGAACCAGATGAAGAAATTGTTATAATATCAATTTTATTAAAATGAACAATTTTGAGGACTTTTATACACTGATGAAGAATGAAATGAGCAGAGCCAAGACCACAATTTATTCAATAACAACAAGTCTAGAAAGACAAACAACTTTGAAAAGTTGGAACTATGATCAATTCAATGACCATTCATGATTCCAGAAGACTGATGTTGATGAAGCACGCTTCCGATGATAGAGAGGTGGCAGAACTAAAATTCAGAACAAAAACGTCTATTCTTTATATGGCTATTGAGGGAATTTGTTTTGCTTGCTGAGGCATATTTGTTGAAAGAAATTGGTTTTTATTTTTTCCTACTTGATTGGGTGTAGGAGGGAGTGAAAATAATTTCTATTAATTAATAAAAAATACATGTATATACATTTTCAGATGAGGTCACTGTAGTAGTTTTACTTTGTTACAAGAGACCTCACAAAGTGGGGTCAATCTGCAAATATTTTAATGCTAAAAAACACTTCAGTAAAACTAAAAATGAAGACAAAAGGAGAAGTGAAACCATAATTTTAGAATCAGGTAAGGTAATTTCAGAATTCATGAACATGAAAGTAGAATGCTTGTGGGTGATGACAACATCTAGGGTATGAATATCTCCATGTGTAACTAAGGTGAAGTGGAGGAGTAGGTCATGGGAAATGAGTAAGTTGAGGAATTGGGAGGTTAGGGTGTTTATCAATGAAGTTTTCTAGTATAAGGGCAGGAGTTGGGAAGGAGAGAAAAAGTGAGCTCATTGAATAAAGGAGAATCTTCTGGAGGTTGATAGATAATAGTTACCAGGATCTTGATTGGGCAATAAATATAGACTGAGAGAATTTTAAAAGAGAAGAGGTTACTAAGTGATGGAGATAGTAGCAAAGCCTTGACGAGGAGCAAGGAATATTCTAACTGAACCCACCATGACCAGTGAGTTTGTGGGGTATGAGTGAAACTCATTACAGCTAATGGTTGAAAGGACAGGTAGAGATTGTATCATCAGGATGGAGCCAGGTTTCAGTGAGTACTAAAAGATGGAAGTAGTGAGCAGAAAAAATGCTTCAAGATGAAGACAAAGTTGTTGCCTATGGAGCAGGCATTCCAGAGAACACAGTAGATGAGTTGGGCAGCTTTAGAAGTGATGTTGAGGGAAGGGTCTTTTTGTTGTTGTTATTCAGTTGCTTCACTCATGTCTGACTCTTTGTGACCCCATTTGGCAAAAGAAACTGGAATGGTTTGCCATGTCCTTCTCTAGCTCATTTTAAAAGATGAAGAGCTGGGTGGCTAGGTGTCACAGTGAATAGAGCACCAGCCCTGGAGTCAGGAGGACCTGAGTTCAAATCTGGCCTCAGACACTTTACATTTACTAGCTCTGTGACCTTGGGCAAGTCATTTGACCCCAATTGCCCTGCCTTCTCTCCTCCAAATATCGATCAATTAGTCAATAAAATAAAAGATGAGGAGCTGAGGCAAACAGGGTTAAGCGACTTTCCCAGGGTCACTCAGCTAGTGAGTGGCTGAGGCCCAATTTAAACTCAGGAAGATGACTTCTTGACTCCAGGGCAGGCATTCATCTGCTGTGACATTTAGCTTCTAGGAACTCTTGTAGGACAGTTGCTAGATTGGCTAGTTGCTCAGTTGTTTTGGTCTTGGCCAACAATTTGTGACCCCATTTAAGGTTTTCTTGGCAAAGATATTGAAGTGGTCTGCTATCTCCTTCTCCAGCTCATTTTGTAAATGAGGAAACTGAAGCAAATAGAGACTTGCCTAGAGTCACACAGCTGGTAAGTGTCTGAGGCTGGATTTGAACTCAGATTTTCCTAACTCTAGGTAGAAGAATGGAAAATGGGTTTTGAAAAATGACATTTGGGAGTTTAGAAGCCCTGGGATGAACAAGATATACCAGAGTGGGAGTTTTTTAATCATTGAGGAATATGTTCAGGTAGGTTATCATCATCTATAGATGTTTGGCCTCAGAGTGGAGTCATACTCACTGGTTTGGGGGATGAAGTTGTAGGAGGCTGGACAGGGTCCTGGGAAGATGTGATATAGAAGATATTCTTCAATATGTAAGTGATTTGAGAAAATGACCAAATAGTTTTCAGAAGAAAAAATGCAAATTATCATTAATCACATGAAATAATTATCCAAATAACTAATAATAAGATGTGTGGAAAGTAAAATAACTTTGAGATTTACCCAGAAATTACCCAGAAAATTAGCAAAGACTATAAAAGACAGAAATATTAAGCCAGAGATAATAGGCACAAAAATATACTGTTGGTGGAGCTGTGGATTCATGCAGTTCCATGGAAAACAAGGAAAGTTACTAAACTAAAGTCACTTATACCTGTCTGTTTAGTGAGCCCACTACTGACTATATGGTCCCCAAGAGCTTAAAACCAGAGAGAAAAATGCCGTAGGAATGAACATATTCATTGTAGTGCTCTTTGTCTTATTAAAAAAAAAAGTGGAAATAAAATGAGTGCTTATCAATTGGAGAATTACTGACTAAGTTCTGTTATATGAATATAAGAATATTATTGCAACAGAGCACTGAAAGTCTGCCAAACTTAATAAATGCAATGAACAGTCATATTTCTTTAGTTCCAGTAATGGAACATAATGAATTCCTCTTGAAAAGCACTATCATGAGGCAGTAAGAGGATAGCCATGAGAAAGGCCTAGGGTGTGTTGGAAACTCACATAATGAACCTTTAGACTAACTGGGAGCAGCAGTGACTAGTCTAGACTGAGGCATACCAGGCTCAGGGGCTCTCAGATCTCAGTACTTAATATAAAATGCATAGAAAACCCTACGGATTCAGCACGTTATACCTCAAAGATCTAGGCCCTGGAGGGAGAGATCAATGTAGAAGTCAGGTGATACAGGTCTAGGTCAAGCGGGTTCAACCATACCTTTTGCCACTGTACATGGCAGTACCTGCTTTCCTGCCACTGGGTAGCCACTGCTGATGGGAGCTGATATATTGTCCACTTTGTATTCCATACTTTGCTGGTGCTATCTGCTACCCCTAAGAACCAGGGCAAAATAACTAATACTATTTAGGGCTTGAGCTCTTCTTCCTCATGGTGGTATAGAATTTTATCATAGGTCTGAGCACTCTTTTGCTGCCCCTGTCAGCCGTGGCAGTCCTGATTCTCTGGCCCTATCAGAAGTTTTCACAATGCCATTGCCTTTTTGGATTCAACAGAAGCACTGTGGGTACTGCTAGGGCTGACTCTGTCCTCCTGTGCTTGTGGAAAGATACTGAACAACAGAAAAAGCAGCTAAGTGGGAGATTCCTAGTCTACTATATATCCTCTATGTGTAAGCAGTGGCCATTTCTACTGGCGTTGGAAAAATGCTTTTGGATCCTGAGTTCTGTGTTCTTCAGGGCCCCTAGGTGGAAGAGGGCAGGAAAGAGGGGGGAGGAGGAGTGAGAAAGGGAGAGGGAGAGCAAAAGAGAGAGGGAAAGAGAACTTGTTTTATTTTAATGTTTCTGTTTTAATTTTCCTCCTATCTTGCAGCTTCCTTGAATAAATGAATTTACGTGCAATTAATTATTTATAATTTTGTTGTGTAACTAACATTAGGTGGGAAGGAATTAAGCTTATGGGTACAAGCTTAGCATAATGGGAAATAGACTCTTTAGAATCTGTTGTATCAGTGCATCCCATGAGCTGTATCTGGACAACCCATATGGACATGCATATCTTACAAGGGCAGCAAGTATAACTTACAGGAAAAAAAAATGCATCTCCTATTCTCACCACTGTGTTTATCCCAGGTAGCTGCTACCACTTGACCTGTCCAGATCAGCCACAAACTCATACTATTTGCTGTTTTACTCCCATTTCTATTACAATATTTGGGGGGAAAGGAGGATAAGAAAGTAGAAATAAACAACTCTCTTTCCCTTTCTTTTCTCTATTATTATTTGAATGAATGGAATGCCTAGACATTACATAGGTCCACATTTCTAAAGGTCAGACTTGAATTTTCCTAATAGAACATCCTCAGATAACAGCATTGCCTCAGGGAAGCCTACATTTCTATTTTGAGATGTGAGCAATATGACAGATAGGCTAGTGTTGACATTTCATTTTATTTGGAATATTTTGCACACTTTTCCACTTTGACATATTTGAAGATTTGATGATATCTTATTAATTGTACATTATAACCTTCTCTATCTTAATGTACTGGCAAAGTTTTGGAAGTAAAATCATAATTTGAAGACAAATCCTATTCAAAGGCACGTCTCTCTTATTTCTTTTCAGTCCCATATTGACAATCTCTGAAGGTCATTGAAATACAATTAAAGAAAAAATATATTACTCACACTTATTTCACTTCAAAAATAGGACAGATGATAAACTAGTATGTCCTCTATAAAAGCATTCATCATCAAGCCTTAAAAAATAAACTTCTTTATATTTGCAGCCATGTGGCACATGGTATAAGTATGTAAGAGTCTTACTGTCTGTGTTGGAAGGAACAGTACAGAACTTGGTGGCTCATATCTGGGCTGCAAATTTACCAGACAGTGACTAGCTATAAGACCAAGGATCACAGAATCATAGATTTAGAGCTAGAAGGGGCCTTAAAGGACATATAATAAAACACTATTGTATTTTTGAAGGTGGGAAATTGATCCTTAGAGAGATCAAGTGATGTGTACAGGGTTACAGCGATGCTAAGGGGTAGAGTCAGTAATTTGATCTGAGATCCTTTGATGCCAAATCCAGCACTTTTCCTTCCATACTTTGCTTTGACTCCTCCAAGGACAAGTAGAAAAATCTGAGAGCTTCAATTCCCTTATATGCAAAAAAATGATAATACTTGAGGTGCATATGTCACAAGATTGCAAAGAAAGGTGTTTGTAAGTCTTATGGAACTCTACAAATAAGTTCTGAATAGTTATACTAAATTTTAGAATTACTTATTAATTTATTATTTATTACTGTTTTATAATTCATTTATTATTTATTTAATTTAACCCTAAATTTTGGAGCTTCTATGGAGCAAACATTCTCTCTTTGGAGTTTTCAATAGACAATGTATGTAGTAAGTATCCTTTATATCACTCCTGAAAGTCTACAAAGTACTTTACCTACATTATAGCATTCCGTCCTCATAATACCTCTATAGGTTAAATATTTGTATTTTCCCCCTTTGAGGAAACTCAGGTTCAGAGAGAGTAAGTGACTTGCTCAAGGTCTCAGAGCTAGAAAGTGACTGAGGCATGGGTCAATGATAGATATTTCCCAACAACAAGTCAAGTACTCTGTCCACAATATTACATTGACTCTAAATGATAACCTGATAGTCTGTGTTCATCCCCTCAAATCTTTGTTTTTCCTGTGGAGGGTTTTGCAGAGCCAGATGAAGAAGAAGGGAAGAATGGTGTGCCATGATGCAATGTTTGTTTTGTGTAGTGAAAAGAACATGAAGTCAGAAGACTCAAGTTTAAAGGAAAACTTTACTCCTTTGTCATTAGGCTATTAATCATTTCAGATCATTTGAATCCTAATGAAGGCCAGAGCCTGAAGTCATCAACCTGAAGAAGTACCTCTTCCTAACAGATCTGAGTAAACTCAGAGAATTCCTCTTGTGTCAACAAAGCCAGAGGGAGCTGACCAGAGCACAAGGCACCAAAGACAGGGTGCCTTAATCACATGCTACTTTCAATAATGGAACTTTTTCTTATTTTACTATTTTATGGACATATTCTATGTCATACCATGTTAATGGTAAGGAAAACACGGATATCCTGGGCTGTAATTTCAATTGGCACTTTGTCAACTCTCTTATCTTTTTGTATTTATAACCTATTCAATTAAAAAATTCATTTTCTCATACTATGGTTACACATATATGGGGATCATAAATTTGAGTGACACAGACATGCTGAGTTGGAATTGTTATAAAATATTTAAAGTTGGTCATTCTCTTATCAGACAGTCAGAACTTACGTTTTGGCTATGTGCAAACATGTGACTGCTATCTTTAAGGGAATAAACGAAATGAATTTGTATACCACCTAGCCTGTTTGTCTCTTTTAACCAGACTTTAAGGTCAACAGTTACTGCCTTTCTATAGGCTTTGTTTGCTCATATATAAAATGACTGGGTTAGACTAATTGATCTCCAAGCACCTTTTCCACTTTAAATCCTGAATCTTGGTGTAATAGGGGTGATCCTGTGGAACGTGACCTCTGTCTCCATGGGGATGGACATATACATTATCCTCTTATGGAAGGACTTTGTGGAAACAACAGAAACATTTCTGATTGGTGCCCATATTTGTCTGTGCTTCACGGTTGTTTCAAAGGAGACTGACCACTGAACATCAAGGGGGACAGACTTGTGGAGTGACTTTCACATTTGGTGAAACTGGAAGACCTATAGATAGGCTTCATTTCTCTCTTAGGAAGACACACTGCCAGCTCTCTCTTAGATTTTAGGGAAAGGAAGGAGGGACTTTTGCTTCTGTTTCCCTCAGCTCGAGGGCATAGAAACAAGAGGCACTTTCTTGCTGGGGTGAACCTGGGACTGAACTTCAAGTTGTGTTTCTATTTCTGAGTCTAGATTAAAAATACACACACACACACACACACACACACACACACATTCTGAAAAAAAAAATGAGTGTTTGTAGCCCTAACTTTAGCCTTGTGAGTTTGAGAAGTTAGGAATTACTGTGTTGGTTGCCTTCAGGGAGGTTTTTCTTATAACTATACCATTTCATGAAAGATGGAGAGCACAATCACAAGGGAGTTTTTGTAGATGAAAGGAGAGAAAAACAATAAAAACATATCTTGACTGGATGGGAGATTGAGTTCTTGTGAATTACCTGAACAATACAAATCCAAGGTGAATATGAAATGTCTGTTTTATACAAGAGTCTTTTCTTTAGAACACTCTGTTAATCCCTTTTAGGGAGAATCTACATAGATACGAACCATACTTAAACTTTAACATAGAGATTTTCCCCAAGCTCTGGAGTGGGGCATATCAAGGTAGAGAGAGTACATGAAAAATCAAATCCCTTTGTTATGTTTTCATTTTGTGTTATGGGGGTCATCTTGAAAGAATTCAGATTCAGACCATCTTCAAAGACGCTAATTGAGAGTAACACTCTTCAGTGGGCTGAGTTCTAAGAGGAACGAGCACCTTCAGTAAGACAAGACAGTCAATTTTATAGTGTAATGATGCTGATTACACAATAGAAATTATGAATATAAAAAAGGCAGGAGGGGTTTGTCAAGGGAGTAGGTAGAAGGGGAGGGGTCCCAGCCTCAGTGGCACTGAGCATGTGATAACCCACAATGAATACAGAAAAACCCATTGGAGGGATGTATGTATGATAATGATATTGTAATATGTCTTTCTACATCATCAGTTCAGCAGAAGGACAGCTTTTGCTCTTAGTGCTCAGGTACCTACTTAGGGAAAATCCCTTCTTTTGTTTTGGGGTCCACATCCTGCTTGGGCATCCTGGTGCTGCTGCTTTCTGATTGGATAACTATTGTGGTCCTGATGGAGATTAGATGGATGTGGTTGTGGTTGAGTCCATGGATACATCTGCTGTTTCTGTGGGAAATATGAGGAATGTGTCTGGGGGCAGCAGCTAGTTAGAGGCAGTGGCTGGGATCCCATCACATGGACACACCTGCTGTTCTAGTAGGGCAGTGCAGCACATATGAGAAAGTTAGGACATTGAGTGGAGGGCCTGCTGTTCAGTGAGGCCTGTGATCAAGTCCAGGGGCTATGATGTGGTTAAAGTTACATTGTGTGATTAAATCAGGACATGCCTGTGGTTTAGTGAGGCCCAGAAGGAAGTTAGAATATTGGGGCTAGGGGCAGCTTTATTAAGATTCCACCACCTTTTCTTAGAGGGACCCCCTTACCCCAGGACTGAATCTGTTCAGTGTGAGTCCAGAACAGGAGCAGCTTGTGTCCTGGAGGTAACTAATAGTATCCTATGAAGAATGATCAAAGACTAGCTGTGGAGTGAAGGAGAATGAGGTAGGATATCTCTCTGAAGTAGATGTGGTATTCTGTCTTCAGGGGTACAATTGCTGTGGGGTTGTGCCCTTTGGCTGATATCTACTTCGAGTGTCTCTGGTGGAGCAAGATCTCCAAGGCTGGAAAGAGATCAGAAGTAAAAAGTAGGTCTTACAATATGTAGGAGGATCAATTGCTGAAATAGGAATGATGAAATAAAAAGCAAATGAGGGCCTATAGGAGATATAATAGGGGTCCAGAAAAATGGTACCCATGAGCTCCAAAGAGAAAGTGGGAAATAGTGTGAGGTCAAGCTCTAGCTTGTTCTATGAAAGAGGGGTCCCACAATCACTCACTTAAAAAAAAAAGAGCTAACACAAAACTTGTTTCTTTTTAAAGTCAGGTGTATATAATCCTTAGTCTCTGAAGGTGATTCAGCTGTGGAAAATTTGAAAGTGTCATAAGTGTTTCTCACATGGGAATTAGCTGTGTTTCCACAGCTGAGGACAGTTGGCACCCTGTTTATAAATATCATACCTATATATTCCACCAAATGGAAATTCTTTGGTGTCAATAAGCTTTTCCTGAGGGATTCAAATACTCACTTGACACATAAACATCTCTTAGTCAGTCTGCATTTCTTTCTTTATTCAGACCAGTACCCAAAATAAGGTAAACGTCATTGAAGAGCGATATGGATGTTAAGGGGTTTTAAAAAGAGAAAAAAAAAAGGGAAAGGGAGAAGTTATGTATACAATGATCAGATTGTCCGACCAATATTTGGAACATGTTTGAATATGAAATATATTCCTTTTGAAAAGTCTTGTTAAAAAGCATGTTTTCTTTATGGATTAAGTGATATCAAATAAAATAATGTATATAAAGCATTTTTTAAAAATATGAAGTACAATATGAGTATTATCTATTATTATTGTCTCATTTTCATCTTTTAAATGGGAATTCAATCCTGAAACAATTCTGGAACAAGTTCCTATTTTATTATTATTCTATTAAATAAAATATTTTGTGAGCCACTGTACAAGCAGATAAAATAAGTGCTTTTTGTTATTGAATAAAATATTGGGATATAAGCTCATCTTTTACAAGCTTATTGAAAAAATATTTGGAACAACTTTAGTAGCAGACAGGAAGATGAGGATGATATGTACCTCATCCTGTTCCCACATCTTTTTTATTAAATCACTTTACTGAAAGGTTTTTAAACTGAAAGGGTTTTAGTCTACATAATTTGGAGATGAATATTAAATATTAAAAATTTTAATGGACTACTGTTGTATTCAGGAGACAGGAAATGATGGGTTTGTCTGTGATTAGTGGTTGTTGTCCTTTGTGCTTAGAGAACAAAAATGTTATCTTCAGAAGATAGTGAATAATAGATTCATCTGTGATAATACTCCAGTTCCAATAGTTTATTTGTTTAATTTTCAAGGATAGTTTGAAGCCTGTATTCATAGAATGGAGATAAGTCATCTGTTGTTTTATAAAACATAGTGAACTTTTGGTGTATAATTTTATTCACCTGACTCTGTGCTTCTAGCTATTATTTAGATTAAATGAATATAGATACCTGTTTTTGGCTTGTTTTTAGTAATTTGGCTGATAGAAGGAGGAGAGATGTTGGATAATAACTTGAGGGGATGGACGGACTTAGTGAAAGTTTTTTAAGGATGGGGAGACTTGGACATGTTTGGAGGCAGTAAGGAAGGAACAAGCAGGAAGAGGTTGAGGTTTAAAGAGAGGGGATAACTGAGGAGGCAGTCTGCTGAAGGAACAGAGAGAGATTGAAATCAAAGGCACATGTAGAGAGGGGACACGTTGGACAGTAGTAGGATCACTTCATTGTCAGAGACTTATGATTGGTTATACATTAAAAATGTGCAGTTATTGAATTTAAATAATATTTTGATATCACTGGAGAAAGATTCCACAAGAATAAAGAACTGATTATTTATGTATTTTTGGTGAATTCATAAAGCTTAATGATATATATGCACATCAAATGATTAATAAGATATTCTCATTGTTGAAGGATAATTTGATAATTTTGGTTATATAAAATTGAAAAGGTTATATACAAAAAGATAAATATGGCTAAAATGATGAGAAGGGAAGCACATTACTGGGAAAAAAATCTTTGCAACAAATTACTTTGAAAAAGGTCTGATATTCAAGATATATAACAATTGAATTCAAACTTATAGGAATGGCAACCATTTTCTAAGGGAAAAATTGTCAAAAGTTGTGAATAGGCAGTTCTCAAAGGGGAAGAAAATCCATGCTATCGACAGTTACATGAAAAAAAATGGTTCAAGTCTCTAATAATAAGAGAAATGCAATTCTGAAGTTTCATTTCACACCTAGCAGATTGGAAAAGATGACAAAAAAGGAAAATTACAATTGTTGTAGGGGCTGTGGGAAGACAGGCATATTAATGCACTGTTTATAGAGCTGTGAATTGGCCTAGACATTCTGGAAAGCAGTTTGGAACTTTTCTCAAGAACTCCTAAAATGATCATACTCTGATTTAGCAACCAACGTACCCAGTAGCCCTATTGCCCAAAGAGATCAAAGAAAAGACAATCCATTAAATACAATGCAGACTATGATAAGTGCCTGGGCAAAGGCTTTGGGAAATGCTATTAGAAATTAATGGCATGCAATTTTTCTCCTCTTGATGACTCCCTATTTCTCCCCCTCTAGTTTTATTCTGTCTATATTATAGGGCATCTAGTACTTATACCTTGCAAATACTGCGTATCTCCAACAAACATGATGAAGTGCTTTACAAATAACAGAGGGAAGTACTGACAGGAAAGTTCTGTTTATAGTCCCCATTTTACAGGTGAGGAAACTGAAGCAGACAGGGGTTATGTGACATGCCCAGGGTCGTACATCTGGTTTAGTATCTGAAGCCAAATTTGAATGAAGCCAGGTCTTCCTGACTCCAGGTCTAGCCCTCTATTCAGCTGTACTACTAAGCTGCCTCTAATGTCTTAACAGAAATTGTTCACCTATATTCATTCACTGTCTCATTCATGTTAATTCAATTATTCATTCAGTCACCCATTCTTTAATTCATTCTGTTTATATTTATTGAGTCTTAGGACAATGTGAAAGAAGCTGAATATATAAATATAGTTATATAATTACCCAATTCTCGCTGATTACTCTGATTTCAGTTAATTTTAGCTCCAAAAGTTCTTAGAGTAGATGAGTTTCACAGAAGCTAACTGAAATGGTATCTTGAAGTTAGTTCTTTATAGTCTCTTTAATTTTCTGCCATCTTATTTGAAGCAACACAGGCCAGACTTAGCAAAACATAGATTTGGAGTATACCTTTTAGTGACAAATGCATGCTTTAGGTGCATTGTTTTGTAAAGCACTATTAGTGTATCCCTCAAAACCGCACTGTCTACTGTTGATGGACAAACTGAGTCAGCATCACATAGTTGATAGAGGGCAAGTCTCAGAAATCACAAAAAACATAGATTCAAATTTTGTCTCCAATACATACTAACTGTGGTACCTTGGAAAAGACTATCCTTGTTAGAAAGTCCCTGTGATAGGACCAATACCACAAAGTTTTCTATCTCCTTTAATCTTCTAGAAACTGGAAAAGGAGTTGAATAGGAAGCTATGGACCTCTATTACATGAAGACTTCTTTAAAAAGAAAAAAGAAATATCGAGTTTAAGATGGTAAGCCCAACAGTGCCTTACTTGTCCATGTCCCCTTAATTTCCCTCTGCTCTATTCTGTGTATTTTTCAATGTTTCATTTCATTAAACTCCTTGTTTTTAAAACATAACTGTCACTTTCCTTCTCTACTTCCTACTTTAACTCTCTCACAAAAATAAAAACATTCTTTCGTAACAGACAAGTACAGAAAAAACAAAGTTACTCATTGGCCTCATTATACATTCGAAGATGATTACTTGTCTGCCAAGAAGTGGACAGCAAGTTTCATGATGAATGAATGAAACAAGCGTGTAGCAAACGTTTATCATGTGCCAAGCACTAAGCAAAGCACTGAAAATACCAGTAGAAGTCAACAAAAGAGTACTTGCTCTCAAAAAGCTTACATTCTAACAGAAGAAAACAATATCGGGGGAGTAGTGCCTGTTGTAGAATGTTTTGGACAGCAAAGTCAGAGGAAACAGTGGGGCAATTGACTGACATCCTTTCCAGATATGGTAGTGTTAATTTGATTTCTATGTGCAAGCTAGGTTTGAAAAGTGGGTTTAAGAGAGAGTAGGAGATGGGTGGTAGGCATGAGTAGTCTGAATTAGAGATCAATCAATCAATAGACTTTTGCTAAGGAAGGGCCTGTTATGTACCAGGCCCAGGGCTAAATTCTGGAAATACAGGAAGTGGCCAAAGACAGCCCCTGCCCTCAAGGAATTTACAATCTAGGAACTGATAAGCATCCAGACAGGTCTGGCCCTAGACCAGATCAGGTGGGTCCTGAGTCCAGCAGGCTTCTAGAGTCATGATTGGTTGTTCCATTTATTGGGCTACTATGGCATTTATCAGAGATCTTAAATTTTTCAAGAAATTGTTTTCCTAATAAGGAGAGGGTAGTGAAAGAGAAGAAACGTCATCAACCCAAGTAATCTAGAATTTGCTGTCAACTCTCATTCCTCTGTCCCCTCCTTTTTTCACCCAGCTGAATCACCACTTTTTACACTTGCTTCTTCTCTTTTCAGTTTCCTCCTTCATGACCTATTCTTGGAGGTCAGAGGCTAGCTTCTCTTTCCTCTGACATAACTCCCCTGCAAGGACCTTCAAGCAGATTCTGGCAGGATGGTTGTGCTGTCTTGGACTGCTGTTTCTCATTGCTATCTTTGATAGTTGATGCCACCACTTCTAGCTGGTGCCCTTTTAGATATCGTTACTGGGGATAAAAAGCTGGGAAAGCTGGGCTCCTCTGTGAACTTTCACATTGCCATATTAACAGAAAAGTTAGCTTACTCAGTAGCAACTTTATTCTGGGTTAATTGATCTTGCATAGATTAATAGCTTACTTTCAGCGATTTGTCTGTTACGCAGAGGAACAGAAATTTCTTACAAATGTTTATAAAATTTTTTTAAAAGTAGTTCATTTACTTTCCCATGGTCTTTCCATCCTGCAGCTTTTAATGAACATTTCCATAACTTTTGTTGATCTCTATAATTTTAAAATTCTTAGGTGAAAACAGTCATTTGACAAAGTTAATTTGGCAGTTCTAAAACCTGGTAATTAGAAATCAGTGTGCTTGAAGCTATGCATAGAGAGCGTAATAAATAAACTAGTCTAGTGGAACAAAAGACTATATGGCAACATCATAAAAAGGTCAAGACTTTAGTAATTCAATTAAATCTGAGAGGCATCCTCAGCAATGCCTCTGAATTATAATGATTCTGAGCAACTGCATTGTTTAATAACCATACTGCATTTGATCTGTCACAGCTTATGTCTAATGTATATCAGAGGAAGACAATACAGTGGACATTCAATGATATATATGCCTTAACAAGGATACAAGCAATGATATTGACTCAATAAAAATATTCCATAAAGAAAAGAACTGTTCAATGAACTGTCATTCTTCATCACTTAATTAATTTAAAATTAATATTCTTTTGCATGGAAACACATTCTTCAACCGACATGAAACTACAGATGATGACTTTTATTTGAGCCTCATGTTTCCAAAGTCAAACTCCTGTTTGACTCTTTAGATATTTCTAGTTGTTGCCATAAGTTTTCATTACAGACTCCTCTCAGAATCTCTGACTTAAGGTACCTTACAGTTACATGGCACGGTGGATACAGCTCAGGCCCAGGGGTCAGGAAAACCTGAGTTTAAATCCAGTCTCAGATAATTACTAGCTATGACCCTGGGAAATCCACTTGACCTTTGTTTGCCTCTATTTCTTTAGTTATAAAATGAGGATAACAACTTCATCTACTCTGCAGTGTTGTTGTGAAAACTAAATTAGTTCATATTTGTAAAGCACTTAGTGCCTGACATATAATAAGGTGCTATATATAAATTCTTATTCGTTTCCCTACTTTCTAGGAGTGGAATTTTATGGGTATATGCATCATTTTTTTTTAAGCCAACAGCTCCTACTTCTGCAGAATTTTTAAAGAAGAAATTGATATTACATTTTTTGCCTTGGATTCTACCATAGTAGCTCAAGTCTTAGCTGAAGTCAGTCTTAATTATTGTCTTCTATACTAATGCATACCAAATGAATAATTTGAAATTTTAAATCCAGTACAGACTCTGATCCATTCAGTATATCCCTGGCCCACTTTTCCTTGCTATGAATAGCCTAACTTGCAAAAACTTGCAGAAGGGAAGCCATTGGTGTTTTAAAATAGGTAATAAAATTCTGAAGGCTAAGGATGAACATTTGTTATTTAATCTTAAGAGAAGTACTAGGAAACGGTTGAATTTAATGATGTCTCAACTATATGGCTTAAGTTTGGTAAATTTAAGAATCTCAAAGAGTTAAGCCTTCAAAGTATAAACTTCAGGCCAATATCAAACTTGAGGCCAATATTTATGCAAAATATGAGATGAAGCAGGTGGGCATCAGAATGAGCACTCATTTGTTCATGTGCATATGAATTTCCCAGTAGCTTTTTTTAGGGAGTATTGATGGAGAGAGTACTGGTACTCAGAATGGAAAAAAATGTCATTCTAAATTGGAATTGATTAATTAAACCTGCATGTGTGAGTAGAAAATAATTAGGCTGTATGAATATTGGCTTTAGAATTTGATTGCTTTCATTCTTCAGTCGATATTAAAGATAAATGCTATGGACTGCCAAAATTTCATGGGCATATTTCTGTGATGAAATTACACATAGCAGAAAATTAGTAGGTTAGAATCGAGGGCAATGCCATCCTCCCACTTTCTCAGTCTCACAAGCTAGGAGTTTGGAGTTATTCTGGATTCCTCACTACATAATACCTCTCAAATACAGCCCCTTCTCTATTCTGACACTGCCACCACTTTGATGTAGACCCTCATCACCTCTCACCTGGACTTTTGTATAGCCTGATGGTAGTTCTGCGTGCCTCAAGTCTCTCCCCACTCTAATCTATTCTTTAGTTAGCCACCAAAGAGATTTTGCAAAGCACATGTTTGAACATATCAATTCCTTACTTAATAAATTCCAGTGACTTCCTATAGACTTTAGGATCCAATACAAATTGCTCTCAACCCCATCTCTAGGTATTCTCTTTCTTTGTCCCCCCCATGCTTGGAACATTCCCTCATCTGTTCTAACTGCTGACCTCTCTGGCTTCCTGTAAGTTCCCCCAAAAAACCCTCTTTTAATTCCCATGCCTTCCATTTTCCTCTATTTAGGTTTCTTTGTATATATTTTTTCATGTTGTCTCCCACATTAGACTGTAAGTTCTTTGAGGGTAGGGACTGTCTTTTGCATCTTTTGTATCTCCAGTGCTTAGCAGAGTGCTTGGCATAGAGTAGGTGTTATCTATGTATGTAGTTTATACATGTGTATATGTGTGTGTGCTATTATCTATTACAAACACCTTTAAAAAAGAATAAAAAGGTTATGATTGTGAATTATCTTAGTTTTTCTGTATCTAACCATATGCTTTTTGAACTCCAGGTTGTGATGTTTTTATTTTGATTATTCTAGTTTGAAAAGGCAGGAGGCTAATTCATTGCGTAATCAACAGTTCTACTGATGGCTAACCATGGCTAATTTTTCATGATTCATACATTTTTTTCCTGTCTTCTAAATAATTATTGAAATAGTATAATATTTCCTCCATGTTTCATACTTTAACCACTTGAGAAAGAAAGAGAAGATTAATATTTTTGCTTCTGCTAAATTTCTGAACTATCTTTCGGACTCTGAGATAAAGAAAACTTGTTTTGAGTTTGTAGTCATCTCATGATATATTGTCAGAAGGGACCATTAGCACCTGCTGTTGGTGTATATTTAAATGCATAAATGAATACCTCCCAGTGATATTGCTCAAAAGCTTTGGACACACATAGAAATGATAATTTAAGCTGAACACAGACATAACTTACAAATGTCATATTATATTCATAGTAGCTAAAAGGACAATGAATGAAAAAGAAAGCCTCTGTTCAACAATTTAATTCTCCTATAGCCTACAGCTGATTCAGGGAGCTTTTAATAAAGGTAATATATAGGGCAGAGGTAATTTGAATCCCTCCATACTCTACTCCCCCAGATCTATCTCTGTAGTCATGAGTTGTTGTCACAGATGATGGAGATGTTGAGGTGGTAATAAAGTTTTACCACCTGGTAATCCCTTTAAGAAATCTGAAACTTCTTTGTGATTTAAGGGCAAATTGATTGGGCTGAAAATTAGTCATATCTCCTGCGAGTTTTAAGTAACTTGGCCCTGAAGGCAGGCAGTAGTTCAAGTAGTTTTAGGCTTAGAGAAAGTAGAAGACAAAGAGTTAGATAAAAATTAAGTTCTTTACCTCTTGGTGTGTGGAGGAGAGGATTTTCTCTCCCTTCCTCCCACTGCTCCCATTTAGCCAGGGCATCTAGTAGCAGAACTATATCATCAGAAGGAGATGTACTGATTTGGATAGTCAGTTCTAGAGAGTTTGAGGCAGAGTTGAGTAAGCAGAGACACCCACTCCAGATAGATAATAGAGAAGCAGCCACTAAAGAATAGAAATAGCTTCAAGGAGCACAAACTAAGAGAAGAGAAGAAAAGATAACTGGCTACGGAGCCAAGAGAAAGTTAGCAAAGACTTCCAGTTGAGATTGTCATCTGAAAAGTCATATATTCCCACATTTGTTCCAGTGATGATCGAGAAAGATCACCATATTGAACCCTCAAATCCAAAGAGAATGTTAATATGCTCTTGCATTCAGCTCTAGACTACCCCCAAAAATAGTCAAAATTTGAAAGGGAGGGGTGCATCTTTCTAGGGAATCCATCACAAGCCCAAGTAAACAGCACTTTGATCAAGTAAAAACTGGGCTAAGAGAAGATAATCCTCCTTGGTCTCATCATTGGTGAAGCTCCCTGGGTAGCCATAGAAGAACATCCGATGTTCTGATCTAGAAGACCAGACATGCTGAAGATTGCCAATGCTCTGATAATCTATATCAAGGGAAGTGGAAGCTATTGATAACTGAGAACATTGGTGTCTGAAAAAGATAGGGTCTGACCACCTTATCTAAGAGTATGGGTGGGAACATAGCTAGGCTCCAGCAAAAAGTCTTAAATCAGGAACAGAGGAGGGAGATATGAATAAACAGAAGAAAATGCTAAAAACTATGAATAAATATTATAGATTAAGAAGACATACAGGAGGAAAATGCAGAAAAGAGAAACTTCACAATGAGTAGAAGCAAAACTTCAGTTAAAAAAACAAATGACGATTAAAAGAAGTATAAAAATACTTTAAAGAAAGGAAATGAGACAAAGTTGTAACTATAAGTAAAATAGGAGCTACAGAAGAAATAATTAGATGGAGAATAAACTGCTTAGACCAGAAAGTTCTAGCATTAACCCAAGTAACAGATCCCTGAAAGTCAGAATAAACTAAACAAAATTCTATGACTACATGAGATAATGAAATATTTAGAACAAATTCAAAAGACTGAAAAAAGAAGAAAAACTAAGTTATCTACTATCAAAAATATATCACTTGAAAAACAAGTCAAGAGAGGAGACTTTATGAATCATTAGACTCCCTGTAAAGAAGAACAAAAAAGAATAATGAAGGCTTGATATCAAATTTCAGGAAATCATAATTGCAAAGTACCCACACTTATTAGAGTCAGAGTTAAAAATGAAAATAGAAAGAACACAGTGGTCATCTTGCGAAAGAAACCCCAAAATAAAAATTCCCAGAAATGTCAGGGCCAAGATCACATATATCTGAGAAACTGGAATGGGCTGAATGATGATGAAATGCATGCATTCAAACATAGAAAGAAGAAACAAATAACCCTTCACAATCCTAATACCTTCAGGGATCACATAGGGAATTATATAAAAACTACAGAGGTATTTGAAATTGAGAGGAGAAAGTGGGAAGGAAAATGGAATACACAAGAAAAGAAATGAGGAATGGGGGAGGTCTTATTATTTCTCATAATTAAGGTTGTATAAAAATGGAAGAAGAGTCAAGGAGAGATGAACCTCATTCTCAATTTAATTGGACATAGAGAATTATACTAGCACACACTCACATACACATATGAAGGGTTTTGAGTACTAATCTATTAAACTCAGCCAGGGTTTGATAAAGGGAAAGGAGGGTAGACTCATGAAGAAAATAGTGACAAACAAAATAAACTTTAACTCCAGAGAGTGGATCATAAAGGGAGGGTTAAAAGGAAAGAAAGAAAGTGGGATAACTTCTGTGCAAGGGGAAGAGGAAAAGAGGAAGTAAAGTAGATCTCTTCAATTACTGATTTTTAGTATATATCACACTTATTCCCTTTGTAAGGAAGGAAGTGGAGGATGAAATGACAAACTGGGAATATGAGAAAGGAAAGGAACAAGTAGATGTTGTAATCACAAATTAAGACTCACAATACAGAAGAGAATATCAGTATTGTTTAACAGAAGCATTTAAAACACAAAGATTTACAGAGAATTAAAATGAGGTGTTGGAGCAAAATATATTATTTTTTAGATGAAGGCAAAAAATCCAAACAAACAGGATAGTACTCATGATCTCTCAGGAGGAAAACTTGTCATTTAAATGAGGTAAACAAAAATTATTTTATGCTTAAATTAGCCATAGACAATGAAATATCAATGCTATATAACACAGAGCACAGTGTGTAAGTACTTAAAAGCAAAGTTAATGAAATTATAGGGAGAAATAGAGAGTAAAATTATAACACATGGTGACTTCCATGTACCCCTTTCAAAACCAGATTAATTTAACAAAAAGACACAAAATAAAGAAATGAAGACCTTTCCCCTGAACCAGTGAATGACTTGTACGTGTTTAATTACAGTTAGATTGTTGACCCCTCTGAAACTGTCTTTCCTTTAGAAAAACAGATCAAAGTCCCTGTGCTAGCAGGTCATCCTGGCTGTGCCAGGGGGCTAGGGTACTTGCTAATACGAGAAGATGTGGGCAAATGAACAAATGATCAAAACAATAGAGAATCTGATAGAAAAAAGAATGGGACAGTATGCCAAGAGTTTTGACACGCAGCTAGAGCAGTCACGAGAGACAAATCCATATCTTTTTTTGTTTGTCTCATTTTATTTTTCTCAATTACATGTGAAAAATGTAATATTGTTTTAATGGTAAATTTATGTCTTTAAACACTTTTATCAACAAAAGAGAAAGAGAATGAACAGATTAATGAATTGGGTGTACAGCTAAAGAAATAACTGAGAAATATGTCAGAAAACTTAAAAAAACAACAAAAGAGAAATTCTGATAAGCATTTGTTTTTCCCTTGCTCTCAGTTTACTGTCTCCTATTTTGTATCCACGCCTTTGCTCATGTTGTTGTCCATGTCTGGAATAGATTGGTTTTCCATCATCTCTCTTATGATTTTTCTTTTCCTTTGAGTTCTAACTCCTCCAAAAAGCTTTTCCTGATTTACCTACATGAGCATGACATCTCTTTCCTCACATTTCTCATAGAACTTTTCTTGTACTTCTCTTTATCCTTCCTTTCCTCCTTCCCTCCTTCCCTCCTTCCCTCCTTCCTTCCTTCCCTCCTTCCCTCCTTCCTTCCTTCCTTTCTTCCTTCCTTCCTTTTTTCCTTCCTTCCTTCCCTCCTTCCCTCCTTCCTTCCTTCCTTCCTTTTTTCATTCCTTCCTTCCTTCCTTCCATCCTTCACTCCTTCCCTCATTCCTTCCTTCCCTCCTTCCCTCCTTCCTTCCTTCCTTCCTTCCTTCCTTCCCTCCTTCCCTCCTTCCCTCCTTCCTTCCTTCCCTCCTTCCCTCCTTCCTTCCTTCCTTCCTTCCTTCCTTCCTTCCTTCCTTCCCTCCCTCCCTTCTTCCTTCTGTATTAGCAAGCACCCTAGCACACCCAGGATGACCTGTTAGCACAGGTTCTTTGATCTGCTTGCTAATGGAAAGACAACTTTTAAAGGGGGTAAACAATCTTACTTTAATTACAGATACGTAGAAAATACAAGTAGAGAAATTAGCACAGAGATTCAACAGATAGGGCTTCTACCATCTGAGTAAAGGAACATAACCACCTACATATACCACCAGAGTGGGAGAGCACAAATCTCTGAGTAGCTGAGGGGCTCTTAACAAATGGCTACTCAGAGTCCCATCCGGAGAATCAAAAGCTCCTTCTCATAAGCAAAACCCTAAAGTAAAATACCAGCATCCCAGTATATATAGTTTTCAATTAATAGGCTCAGAGCCAGAAGGCACCGCAGCCCTCCTGACTCAGCGTCTAATTAGCTTAGTACCAAAAGTTGTGAATACCTTCCTACAAGCAAGCTCCTCCTTAGGCAAGTTCTTCCTGCAGTGGGCTCTGTGTCACTCAGGATGTATCACAACTGATAAAGCAGCAAGACATCTGTGATTAAAATACCTGTGCACCTTTAGACCTGGGAGCACAACTTCTGTTCCAAAGGAAAAGAGGACGTGTGGTCACATAGGCCTGTTAATGCACAGGGAAGATCTTCATATTCCATTAGCATTACACTTTTCTTCCCTCCTTCCCTCCTTCCCTCCTTCCTGCTTTCTCGCCTTCCTGCCTTCTTTCCTACCTTCCTCGCCCTCTTCCTTCCTTCTTCCACCCAACACACACATACCCACAGGTGCAGCGAAGACAGTTTCCTAACATTTTGTAGACAATAGATTGTTAGCTTCTTTTGAGTATGTGAGTACAATCTGCTTTATAATTTTTTTATGTTCCCATCAGCTAGAACACACAGACTTAGACACAATAGCTGCTTAATGGAAAATATATGTTTCTTTATCTGTATTTAAATATTTCCTTCAGCTTTCCTTCTCCTTTGTCTTCTTCTTAAAAATTCAAAATATGAGATGCAAAACAAAAATACTTATATTTATTATTTTAAAGATGGGGGAGGGGATAGTCCCTTAAAAGGAAATTTGCCCTTTTTGAAACTTGCATAACCTTTTGGATGTTCTTAGCATCTTTTGTTTTATACTATAATTATTTGTTTATGTATTCTATCCTAAAACATTATGAGCTCCCTAAGAGCAGAGACCATATTTTATTCATTTTCATATTATCACCACTAGTGTCAAAAACAGTGCATTGCATGTATTAGATTTTTTTTTAAATTAAACGATGTGCAGTCAGAAGTCATGGTATAGGAAATATCAAAATCAGTTACTGTTCTCTCCTCTCCTCTACTTCTCCCAACTATCCTTTATTTGCAGAAGAGAAGAAACATTAGTGATTTCTTAAAAAATGGACACAAAGACTTTTTGTTTTAATGGAAATTTCTCTTTGTCATTAATCTTCATGGAAGTCCCATGAAATAGATATATGGCAGATATCGTCATCATTTGGAGATTCAGAAGCAGAGGCTCTTTTTTGAGGTCAGATAGCAAATCCAGTTTTTATTGTCATTGGAACAAATAAAAAAAACACTCTATTTTCTTAAGAATAGGAGAAAAAGGCTAGTGTATATAGGGTTCAACAATGACATATAGGAGGGACATATGTATCCCTTCTCTGCCTATTCTCATAAAGGAAATCAGAAAGTCCACAGTCTCCCTCAGAGACCCATGTACAATTTGCTGAAAACTAGCACTTGTCAGTTTCACTCAAAAATGTTAATATTGGCTGTGCTGATGAAAATCCAGGGAGGCCTCCCAAAGACCTCTTATTCTACAGCAACTGTAGCACATTGTGTAATTCTGCTAAGTAAAGAGGTAGAGAGAGGATCTTTGGAGAGCTGACCTCAAGGGAATGCTCACCTCTCTGGAAAGTGCTAGTTAAAACAGACTGAAAGCCTGGGGCCTATTCACATGCTAGTCACAGAAGACCCTGAGAGAAGCAAACTTGCTTGGTGTAGGCAATCTACTCTCTGGGGGGAACAAATGAAAAGCCAGATGAACTGGAACCTGAAGGAGGCAATTTACAAAGAGAATCTCAGGGGTCCTTCCCCGATCAGAAAGTAGGTAAAATCAACTTGAAATGCACAATAATTCAGAACAGTCTTGTCAGTTTGTATGATAACTGATTTTTTCTTCTTCCCGCTACATCCTGAGAGACAGGCAATGAAACACAGAGAATAGAGCAGAATTGTCTGGCAGCATCTGAAAAGCTCCTCTCTGTGGAGATGCTTTTGACCAATTGTGCCCTTCTTAGAAAATATAGACAACACCTATGATTGAGACGAACTCCAATATTTTCTTCTTCCGTTATCTTCCTTCACTTGATGATCTGATGAACTCTCATGAATTTAATTACCGCCTGTATGTCGATAACTCTCAAATTTACCTGTGTGGACCCAAACTCTCTGTGGACCTCCAAGCTCCCATCTCCCGCTGACTTTCAGGCATCTTGACCTAAATAGCCAGTAGATCTTTTACACTCAAATGTCCAAACCCCAATACATTATCTTTCCCCTAAACTCTCCGTCCCTCTCTCTACCTTTCCCATTGCTGTAGTGGCAACATTGTCCTCTCAGTTCCTTAGGCTCCCAACCTAGGAGTCTTCTTTTATTCCTTGCTGTCTCCCACTGACCCAAATACATTCCATTGCCAAGGCCTGTCAATTTGCAACATCTCCCCAGTAACACCCTTCTCTCCTCTGACACTGACACCATCCTAGAACAGGTTTTCATCACCTTATGCCTAATGGTGGGTCTGCCTTTCTCAAGCCTTTCCCCATTCCAATCACCCTCCAATCAGTTGCTAAAGTGATTTTTCTGAAATGAAGGTCTGCTGGTTCAATATTATAAAGGCCCAATGAGTTACATTTAAGGGCTATGGTGGAATAACCTAAAATGACCACAGCAATGATTTGATGTAGAATTGGGTGTCTCATAGATACCATAAACTTAACATGTCCAAAACCGCACTCATCACATTTCCCCCAAACTCTCCCTTCATCCTAACTCCCCTATTACTGTCTAGGGTATCACTATATTCTTAGATCACCAGGTTCAAAATTTAGGTGTCACCTTCTATTTCTCCCTCTCTATCATCTCCCATATCCAGTTGTCAAGTTCTGTTAATTCTACCTTTGTACTATCTTTTGGATTTATCTCTTCTCCCCTCTGGCACTATAACTTTCTTAATGCAGGTCCTCATCATGTCATGCTTGCGTAGACTATTGCTGTGACTTGCTGATTGGTTTCCATTTCTCAAGTCTCTTCTAGCACAACCTCCATTCACCTGTCCAGTTGATCTTCTTAAAGTACAGGTTTGAACATGTCTTATCCTCCCACCCTCATTAAATCAACTCCAGTGTCTCCTCAAAATCTTCTTTTTGACTTGATAATAAAAACAATAACAGCTAACATTCGTTTAGCACCTACTATGTGCAAAGCACTATGCTAAGTACTTTACAAATATCATCTCATTTGACCTTTGGACAACCCTGCAAAGTAAGTGCTATTATTATCCCCATTTTACAGATGAGGGAAACCAAGACAAACAGAGGTTAAACAAATTTTTCAGGGTCGCACAGCCAGTGAGTGAATGAGGATGGGTTTGAACTGAGGTCTTCCTGACTCCATGCCCAGTACTCTATCTACCACATCACCTAACTGCCGTTTATAACTTGGCCCCTGTTTAGTCTTATACCTTATTCTCCTCTACATTTCCTGCAGTCTGGTGTCACTGGCCTCCTTGTTTTTTGAAGAGGATACTCCATCTCCCACCTGGGAGTGTTTTCACTGGTTGTCTCCCATGCCTGGAATGCTCTCTCTTCCTCTCAGCTTCCTAGCTTCTGGGCTTCCCTCAAGTTTCAGCTAGAGTCCCACATTCTGCAAGGGATCTTTTGCAGTCCTCTTTAATCTTAATAACTTCCTTCTTAGATTACTTCCACTTTATCTTATCTATATCTTTTCTGTACAAAGTTGTTTGCATGCTGTCTCCTTCTTGAGACTGTGAGTTCCTTGAGCGCCAAGAATGTTCTTTTGCCTTTCTTCATAAACGCCAGCACTTAACACAGTGCTCGGTACCTAGCAGGAACTTAATAAATGATAGTTAATTGACTGACTAATGATTAAGTCATCATTGGAAGATAGATAAGCAGTCATTTTAAAGAATATTTGTATTCAAGTGTATGTTAGAGCTAGATGCATTCTTGGGCCCTTTACAATGATGTGATTCTCTGATTTTTTTTTTCTTTCATGGAGGAGGAAGACAGGTATAAATGGGAAATCCAAAGTTCTATTAGAAATGCCAATTACTCTTTTTGAAACATTTGTGCAAGTGGAATACTAAGTGGCACCAATTTTCATCTTTTGAGAAGTCTTATTCTTTTTAGAAAGGAGGATAAGAAATAAGAGAAATAGAAAGTATAGATAGAGTTGTCTTTCAAGAAGAAACAAGAGATGAATCATAAAAGACCAAGAACAGAGCCAAGTAGAAGCAGACCTCAGGAAATTTGCATTTGAATACAGACTTGGATTGACTTTTGTAAATAGACTTTTTGAAATTTTATTTTTAATATATGAAATAAAACAAACATTTTCATAACATAGTACAATAAAAAAGATGATTGAACATGAAACTACAAATCTACTATGCACAATTTGCTATTTCTTTCAAATATACAATAAAATTATGTTGTAAGTTTTCTTTTTTTTCCCTTTCTCCCCCCACTCAAACCCCACCCTAGTGATGCCTACCATTAGACCCAAATAGGTATAATGTAAATTCTTGTGACATTAATTCTTATTCTTGTGATTTTTATTTCCTGCATATTGTTCTGTAATTCTTCAAGTGTCTTATAATTACTAGGTTGGAGTGTGTGTGTGAGTGTGTGTGTGTGTGCGCATGCTCTTTATAGCCCCAAATCTCATGGTGGGTGTATTACTCCTTTCCTAGCTCCTCCCTTGAGGCATGGCTTTCTCTCTAGTCAATGAACTTCCCTCTGTCTGTGGCAGGATTGCTTTCCTTTCCAATCCTTGGCTGAGAGACAATAGGAAGGAAAAATACATAAGGTGTAAATTCACATACTGGTTCCAGTTTGCCTCATAACCCCCACCAAGTTGCTAGGCTCATGTTGGCATTGGTCTGGATTCAGTTTTTTTTCCCCCCACTCTTCCTTTGGGAAGCTATAAAAACATGAATCATCAAGATATCTTTTTTTTTTCCTCTGAGCACCCAGTTTTGCCAGGAATGGTTCCTGCAATAACATTTATCTTTCTCCCTATGTGTACTTATTGCAAGGACATATGATCTACAATGCAATGAAGAACCCTAGTTAGAAACCAATTTCTAAACAGATGGCAAAATGGAAAGCACCACAAATTCTTCTATTTTGCTTTAAATAGTATTTTATTTTTTCTCACAATTAGAAATCAAGAAAATTTTTAGCATTTATTTTTATGAGACTTTGAGTTCCAAACTCCCTCCTTCCCACCCCTCCTCTCTTCTGAAAATGGTAGACAGTCCGATATAGTTTATATATATATGCTATCCCAAATATTTCCATATTCATCACAGTTGTGGAAGAAAAAAACATCAAAAATTAAAAAAAAAACACATGCACATACAAGGAAGAATAAAGCAAGTATAAAAAAATGCTTCAATTTACATTCAGAGTCCACCAGTTCTTTATCTGAATATGTATAGCATTTTCCTTCCTGAGTCCTTTGTACTTATACTGGATTGTTGTGTTGCTGAGAAGAGCTGAGTCATTCAGAGCTGATCACCTGATATTGCTGGTTCTGTGTACAGTGTTTTCCTGGTTCTGCTCATTTCACTTTGCATCAGTTCATACAAGCCTCTCAGGTATTTCTTTATTTTGTATGTGTTTCTCTGCTTCAAGTGTGTTTCTTACAAGCAACATGTTCTAGGACACAGGCTTTTGATCTACTTTGCTATCTGCTTCTGTTCTATGGGAGAGTTCATCTCATTCATATTCACCATTATGATTACTATGTGTGCATTGCCCTCCATCCTGTTTCCTCCTATTTGTCCTCCCTCTTCTTTCACCCTTCCATCACCAATATTTTTCTTCTGTCTACCACCTCCCCTGATCTGCCCTCTCTTCTGTCAGTCCCCACCATTCCCACTTTTATTTAATCTTTTCCCCTACTACTTCCCTGTCATGTAAGATAGACTTCTATATTCAGCTGGTTGTGCATATTATTCCCACTTTGAGCTGATACTGATGAAAGTAAGGTTTAAACAATGCTCATTATCCCTCCCCTCATCTTTCTCTTCACAGTAGTAGGTATTTCTCACCTCTGTATTCTACCTCTCCCTTCCTTCTGTAGTCATTTTACCCCTTTTTCTCATCTCTTATTATTGTATGTCATCCTCTCAGATATACCTTATACCTATACCCTCTGTCTATGTTTATTCCTTCTATTTGTACTGTTATTGATACAATTTTTAAGAATTACAAGCATCATTTTCTCATGTAGGGATTTGAATAGTTTAGCTCCATTGAATCACTTATATTGTCTTTTCCCTTTTTACCTATTATGCTTCTCTTGGGTCTTGATATCAGAGATCAAATTTTTGATCTTCTTTTTATGAAGGCTTGAAATCCTTCCATTTCATTGAATGATCTTTTTTTCCCCCTTGATGTATTATGCCTAATTTTGTTGGGTAAGTGATTCTTGGTTTTAGTCCTAACTACTTTACCCTCCAGAATGTCATGTTCCATGACCTCAAATCCTTTCATGTTGTAGCCTCCAAGTCCTGTGTGACCCTGATTGTGACTCACTGATATTGGAATTGTTTCTTTCTGGCCACTTGAAGTACTTTTCTTTGACCTGATAGTTCTGAAATTTGAATATAATGTTGCTTGGGGTTTTTATTTTGAGATCTCTTTCCTGAGGTGATTGGTGGTTTCTTTCAATGCCTATTTTGCCCTCTAATTCCAGTATATCCAGGCAATTTTTCTTGATAATTTCTTGAAAGATACTGTCCAGGTCTTCCTTTTGATTGTGATTTTCAGGTAGTTCAGTGATTCTGACATTGTCTCTCCTGGATTTATTTTCTAGATCAGTTGGTTTTCTCATGAGATATTTTACATTTTCTTCCACTTTTTCTATTCTTTTGAATTTGTTTGATTCATGATGTCTCATAGAGACATTCGCTTCCACTTGCCCAATTCTAACTTTTAAGGTGTTGTTTTCTTTAATTACCTTTTGTACTATTTGGAAAATTGTTCTCCTTAAGGAATTGTTTTCATCAGTGGTTTTTTGCCCTCAAAACATGGTTTCAACTGTGACTAACTGGTCAGAGAGCATCAGAAATTTAATTACAAAGCATTTCCCTTGGAATCTTGGTTCAAATTTCTAACAGTGGCTTGTGGGTTGAGTTCCCAGCCTTGTTCTAGTAAAGGTCCTCCTGTAAACCTTGGGCATCAGACAATGTAAGGATAGCCTCAGCCATAGGTGTTTCTGAAAAATTGAATAAAATCTAGAAAATTGACTAATAATAAATTTAATAGTGATTATAAAAATATAATTAAGTAGGGGTGAGGCCAGGGCAGCACAGGGCCTGTTGGCTAATTTTTGTCAGCACAACTCCTGCTTCTTTTGATAAAAATGCATTCATACACTTACCAGTTTGTTCATCCTGAAGTCGTGGTCTAGAAAAGGGAAGTTCAGATATATTGAACTTTGGCTGCTGCCACAGTCCTTTTACTGTATGGAACTACCACCACATCTTCCTTCTTGACTCTCCAAATTCTCTTTGAGCATTCCAAGACTCTCTCATTGTTTTGTCTGAGGACTGATTTTTGATATCTCTTCAGTTTTCTCTCTTTCCCAGCTGTACAGATCTATAAATCTCAGTGGGATTTGTGACAAACCACCCCCTTGCCTGGGTTTGTTACACTCTTATAAAGTAATATTTTGTTAATGATGCCTAAAGTTCTTACCCACACCCAGTTTTTGCTCATGTTAGTGTACATTTCTGTTATTATAAAATGTATTGTCCATGACTATCTATTCAGTCAGTGGTATACTTTGTATTATCAAGTGACTCATGAAATTCAACAGAGTGATAAATCTACAAATGCTCAAGTATTTTGATAAAAATGTAAGGTAAGTGGAATATGCTGGGAAAATGCAGAATATTTCCTGGGACTGTTATATGGAAATCTGGGCCCACCAGAATCTATACCTGTCCTATTGAATCCAGGGCATTTTTTTTTAGCTTACTTTAGGTATATTTAGACATTCTCATTTCATACAAATAATGTAACATTTACTTGGTTTTACAAGTCATTCTTAATTACATTGTTTTATTTAGCATTTTTCATTTTTGTCTTAATAATTTTTTGCCTATGATGAGTGGGATCTTTCAAAGAATTGGGCCCCCCAAGAAAACCTTTGTTCTCAGATCTGGGTGGAGGTGTTGGTCGAGGGATGTATATGTTATTGATTAATCTGTCAGCAATGATAAACTTGAGAGGTAAGGGACTGACAACAGGGGTCTCTTTAAAACAATAGTTTATGTAAAAAAAAATCAGAATTTGAAGTGAGGTGATGATTATGGAACTATAGAGAAGGGGATGGATCTATTATTTGGAAGGAAAATTTATCAAAGACATGATTGAATATGTGTTTCAGAAGAAAAGAACAGCAGGTTGACCCTTGTTTCTTGGGGAAATAAGGGCATCATCCATAAGGAAGGTGGGAAGAAGAGCTGTTTTAAGGGCAAGATGATGATTTCAGTCTTAGGCACTGAATTCTAGGTAATGGCATGACAGTGTGGTCTAGAATAGAAATTAATAATAAAATAAAGTGGATGTATTACAAAGGACATGTGAATTCATCAGAGTAGGTATTTCCTCTTTTTACAAGCATAGATGGCACCACATCCATGCCTCATCTTGTTAAAGTCTTATCCATGTCTTTTTCTTTCCATCGATCTTCCTTGAGCACTCTACTCAGTGCCCAGAAGGAAATCCTCTGTGTCTTATAATACTTCATAGAAAATGAAGTGAATTGCTCTGGTTGTCAATCTGATATTCCTTTCTCTCCCTGAGGAACTGGTCCACAACTTTTTCCAGTTATACCTAATGATATTTTTATGGCATAGAATATTAATTATTCTTCCTTCCTGGCTACCTCCTCCCACCCCACTTTATATAGCACTGGCAGGTAAGGAAACAAAGAGAAATAGCACAAAAAAAAGTTAGCCTGGAGTCTAAAACCTTTGTGAATAGACAAGAAGATTCTTAAAATGTTGTGCTTTTTACATTTGTGTGTGTTTAAACTATTTGCCTTTGCACAGGCTATCACTCATACCAATTACCTTCTCTGTGTATGCCGTGCCTTGCTGTGATACTGTGTGACCCACAAAGTTGACAGATCTCTCCAAAACAAGTATTTATTCATTTGATAACTTCAGACCAGGTTCCTCTCCCTGACTGAATACTTTCATCAATTGCTTGTCTTGTTATTCCCAGGTCTTCTTAAGATAACGAGGTCAGCAAAGTATCCCAAATACTTCTAGGGAATTCATATCTCTACTTACATTTTCCATCAGCATTTGAAAAGTGTCAGAAGCTTTTCAGATTCCTTTGGGTATGTGTTAAAATTGGTAATATGAATAAGATAGTATCCCCTGTCTAAGTGCAACACTGAGAAACACAGGTTGCCTAACACAAAGTTCGGGGCATTTCTAACTCGTGATATAGGGCTGGGTTCTATTTTAGATCTCTCATGTCAAGAGATTTACATAATTTCATGTTTTGCTATTATTCCAAACCATTATCGGTGAGAGCTGCTAAAACTGGTCATAGCAGACATATATTATCTGCTTTCTTCTTTAAACCAACAGTTTCCTTATGAACTCCAAGTTTATACTAAACTTTCTCAGATATAAGTAATCTTTATCTGTTGAGCCATAGTTCTTTCATCTGTCACAAAGTTATTATTCTCAGTTATCTCTCATAGAATACAATATTTACTTGCAATCCATTGAATCATGGGCCCATGGAATATCATGTTCACATGCAATCCCACTGTCCAGGAGAACTGTGAATTCCACATTCCATCACTCTACCACCTCTTATTTAAAATTTAAATTAAAAAAAATAACT
>CM053583.1:217900466-217936809 GCA_028627135.1 Pseudochirops cupreus
AGTTAATCTATTTTTTAGGGTGTTGATTTCTTCAGTCATACTGCTGACTCTCTTTTCATGATTTTCCTGCAATGTTCTTATTTCTCTTCCCAATTTTTCTTCCACTTCCCTTATTTGGTTTTCAAAATCCTTCTTCAGCTCATCTCTAGCTTTAAGGCATTCTTCATGTTTATTAGAGGCCCCTGGTGGGTGTGCTCTGACTGTGCTCTCCTCCTCCCTCTCTCTCCCATGATCTTTCTTTTCCCCAAAGAAGGAATCAAGGGTTTGGGAGCTGTTCTTACTTTGCTTCTTATGCTTATTCTTACTCTTGGTTCTTCAGACCGTTATTTTAAAAAAAATCTCTGTGGGGCTCTGCTTCCAGAAGGGAAAGCTCTGTCCCAAATCACTGGGGTCCTCCCGGCTGCCATAGCTCTCTGGAAGATGCTGGGAGTCTTCCTAAATACTTCCAACTAACTGGATAATAAAGACTCCAAGACTGGGGCCCAAGACGGCAATCCGGATCCAGGCCGCCCAACGTGAGAGCATTGGCCTGAAAACAATCGCTAAGTCCCCCTGCTGTCTGCAGGTCGGGGGCGGGAAGCTACAAAGCAAAGGCAGGTGCAAAACCTCTGCCTTTCGCTTTTCCGCTCCAGAGGCCTTCCAGCTGGACTGCTCATCTCCCCCTTTCACAAATCCCACTTGCAGCTGCTGCTAATCCACTCACCTGAGAGGCTCCTCCACTCCTCCAGTCCAGCCGCCCCAGTGGCACAGCCGCGGCTGCAGGGCAGACTGGTTTCGGTCCGCAGTGCTGATATGGTTCCTCGTAGCTGAGCTGACTTTAGTGGGAAGTATCTTTGTGTGTGTTTTGGAGTTCTAGGATTGGTTTAGAGTCCTGTTTTATGGGTATTTTGGGGTGGCTATGTGAGAGCTGCGATATGTTGCTGCTGCTATGCCACCATCTTGGCTCTGCCCCTCAAAATCATTCTTAAAGCAATATTGCTGTTACTATATACAATGTTCTCTTGGTTTTGCTCATTTTACTCTTCACCATTTCAGGCAAGTCCATAATTACTGTGGAAATATGTCAGGATTTCACAAGGCCTAGCAGCTTCCACTCTAAAAGATCTTGGAACATTAGAATTCAAAGAGCGAAAGAGCCGAGGTTATTTCCAAAAGTAACTTACCCAGCAAAGCTGAGAACAATCCTGAAGGAAGAAAAAAAAGGTGAACATTTGCTGAAATGAAAGACTTTCAGGTATTTGTGATAAAAAAGACCAGAATGAATTGAAGATTCAATACAAAAGATCCTGAAGAAAGTGCGTGCAAGTTTTTCTAAAATTATTGAGCTCCTTTAGTATTTCTTGTAGTCCTTTAGTATTCCATCACAACTGTACACTACTACTTGTTCAGCCTTTCACCAATTGATGAGTGTGCCTGCCGTTTTCAGTTCTTTCCCACCACAAAGAAAGCTTCCATAAACATGCCATTCACATTTAAAGTTATAGTTATTATTCGTGAATTTTCCTCCCTTTCATTTTTACTCACTATTTTCTTTCTGTCTTTCTTTTTACCAGAGCCCTGTTAGCTTATCTTCTCCCCTACCCTTTTATTTCCCTTTCACCCATTCCTCTGAGTCCTCTCCATCCCCTCCATTACCCCCAATATCAATCCACAAGCCCCTCCAAAAGTCCCACAGTCCTCTCCCCTACCCTCCGAAATCCCAATCCACACACCTCTCTAAAAGTCCCTCCCCTCCCCTATCCCCCAGGTTTCTCGCCTCTCTAGAAGTTCTGAAGACTTCAGATGTTTACTTTGTTTTCTCTTCCACCAAGAAGAGAGTAAGTTTCCAACATTACCAGCTCTTCACTCCCGCCTGCTTTCTCTGTGTTAGTTCTTCCTTTTGCACACCATTTTTGTAATATAATTGCTCTCTTTTACCATTTTGTACTCAATTTTATTTTTTAGAATCACCCCAACATACACAACTCTGCCCCAACCTTTCTTCCTTTCTTTCAAACTACTTTAGTATTGATGACAGTTTTAGGAATATTAATAACATTTTCATCTATCTGTCTATCTATCTATCTATCTATCTGTCTATCTATCTATCTATCATACACACACTTATATGACTCAAATATTCAGCAATTTGGTAGCAATTTTGTTACCTGAGTGGTATAAGATTCCTGCTATTACTCTTCAAGAGAACAGTTTTTTTTTTCTTGAGAAGTTTGCTAACTTAGGCTAATATATTCCTCTGCAATAAGATATCCAGTTTCCTTTAAGTATGCCCAAGTCTCTCAGCTGGTAAGCCCCCATCCTCATTAAGGCCTTTATGCCCCTTAATAAATTCTTCCTTCAAAGGTGCAGAAATGGGATTGAATGTTACTTCCCATTCATTATTTCCTACTGTTAGTATATCAGGAAATTGTGAATGATCAAGTAGGTCTGGTAATTCAAAATGTACATTCTGAGTAGTATTATCTAGTATGATTCTGCTATAAATTGTTTTGCTGTTCTTTAAACCAATAGTTCTTTTTAATGTTTTTATATGTTCTCATTTCTATACTTATCATCAACTCCCAATATGAACAAATGTCTATAAAGTTTAATACCAGTAAAATGATAAATATTTTGTAACTAAATCAGCCCCCATTTATTCAATAAATTGATCCATGATGGGAGTATGCAGTGAGCCAACAATATTGAGTAGATACTGGGCATGCAATATCATTCCATAATAATACAATGAAATAAATCTACAAGTAACTAACATATCAAATAAAACAGTAAAGTATGCAAATTAGTGACAACGATACTTTACATATAGTATCATAAGAAATAATTTTTGATCATTATATTTATATACCAACAATTAGTATTTAACTAGGCAACATCCCTGGTAAATAAAAATCCATTGCACGTTTTCATCATTTAGCACAGGAACCTCAGGAACTTCATTTAATCTTGCCGGTCCTGTAGGCATACTTGAATACCCAAGTTTGCTTCGTGGTATCTCTGGAGTAGAAGTGGCAAGTCTGATCACATTACAAATCTATTTGACCACAGTCACTAACTAGTGGCCTTGTATCTAGGCTATGATCCATTTTTTATTTGATATTATATTTGTAGTAATTTAAATCTTTGCCTTAAGAATAACATTTTAAAAAACTTACCATGTTGTATACATTTCTTACAAGATTAAGGAATTTCTGTTTCTTTCTTGGGACTACTATTCCAGAAACTGGGTGTTATCAAAACTTGCATTTTAGAGAGCAAGATGTCCTGTACAGGCATTCAGAGCTGGCATTACAGTTCAGACTTGTAAGTATTCCTAAAAAAATGTAGCAATAATAAATGAGTAGGATAGTCAAGGTGTGCTTTGGGGTGTGTCTTAGCATGTATCTTCTGCTGAATAAATCAGAGCATTTACTTGATCTCTTCTGGAGGGAGTGATTAAAGACCTTTACTTATAAGTGATAGAACTATTATAGAACAGCTCTCCAAAGACCTGCTTCATAAAGAGTTAGATAGACATTTGCCATCTCCATTAGGCATTTATAAGAGATAGAAATGATTCCCCTGTGTTAAACAATATATTCTCCAGTGCTGCATTTCACAGATGGCTGAGGTTGCCATGGTTATTGATGCTTTAAACATTCATAGCCACTTTAGAAATAAGCTGGTCAAATTAGTCCTAGTAAATTGGTTTCCTGTATACCTGTTCCTTTTATGTAACACACATTTTTGTTACTTAAAAAATAAGTAAAACATTTTATATCATAGTAAAGACACATTGGTTTTGTCCCAATAGTCATACAAATTCATTTATATTCATTGCATTGTATTAAATAAAGAGAGAGCCAATGATTTCATATGAGAGTTTACAAGTTTCATAACCTTTTCATATATATGTGTTTTGATGGACAGAGTAAGACTATTTTAACTAAAGCTTCCTTACCAAACCAAACCAAAACAAATGCTCCAAAAAACAAGAACAAAGACCCTAGGCTTTTTTTGTGTGTTATAGATTATTTGAAATGATCTCACCATGTTTGAACCACCAAGATCTTAGGTTGTGTTTATAAAATACTTCAGTGTCAAATCCAGCCTCAGACACTTAACATTTACTAGTTCTGTGACCTTGGGCAAGTCACTTAACCCCTATTGCCCTGCCTTCACCCCCTCCGGAAAGCAAAAAAAAAAAAAATCCTTCAGTGGCTCCTTATTGCTTATAGAAATGCTTGATATTTAAGGTCATGTACATCAGTCTCTAAAGTAACTTTTCAGCCTTACTCTTCCTCATATACTTTCTATATGGCAATGACCTATTATTTGAACCTGAGTTTATATTTACCCCATCTTCACGTTTACTTAAATTATCTCAAATGCCTAACAGGCACTCCACTGTACCTCTCAGAATCCCTGTCTCCATTCATGTATCAGCTTACATGCCACTTTTTCAGGGGACATTTCTCTAACGCTGCTCCTTTCTCCCCATTTAAAAATCCAGGTCCACTTATCAGAATACCATTTATTTACTTATTCTAATTCATAGCATATTAAGCCAGTATTATTTAGTCTCTTTTCTATCTAAGACAATTCCTTGAACACAGTAGGGACTTTTTTTCCTTTGGTGATTCTTTTATAACTAGTTAATTTCCTCTTATGAAATTAGATTATTTAAGCTCTTTATTGTTCTTTTAATTTGAGCATTTTATGTTTTTCAGGTAGTCTTCTATTTCTTTGGAATTCTTAATTTTTTAGGCATATGACTATATATAGTAGGTTCTAAAAATTCTTTTTATATTCTATGTTACATTTCAACTTTATTTCTAATTTTTTAAATTTGATTTTTTTGTTTTAATTATATTGCCTAAAATTTTGTTAGTGTTGTTATGATTTGCTAATATTCAATAAGTTTTGGAATACAGACAACTATTTTAAAGTAAAACCAAGGAAAATATAGATCTTACTTATGTATACCTGAGTGGAAGAAAGCAAATAGAAAGGAAGTTCCAATCCAGAAAATTATAAGAGGAACAATCAGCATTCCCCCCTTACTATTCTCTTTTTAACATTGGTTCACAGATTGTGATAGGGAAAGATGGCAAGATTTGGCCTAGTAATGACAATTTATTGAAAATTCATTGATATTAATTAAGAAAAATCAGTTTTTGGCCCTTAGAACTTCCTAGAAGATAGAATTATTTTTTAATAGGATATAAGCATAGACTCTCAGAAGGGGCTTCATTCACTGTAATGATTATTTGAAGCAAGAAAACTCTAAATCATTATTCAGAAAATTACTCTTAAATCCATTGTTCATGTTGCATAAAGATTTAAGTTAGATTCCCCCCCTATATTTCAAAATAATCCAGTGACTTTAGTGGCTCGGTGATCTCATTCCAACTACTCTTTGATTCCTCATCTCATGCAATTCTTGTCTTTGTCTTTCCATAAACCTTCCATAGGATCATCCATTCAATGTTTTCTCTTAGCTACACTTTAAATGTGTTATTTTAGCTCCTAACTTGGAGACTTGGGGGCCTGAGTAGTGAGATTTCTCTAAACCTAGCTCAGATCTGAACCTACTTTGCTATACCCTAGTCATTATCACACCATGCTGCTCGTCCAATATTCTTCTTCCCAGCTGGACATAGCTCATGTTCGTATCTTTTACTAATGTGTACTACTTACTTGAAGACCAGATTTTATAATTTTATGTTCTTGTCCATCTCTCCTATAATCCTTTAATGGGGATTATGTTAGAAACTTTCCAAGCGTTTTGTTAGTACCACTGTAATACTTTGGGCTGTTGATCTATTAAACTTTGATTTTGTTACATGAACTAATGAATGAATAAAAAAAAACTTTATTAAATATTTACTATATTCCAGATATTGTGCTAAGCATGAGGGATACACATACAAAAAGATAGCCCACTCCCTCAAGGAATTAGTAGGAGAGTGACTATACAGACAGAGATATGTAAATGGAAGTTAGGTAGGAATGTTTTAATTTGAGAAGTCACAGATATCATGAATGTACACAGTGGTCAGTTCTTTTCCCAGAATCAAAGTGTTGATTTTCTTAATAATTTCCAAAGCTTGAACAAAAAATGGTGGGGGTAAAGAAGGATGGAACTGGCAGCGTGGCATTATGATGACTAGAGTATAGCAAGATAGGTTTAGATCTGAGGTAGATATAGAGAAATCTCACTGATTAAGCCTAGATTTCCAAACTGGAAGCTAAAATAACACATTGGAAGTGTCACTGGAGGTACAGCATAAAGATGTCTGGGGAGCAGTGTGATACTTCTAGGTGTGACCTAGACTGAATACTCTTCACTCATCTGGAGCCCAGTGTCCAAATTCGGGAATGGGAGAACTAGGTTGTATCATTCATTTCTAATAATATTTCCTGAATGATATCCCTTTTGCCCCTTCCTACAAATAGATCACACTTAGGAACATGTTACAGTCAGTTTGTGACTACTGCAAATCTATCCATTGACTTGACAGTCACTCACAATTTTAATTCTTTAGAAAATGTTGTCTCCCTGAATTTCAAAAGGAAAATGTATAAGAAAGTCAGGAGAATATTTGTGTTCAAAAAAGATTGTGTGTGTGTGTGTGTGTGTGTGTGTGTGTGTGAGAGAGAGAGAGAGAGAGAGAGAGAGAGAGAGAGAGAGAGAGAGAGAGACTTCCTAGAAGGTATTGCCCAAGTTTCCAAGTGCAATTCATCATAACTTCTTCTTTTATTGTCTTAAATCCCATGTATCATTAGTGCCTATACTAGATATTTATACTTCTGTGGAAGAGCTCAATGGGCAAAGTAGCCAACTCATAGTGTGGACAGGGGGCATAGACTAGACAATGGAAGTGCTAGATGAGGAAATAAAAATGGCACTTAGATGAAGCACTACTATAGTAAATCCTAAATAAATGCTGACCAGCTATACTCTAATAGCTTGATGTGCCAAATATGTTATATGTGAAATTGATACACCACAACACTTAACTATCGCTATGATAAAAGGAAAGAAAGGAAATATTCTTTAAGGTACATGTGTATCCCAAATATGAATAAATAACTAAAAGTAGAATGCTCTGCATTTTAAATCCATGAGCAGAGAGAGGATTTACTACACTGAAACCATGGTATAGAAACTCTTGATGATTATAAATTCCGTATCTCTTAAACATCCATCTTTTAGAAATACAGTATGCATAAACTATCAACACATATTTTTTTTCCTTTTCTTTAATTGTTTATTTACTTTTAGTTTACAAGATTCAATTCCACAATTTCTTGAGTTTCAAATTTTCTCCCACTTCCTCTCCACCCGCCCCCCACCCCCATGGCTACATGCAATCAAGTATAGTATCTGCAAATACTTTCACATTGGACATTAGTCTGGTTGTATAGAAGGGTTGTAATCAATGGCGTGAACAGTGGGAAAGAAGAAACAAAACCAAGCATGGAAAAGAACTATAGTATGTGGTTTGCTTCAGTCTCCATTTAAACTTTGTTTTTTCTAGATCTTTCTCTGAATGTAGACATCTCCTTCCATCCTGAGACTTTTAGAGTTGTCTTTATAACTGTGTTGCTGAGAAGAGTGCAGTTTATCAAGGTTGGTCATCACATGTACGATGTGTCTGTGATTGTGTACAAATTTTTCCTGGTTCTGCTCTTCTCCCTTAGCATCAGTTTGTATAAGCCTCTCTAGGTAAATATGAGGTACATCTGCTCCTCATTTCTTATAGCACAATAGTATTCCATTACATTCATATACCACAACTTGTTTAGCCATTCCCCAATTGATGGACATCGCCTTAATTTCCAGTTTTTTGCCGCCACAAAGAGAGCTGCAATAAATATTTTTGTACATATGGGTATTCCTTCTACTTCTATTATCTCTTTGGGATACAACTCCAGAAGTGGTATTACTGGGTCAAAGTGTATGCAATTATTTTTCACCCTTTGGGCATAGTTCCAAATTGCTCTCCAGAATGGTTGAATTGGTTCACAATTCCACCAACAATGCATTAGTGTTCCAATTTTTCCACATCCTCTCTAGCATTTGTCATTTTCCTGTTTTGTCATCTTGGCCAGTCTGACTGGTATCAACACATATTAATGGTTAGATCAATCTTGCTACTTATAAGTCTATATGAGCTTGAGTTTGCCTCTTAGTAAGTCCTCTCATGTCTTTCTGTGGAAGTTCTTAAGACCTCAACTTATTAATAGTCATCCTCTGCCTGGTGCTGACTTTCAACACTCAGTAGAAAATTTCTTTCCCTTTAAAAGCCCTTTTATTCTGAGTTATAAGTTCCTTTAAATCATATTTTATCATGAACAACTAAGTATCTTGTAATTTCTATTTAGAATTTCATAAAATCTCAGAGAAATTTTCAGATGCCAGAGAAAACTAAAAATAGGACATCACAAATATTTAATCTTGTACTTGAATTTGTTGAACTTTATCCTTTTATAATTATGGATAATATGAATTGTACTTGTTTTTTTCTGATGGGGATGGTAATGAACTCTCTAATTTAACTAAATAATATCAAATTACTCATTGTTATAATAGAAGCTATTTTATTTCAATTCTTCCAAAGATCTGGAATTTAATGAAGCAGATGTCCTTCACACCTTAGTAAAATTGTTTTTTTTAAAGCAATCATGCGTTCAAATTCCTTTTCCTACGCAATCATCTGGTTATGAACCTCTATAAACTTAGCAAGACTGGTTATAGGAAGATAGTCCATTAGTCCACAATTAGAACCAGGCTTGAAGCCTTTCCCTCTTGTTAAAATGTGTTTTGCTGATTTGACTTTAAAGAAATTTGATTTACCTCCATGCCATAGTGAAGTAGGACTTTTTTTTTTCTTTTTGGAGGGCAATTGGCGTTAAGTGACTTGCCCAAAGTCACACAGCTAGTAAGTGAGTCAAGTGTCTGAGGCCGGATTTGAACTCAGGTCCTCCTGACTCCAGGGCCACTGCTCTATTCACTGTGCCACCTAGCCACCCCTGTAGTAGGATTTTAATACCATGTGAGTTACTAAACAATATTTAAACTAGTTGTTAAGATATACCTCAAAGAAAAGCATTTGGCTCTTCATTGAATGGCAGAATTAGGCCTACTATATTGGGGTGAAACATTATTGCATTTATTTATTTCCTCAAACTTGCTCTTTCACTTGCAGGTTAGGTCCCCAGAAAGGTGATTATTTTCTCAGATTATAAGAATAACTCTGTAGATAACTATTTCTATTTCTAGCATAGCTCATGAACCCCCACTAGTATAGTTTCCATTGACAAACTAGACATTAGGATGAATTAACTCTTACAAAAGTAACTTATTCACATAGTGCAGAAAGAAAAACTGTTACAAAAGTTACCCCCAACCCCCTGGGACACACTCTAAAACAAATAAGTATAGGTCCATGGGGCACAAACTCGTAGTGCAGTAACTGACACAAGTGGTCAAGGCAACTGACATTTTAGGAACTTGATATCCTTTTTCTAGAATGTCAAGAATTCCCTTAAAGTCCTCAAAAAGTCTACCCACCACTGGAAATGACATCTATATTGCAAATTTTCCTCACTTGGGCTTCCTTCTCAGTAGACACTACATCTCAATTGGATCTGTCAAACTACTGGGTTCTTCGTGCTTGCTCCTCAATGTGTAATGTATAGACTCATCACCTCCAGCTTCAGGTTCAGCCACAACCCTTGCCTGAGGCATCATTATATTCTTTCTAAAATGCCAGAGATCTTTTTCCTGTGATTTATAGGAGCCAATTTCTGCTCCTTTAGGGTAACTGAGAAGTTTTCAGGTTTAAGGTTGGGGCCTCCTATTAAGAGACCTCACCTTAACTTATGGTGAACATCTAGTCAATTTTCCAAATATTTGCAAATTCAATTCAGTTATAGTCGTTTTTTCCCAGTAATAGCTAAAACCTCTTTGGACTTCAGGGATCTTCAGTTCTTTTAAGCTATAATTTTCTTTGTGTTATGCAGATATGTGGTTATAGTAAAGGTATTGAGATTTTCTGTTCTCTGAGAGCAAGATCCCCTCACCTTCTAGGAATTTGTAGCTAATGACTTCTCATGTTTTTTTACAAAAACTTTTTTTAAACTTCAATCCGTTTCTTAATATTGGATCATTGAGAAAGGCCTGTAAATTCTGTGAATCTGTAGAATATGTATAAAATCTAACCAGTGTTTCAAGTTACTCTATCCTGTTTTGCCCAAAATATTTTAGTTTTAGTTCCTTAAGGGATAGCTCAATATTGGCAACTTAATGACCCATAACTCAGAGCACTCGTCTTGAGAGTGAGATTTATGTATCTTTGAATAGAGAAAAGAGCATTGAAAGAAATGGGGCTTACCAGCAGTTGGGACTACATTTTTCTTTGGCTTTTCTATGTCACATTAAAAGAGCAGTGTGCCAGGAATTTGACAACTTATACCTTATATGACAAATAAAGATGTAATATTTATTTTTGTCACTGGATTCTGTTTAAAGATCACAACTCACAATAAATCTGAAATAGCCTATGAATGTGTTTAAAAGGATTTAAATGGAGATAGATAAATTTTATCTATGATTTGTGTTTTTACGAATGCATATCTGTGTCTATATAAATTTACATAGGTATGTATCTATCTAATCAATGAATATGTAGTACATGTTCTTCGGCTCCTTCTCCCCAAATTATATACACCTCCATAGTTAGGGTACCCAAAGAATCATTTGATTCTTGGGTTTCGAAGGGGAAACTGAATGACTAGGTATCTACTATAGTGATTTATGATTTATTATTGTGCTTCCCATTAGCTATTAGCCAGTAGACTTCAATTAGCAAAGGTATTTACTAAAATGGAATAGTAAGAATTCTGGTGTGAGGACTTGTTGAACTCTTCCCAGGATTGGTCATACACCTTTGGTGTCCACCTGACATTTGACTCTCATCTGTGATTCCAGTGAATTGTAACATGTACTGGGTCCACACACCAGTAAACTGTCACAAAAAGGTGTCTACCCCAAATATATGAAGGCTTCTACCATTGGCATGGGCCCATGATGAACAATATGTTTTCATGACCATGAAGGTGACTAAAGCAGACATTGTAGAGCAGTGTCAATAGCTTGGTCAGACACTGAAGATGCCAAGGTCATCCATTGCATCCCAGGCATTGTCAGTCATCCTGAATTTTGTCTTAACACTGGACTTTGATGACTCTGGATGAGAGTGAGGCTGATAACTTTGTGCAACTCTGCTGCACTTAAATCCAATTCATGCATAAATCAAGACATTGCCCTGTGATGTTATTGGTCCTCTTTAAAAGTGAAGATCAAACAAACAAATTGAGGAGAAAGAGGAATGCCTTCCCCTATAGATATATAATCATTCTCTATAAAATATTCATAGAGAAACAGCAGTGCCTTGTTGGATACAGAGTTGGACCTACCTACCTAGAGGAATACACCATATGCACAATTAAATACAATATAATTTTAAGCAGGAGAAAATCCTGATGAGAGCAAAGAATGCTATCTTCTTCCCTTTGGTACAATATTCTAAGTCAGACCTGTTCTGCTATGACATAAAGCTTTGTAGAGATTTTAAAAAAAGTTTTCCTCATACAAAAAAATAAATAGCTCTTAGATTTTTCCTTGAGCAAAAAAAAAAATCACCATTGTTTTAATGAATATCATTATTTTCTCAGAGAAAGGAATAGGTAATTGCTTTTGAAAAATTTCTTTCATTTTCATGAAAAATTTGAAGTACAAATTTAGAATATCAGCCTTCTCTCTTGAAACTCATTCTCTTTATCAGACAAAATCTTTTCCCACAGCAAGTCTCAGACTATCTGGATATAGAGTTCACTATTTCAGACTCTAGTGACTGAAAACATTTCCTAATATGTTTCTTTAATGGTAATCACTGAACAAGTTTTCATTTAATTTTTTCTGCCCTTCTAATGAACTTGAAATTTGAAGAAAAATTGAGTTCATGAATCACATCAGCAAAAAAGAAACATGACATATTGTATGTAGTCAAATATGATTAAATACTTAGAAATATTGCTGCTAATATGATAACAGGATGACACATTTTCCAAGATATATGAAATTCTGAAAAAATCTTGGTAACTTAACAATATTTTTTAATCTGGTGGAAATGGTGTAGATTTTTTTTAAAAGCATGCTCCAATGAGAAATGAATTGTAGGCCTTCATATGTACTTGCAATTAGATATGTAAACAGTTTGCTATTATTAAATAAAAAATTATGGATGTGTGTGTTTATTCCCTGTTTACTTTTCTATGTCTCTCTCGAGTCTTGTATTTGGAGATCAAATTTTCCATTGAGCTCTGGCTTTTTCATCAGAAAGGTCTGGAAGTAACTTATTTCATTGAATGACTATCTCCTTGCCTGAAAGAATTATGCTCAGTTTTGCTGGATAGCTGATCCTTGGTTGTAGCTGCGCTCTTCTGCCTTATGAAATATCATATTACAGTGCCTCCAATCTTTCAGTGTAGAAGCTGCTAGGTCCCATGTGATCCTGACGGTAGTTCCACAATATTCCAATTGTTTCTTTCTGGCTACTTGCAGTATTTTTTCTTTTACCTGATAGTTCTGGAATTTGGCTACAACATTTCTTGGAGTTTTCAATTTGGGATCTCTTTCAGGAGGTGCCTGGTGGATTCTTTTGGTAACAGTTTTACCTTCTGGTACTAGGACCTCAGGGCAGTTCTACTTGGTGATTTCTTGGAAGATGTTGTCTAAGCTCTTTTTTTCAACATGACTTTTCAGTAGACCAATAATTCTTAGATTATCTCTCCTGGATCTGTTCTCCATGTCAGTTATTTTTCCATTGAGATATTTTACATCTTTTTCTAATTTTTCATTCTTGAGGTTTGGTTTGACGGATTCTTGATGCCTCATAGAGTCATTAGCTTAGATTTGACTGATTCTGATTTTTAGCAAATTATATTCTTCAGTTAGTTTTTGAAGCTCCTTTCCCATATATTCAGATTTTATTTTTAGGGATTTATTTACTCCAGTTAGATTTTGAACCTCTCATTTCATTTTACACATTTTATTTTTTAAGGAGCTGTTTTCTTCTGTGAAATATTTTTCTATTTTCACAATTGTAATTTTAAATGAATTGGTCAATTTATCTTCTACCTCTCTAATTTGATTTTTAAAGTCCTTCTTGAGCTCTTTCAAGAATGCTTTCTGGGCTTCAGACCAATTAATATTTCCACTTGAAGCTTCAGGTGTGGGTGTAGAATCAAAACTGTCTCCTTCTGAATTTGGTTCTTCATGTTCACAATAATAGGATTCTAAAATCTTTGCTTTGCCATCTGTTTTTTCCACAGTTTGAGGCATAGTCTTAGCCACACCCTTCCTCTAGGACTCCCAAGCCTTCAGTTGGTCCCATTATTTTAGGATTTTCTGGGGGGCAATATTCTGGGGTAATATTCTCTGGGTTTTCATGGTCAAGGGTTGGGATTAGAGCAACTGAGGTTTACTCCACCATCTTGGTCCCTGGAAGTTCTGGTAGATGATTTTTCAACTTCCATAATAATCAAGTGATAAACTCAAAGATCCAAGCTTTTGGGACAAGAACTCACTATTTGACAAAAACTGCTGGGAAAACTAGAAAACAGTATAGTAGAAACTAGGTAGAGATTAACACTTACACTGTTTCTCAGTCCTGTGATGACAGGCCTGGGAATCACCCCTGCAGTTGGTGAATCAGTTTGCCCTGGATTGCTCTAGCTGTGTCCACCTCCGTGCACTGCATCCACCTCTGTGCCTGTGTGGCTGTTTGCCTCCGTGGCTGGGGCCCTTCCTCCTCCATGTCTGTGGGGCTGTCCATGTGCATGCCCATGTGGCCATTCCCATTTCTATGTTTTCAATGTCCAGCTACAAAAGACAGAAAGAAATTCCATTTAAAATAACTTTAGACAATATAAAATATTTGAGATTCTACCTGCCAAAACAAACCCAGGAACTATATGAACATAATTACAAAATACTTTTCACAGAAATAAAGTCAGATCTAAACAATTAGAATAATATCATTTGCTCATTGGTAGACTGAGTCAATATAATAAAAAGACAGTTCTACATACATTACTTATTCAGTGCAATACCAATGAAACTGACAAAAATGTATATTGCTAGAAAAAATAAAAATCATCTGGAAGAACAAGATAAGAATAACAAAGGGATTAATGAGAAAAATGTGAAGGAAGGTCACCTGCCTGTACAAGATTTCAACTATATTATAAATTGGTAATCATTGAACAATCTGGTACTGGCTAAGGAATAGAGAGGTGGATCAGTGGAATAGATTAGACATACAACACACAGCTAAATGACCATAATAATCAAGTGATAAACTCAAAGATCCAAGCTTTTGGGACAAGAACTCACTATTTGACAAAAACTGCTGGGAAAACTAGAAAACAGTATAGTAGAAACTAGGTAGAGATTAACACTTACACTGTTTCTCAGTATCAGGTTGAAATGGATACATGATTTAGACATAAAAGGTGATACCATAAACAAATTAAGGAAATATGGAGCAATTTATATGTCAGATCTACAGATCATGGAAGAATTAATGAACAAACAGAGATAAAGAACATCATGAGATGCAATGGATAATTTTGGTTACGTTAAATTAAAACGTCCTTGCACACACACACTAAGGCAACCAAAACTAGGAGGAAAGCAGAAAGCTGGGAATTTTTTTTATCCTTTTTTACACCAAGTGTCTCAAATAAAGGTCTCATTTTTCAAATATAGAGAGAATGGACTTAAATTCATGAGACTATAAGTCATTCCTCAACTGATTAAAGGTCAAAAGATATGAAGGCAGTTTTCAGATGAAAAAATTAAAGCATCTATAGTCATATGGAAAAATACTCTAAATCATGATTGATTTAAGAAATGCATGTAAAAAACCTCTGAACTCTGAAATACCACCTCATACCTAATTGGCTAATATGACAGAAAAGGAAAATGATAAATGATGGAGGAGAGACAAAATTGGGATACTAATGCACTGTTGGTAGAATTATGAACTGATCCAACCATTCTGTGGAGCAATTTGGAACTATGCCCAAAGGGCAATCAAACTGTGAAATTTAAAGAGAAATGGGCTTAATTAAAAAAAATATTTATAGCAGTTCTTTTTTTGTTGGTAAAGAGTTGGAAATTGAGGGAATGCCCATCCATTGTGGAATGACTGAACTAGTTGTGGTATATGATTATAATGTAATACTATAGTGCTATAGGAAATGATGAGCATGATGACTTCAGAAAAACTTGGAAAGACTTACACGGACAATAAAATGAAGTGAGCAAAATCAGGACTACATTGTACACAGTAACAGCAATATTACATGATGATCAGCTGTGAATGACTTAACCATTCTTAGCAATACAGTGATCCAAGAAAATCCAAAGGACCCCTGATAAAAAATATTATCCATCTCTAGAGAAAGAATTAATGGAGTCCAGATGCCAATCAAAACATACTATTTTTCACTTAATTTTTTTCATGGGGTTGGTTTTTTTTTGTCTGTGTTTTCTATCACAACATGACTAATGTGGGAACATGTTTTGCATGATTGCAAATGTACAACCAATATGAAATTACTTACCATCTCAAGGAGGGGCAGGTAAGAGAGGGAAGGAGAGATTTTGGAACAAAAAAATGAATGTTAATTGTTTTTCCATGTAATTGGAAAAAAATACTTAAAAAGTTTGACAAGTAGGTCTGGGAGGGTAGAGGGAAAGCATTTCAAATAGATAAAGCAACATAAGCAAAGTCACAAAGGTAGAAAAGCAAGGAGCATTATGGAAACAGTTCTTGGAAGAAGTCTCATTGAATTGAAGCCATTTGCTGCAAGGATGTAGTCAAGTCAACAATTTTATAGGTGACTACTGTATGTCAGATAAAATTTTCTGTATTCTGACATGTGCTCTGTTTCTTGTAGAATGGGTCAATGGGAGACTTGATTGTCATCATTAACAAACATCTATTAAGGACATATTATGAGCCAGGCATCATGGTAGGCATTTGGAATAAAAAGACAAAACTGAAAGTGTTCCTCCTCTCAAAGATCTTACATTGTACTGGGTGGAAGGGAGAGATAGCATGTATACATATTTGTGGGTGAATTCTTGGTGTGGAAACTCCCTCACCTGAGGCAAATCTGAACTTGTCTGTAGTTTATCATCTTTGAGAAGTCTCTGAGTCTCAGAGAGATGATATAGCTTGATTTTGGTTAGACAGAAAGTCTAAAAGTATCAGGAACAGAAATCCATAACATTTTTTGACTGTACATTTAAGGGGTCCAGTAGTTCCTTTTTAGCTCTGTAAAATGATAGATCCTTTGAGGAAAATCCTCATTCTTCCAAGCACTCTATACTCCATGTTTTAGTAATGGTATTCTGCATTGATCCCCTTGACTCAGACTCCATTTTTCTGCCTTCCTTCTTGCATTCAGTAACTGATAATGCATTGAATTTCATGCTTTGATATTTGGGCTGTATTACTACATGGTTTTTCTGATGTTGAATTTAGATCAAAGGGTCCCCTATCTACTCATATCTCTTCTTGCCCTCCATTTGTCCTAGATTCTCTGGGCTTACTGACTCATCTACCCTGATTGAGTCTGTTAATCCCCATTCAGTCCTCACACACTTCTATCTAGGTAAGGTAGTATTTGTTGACCTTGACTTTACAAGTCATATTCTTGTTTTAGTTTGTTTTTAGGAAAGTTTAGGAAATACCAAATCCAGTACAAGGAAGCATGGAACACGCAAAAAGTAAAGCAAGCCAAATTTATTGAGGGGGGGATTCTTTAAGAAAAAAAGAGGTTACTTAGGAAAGATGATGGGAACAGAATAGGTCCATTGGCAGCAGAGGCACTGAAGTCAGCTCCTACTGGCAAGTGGATTGTTATGTTTTAAGTATGAACATATATACCTAGGAATGGAAAATGCTACAAATTAGGGATCGTCATCATTCTATTGATTATCTAGACTCAATAGTGATAGTATTAATGCAAATTAAACATAAAAGTGTGTTGTGGGTACATTTCTCTGTCTCCTCCCACCCCCAGCTGGTTGTTAATCCTTTATGAGCACACCCTTTGCTGGAAGTAAAGGTGGAATTGGATACTCTCATGAGGCTCTGGATGAAACTAGGCATACAAATTCAGTAAAGTCTGGTGACTTTTTATAGGATTGTTAGCTGAGTTCAGCAGGGCCAGGCATTGCAAAAGAAAGGATTGAAGAGTCTGGATCCAGGTAATGGTGCTTCTAAACTTTTGCTAATGTGTATGGGGGTGGGCTAGGGGCATGGCCAGGGCCAAGGGACTGTGGATTGGGAGAGGAAGAAATAGTTGGGAAATAGGTGATTAGTTTATATAAATCTGGGTGCACTGGTTCTGTGGTTCTTACTCTGATAGGGTAACTCAGGAGTCTTGAACTTCTCTAGGGCTTCTTCATTTAAAGGGTTGAGAAGGCTAGTGGGATCATTAAACTTTCAAACCTTTTACAACCCACTGATGCTTTGATCCACGGTCTCTCCTTCTACACTGTTAGCACTTGGGCATATTTATCTTGCAATCCTTAGTCAAAGACTTTTGCTTCACAAGCTGTTTTTGGACATTGGCTAGCAAGTGGGGTGGTACTTTTAAGTTGAATGAGGTCATGCCAAAGTATATCATGTAGGCAGCAGCAGCATTACACTTGAAGTACAGTTCTACCTTCCACATCACAGGAATTAGGGATCTGGAAAATTCACATAAATTTTTTTGGCCCTCCATACCATAGAAGAAGTCTGAATTATTATGGTATTAAAAGATAAAATATGTCGGTATTGTACAATACTATACACATATTTTATGCATTTCTCAGTTTCCAAACTTTTTCTGTGTTGTATGCTGACCTTTGTGAGTCAACAACTGCTTCTGCAACACTCCCCCCAAATTCTCATTTAATTTCTTGTCAACCCACAATATATTGAAACTGTGATGTGGAAAGTCATGGTATGTAAGGGCTAACTGTATTACACTTGTGATCAGAGAACTGAATGTGGGTCCTAGGTCTGTCACTTATTAGCTCTGTGACCAAAACCAAGCCACAACCTCTCTGAGCTTTAGATTTTGCATCTTTCAAATGAGGATAATAAAACTAGTTCTCTGCACATCATAGGCTTATCCACACAGTCCAAGACTAGTTGATTTTTCAGGTATAGTTTGTTATAGAGAAAAGCAAGGAGAGTCATGAAAGTTGCAGTCTAACCTGAATACTGTGTGTTCTGCTGGCTACTGTAGCATAAACTCCTTGATTCCAGCTATATTTCCTTTTCCTCTCACCCCAACCCCTCTATCTTCCCCTTTTACAGAGTCTATTATGTAGTGTTACAAGGCAAAACCTCACAGCTTTCAGGATCCCCAAATAGGAACTAAAATGCTTATATAAACATTTTTTACTTTGAGGTTTCAGTGTGCATGAGGGAGCATTTTAAAAAGTCTCTTCTCTCTCTTTCTACAAGTACCTATGAACATCAGTATTGGTATGAAATATAGAAATTGCTAAATGTTCAAAGGTATCTCTGATAAACTGCAAAACATCACAGAATTTATCCTCTCATTGTAATGAGTGCTCTTGCTTTCTAGTCTGTCATAAACATTTAAATGTATTCTCAATCTGCTGATAGAAATGAAAAAATAAATCTTGCTTAAGATGAAGTAGGAGGTAAAAGGGGAAGGAGGATACTATTCATGCAGAGGTACATTATTGTTATCACTCCATTAACTAATAACAACATGAAGATTCAGCTCCATAGAGAGCATTAAATTTTTCTCCTGTAAAGCACTTCTAACTCAAAAGCCTTGAGTAACATGAATATGTGAGGATTCACTCTGTAATATACATCAATAACAACCAACAGATAAAAGGAAAAGCTTCTATTAAATTCCTTCCCCCACTCAATAAATCATTCTCATGATCCATATTAAATTATGTGTAATATTCTTTAAAGCAGTTTCTCTATTACTTGGTCCTACTTTAGAACAAGATAATACAAGCAATGAAACACTTTTTTAAAAACTGCTTTCTTGATTTTAACTTCTGTAGAAAATTAGAATTTAGAGCCATATGTATCTTAAAGTGAGCGATGGGAAAGAAAGGGGCTAAGAAAGATATGGACTGCAAAAAATTTATAACTAGAATAGTTGGAAATCCCTATAAATATTTTTAGTTCAATTTAACACACATTTATGAAGTATAGGAAGACTGCAGCTTTTAGTTGGTACTAAGTCAAGTTGTCAAGCCAAGTCAACAAGCATTTAAATGTGTACTATGTGCCCGGCACTGTGCTGTTCACAGATGTTCATAATAAAATACAGGAATGTAGGATAACTGGGCAGAGAGTATCAACCTTAACCCCTTGGGTTAGATTTTGTCTTGACTTAAAATTATGTACTACTAAGTCTATGAGAAACTAGGAGGTATGAAAGAGTAGTAAACTACCAGTAAGGTAACAGAAGGCTTGATACTGGTCCAGACAGAGAGACTGAAAAGTTCAAATCGGATCTGAGCTTGGGAGAATTCAGGGTGACTTTTATTAGCAGTGTGTGGGCTATCAACCTAAAGATTCTAGCCATCATACCCTAGTAGGTGGAAGATCCAAGAAAGGAAGAAACTGCAAATCTGATGGAGATGTTGCCATGCCTAGTCAGGATCAGCTCTAAAAGAGATGCCACCAGACCTATTAAGGAGTAGACTCAACAAAGTCAGTATGGCAATGGGCATAGACAGTATTCCATAATGTGAGGTATAGACTTCTTGAGAGATGCTTAGGGGACATCCAGTTTGAGATGTTCAAGAGGCAGTTGGTGATATGAGACGGGAGTTTAGGAAAGAGATTAGGGCTGAAAATAGTTTTGAGAATCATCGGCATAGAGATGGTAATTGGATCAATGGGGCCTGATGAGATCACCAAAGGAAGTAATATAGAGGGAGAAGAGAAGAGGGCCCAGGATATAACAACATTTTCCTAGTCAGGGAAAGGGGTGTGTGTGTGTGTGTGTGTGTGTGTGTGTGTGTGTGTGTGTGTGTGTGTGTGTGTGTGTGTGTTTGTGTGTGTGTGTAAAGTCTGGAAACCAAAAGATCTGCCTACATTTGCCCTTTGTGTTGAAGCAGATACAGAGAAGTTTTCACGTCCCTTGTGAATTGGGTAGGCTTAAAATTAAATAAAAAATATATGATAATGAAGGACAACATAGTAGAAAATACATTAGAGTCAGGAGTCAGGATACCTAGATTATATTCCTGAATGTCCTTGGAAGGCCTAATTAATCATTTTAGGACTTATTTTTATCATTTGTAAAATAAGGGAATAGGAGCTATGTTAGCATAAAGTCTTCTCTACCTCTAACATTCCATGCTTCTAAGATAGCTCACTTATACAAACTGAGAAAAAGTCAATGAGTGTCAACAAGCATTTATGAAATAATTACAATGTGCCACATACTGAGTAAAGTGCTCAGAAAAACAAAAATAAAACCCCCCAAACCTGAAAATTTCTGTCCTAAAGGAACTTACATTTCCTTTGGGGGAATCTATAGCCATAGTTATATATACAAACACACATATTGTCATTTTCAAAGGGATATTGTCATTATCCCTTACTACTAAGAAAACTTGGATCCCATTTATTGGCAGTTGCCAGCCTTGCTCATAAGTCATTCATGCTTGGAATGTTGTGCTCATTTTTCCCTTATTGGAGATTTTTATCATGGCACTAGAGACTGCTGGGGCAAGAAGCCATTGGTAGGGACCTTGCTTTCTAGTAATAAAAGAGGGTGGAAGTATCTAACTTGTTCCCACAGAAGGGCAGTCATTCATCAGCTCCTAATGGGGCAGAAGTTGTGTATTCGCTCCCCCAACCCCTCATGGGGCTCCCAGGTAGGGAGAGGTCCTTGTTGTTGGGCCAGGGAACAATAAGTGGGTGGTAGTACAGAGTGATTCTCCCAGGCCTGTGAAGGTCAGTGACTATGCAGGAAGCGTCATCATCTTAACTGTATCCCTGATGCTCCTGGTGCTGTTCTTGCTTATAGTCACGGTTTTGCATCGAAATACCTACTAGCTATGAACTGAAAGCTCTGGCATCACTTGTCATATATATTTGAAAGCTTAGACCTGGAATTCTCCAAGATTTAGTCACTCCTTCAAGGAACTGTCACATTGTTTTGTTTTGCTTTGCTATAGTCCTATTTCATTTTTTCTCTTCTTCCTTTGGTGTTGCCTGTCAGTGTTAGTTCTATTTCAAGATGCCTACAGGGAACAGATGGCCTGCCTCAGTCACTACCTTCTCCACTGCACTCAGCTCTCACTTTGCATCACTAATTCTTTCTTGGTTTCCGTGGGTTTCTATTAGGGTTTGACCTCAGACAGAAAGGAGCTACAAACATTGTCATATTCTAATTGTGGCTTCCCCCTATAAAGGGTAGTTCCTGGAGCTACAAAACTTTTAAATTCAATCCTAAAATAAGTTGTTCACCTCAAATATCTTCCCCAGGCCCAGCTAAAGTACAAAGATGCCATGGACATTAGATAGAAAATTAAGATTCAAATGAATTTGCAACCATTTTGTTTTTGCACCTTGTTTCATAAAACCAGTTTAACTTTGTCACACATAAAACCACCAGTTTTTCCAAGTGGAAAATAATGTATGAAAAATAAATCCTTATTTTCAGAAACTATTTTCAGTGTTATTCAAGAGTAAGAAATATATTTTTTTTAATCTGTAGTAAGCACCTGGATTGGGGGATTTTGAAGTTTGGTAGACTGCCAATGCAATCTAGGAAGTAGCTCCACGTTAAAATGTTATCATTCATCATTTCCCTCAATATTTTAAAACTAAACAAAATTTTGAAGTCAAACTGCTCTTCCCTGAGTCAGAACACAAGTCAGGGATTCCGATCACGACCAGCTGGTCACCTGATACTTTAAACTTCGAATTTGTCAAGTAGTTTACAAATAATTTATTAATCACAATACCCCTGTAAAGTCAGGTAGATCTATACCAGGCTGACTTTGCCTTTTCCTAAGTAGTGTTTGGTGCAACAACTATGGAATATATATACACATATGCACACATTTACATATATATATATATATATATATATATATACTCAATGCATATATTCTTACATATGGATATATATATGCATATACAATATGCAAATATTCACACATATATTCAAAGTACATATATAATATATGTACCCATATATGCACACACACACATAGGTGTGTAGGTATCTACATGATACATGTCATATAAAATAGGTATTTGTGTATACATACAAATGCATGAATATCTATATAATTTATATCTATATCTCTCTATATTTGTAATGGGTTTGGGTCCAAAAGTGAAAAATCTCATGTTTAATTGAGAAGCATTGAACTTATGTGAACAGAATGCAGTTAACAATACTGCAATTTGCCAGTACAAGATTACCATTATGTGAAAATAATTAGAATGATCATGAGAGGGTTATCAACTGACCAGCTGTGATTAAGACTGATTTATTTAACAAGTGTAAGAATAGATATGCTAATTAAAAACAGAATTTTTTTTTCTAAGTCATGTAAAGAAAGTAGCAAATGCATAAATTCAAAATAACTATCAAAACGTTGTCTTGGGATGAATATGTTGTGCATGTTTCTATGTGTACCTCAATTACTTTGTTAGAGATACAGAAATGGAAGCCAAGTTTAAGAAGAACAAACTAGAAGGGGAAAAGGATACAGTGAAAAACACATTATCCTGGAAGTCAAGATTCATGGAGTCAGTATTCCATCTTTTAGAAGAGTCACTTAATCTCTTTAGACTCCAGCTTCATCTCCTGTAAAATAAGGGGACTAGCTTAGAGGACTTTGACATATTACCTCTTTTAGCAAGGCAAGACATGTGATCTTTGGGTAAGGAAGGCAGTATGTACCTCTAATACAGAGGTTTTTAACCTGTGGGTCGCGACCCCTTTAGGGGTAGAATGACCCTTTCACAGGGGCCACAGGGGTCGCCTAAGACCTTCAGAAAACACATATTTCCAATGGTCTCAGGAACCGAGACACCGCTCCTCTATCCATCTCCAGGCGGGTCCACCCACATGCAGATATGCCCACATATGAGTATTAAAGAGTCATGGTGTTAGGAAGGTTGAAAACCACTGCAGAAGGGCATCTACCTCTTACATCACCTGTTGAAAGCGTTACACATCAGGAAAATCCTGAACTTCAGTTTGGTAATTAATAGAGTCTGCCATACTTAGCTTTCATATCCACATGTGCAAAAATGCCATGTGAAATCTCTTTTTGACAAAGCAGAATGGCACTAGGGATACCCTGGTTTCTCCAGGGTATCTATCCACTTGATATGTGGGGCCATACTGCTAATTTTTAGAGGTCCTAAATACAGAAAAAAATTTTTAAAAAGTGATTATGTGATGATGACTCTGACACAAGATGAGTGTCAGCTATGTCCTAGATAAGGCCCTCTGAGGACCTTCTTAAATGAATACAGTCCATTTGCATTCCTATTGGGCTCAGCCACTACCATAACATTTTAATACCAACATCCTCCTGTTGGTGACGTATGCTTGTGATTCATGGAATAATTCAATTTCTGAGGAATCAAAATTTCACATTACCCAAGGGACAATGGGAAGATGTATATTAAATACATTAAAAGAGTTGTCTGATTAGAAAAAAAAGAGGTCACTGGGTCATGAAATGAGTGTCAGTGTTAAAAGATTGTTCTTAAGCAATGTTAGGAGACTCAGAAAAAATTCCCCAATACACTGAGTGGATTTTCTGTAGATAGTTTATGGAAACACATTGAGAATGGGCCAGACTTAGACCCGAATCCTATTTCTTTAGGTTCAGAGTTGAAATGAAATGAGAGAAGGTATGGGAGTAGGGCCAACATGGCAGAGAAAAGCCAGGAAGTTGCCTGAGCTCTCCCTAGTTTCCCTAAAACAGCTTTAAATCAAGCCTTTAAACAAATTCTAGAGTGACAGAACCACCAAAAAGATGGGGTGAAACAAGTTTCCTATCCAAGATAACCTGAGGACTGCAGGAAAGTTGGGTGAAAGGGGAGTACACCACAGCATGGGTGGTGTCTAGGCAAGCCAACAGGAATCTTTTAGCCACAACGCTGATCAACAACTGAGGCCTTTTTGTCCTAACTCAGTGGCCAAAACCGCAGCAGGCCAGCTGTGAGACTTCCAGATCCATCACAGCAGGCAAACTGCAAGCCCCCAAACTTGCAGCACAACAGGCATGACTAGATCAGACTATTACAGTGTGGTGGACAAATTGCCAGTCCCTGAAGTCCTGGTGCAGAAAGCCTGTAGGCAGGTCCCTGCTCTATAGAAGGTTAGGGCAGTGCCCCCTTAACTATAGAGCAGCGCTCAACTTTAAAAGTCACAAAACAAACCCTAGAAAGCTACTATTTTTACACTGAAGATAAAAACATAAACTCAAAAGAAGATAACAATGTCTAAACAGCTACATGTGAAATCTCAAAGAAGAATATGAATTAGTCTATAGTCCAAAAAAATCCTTTTGAGCTCACAAAAGATTTTAAAAATCAAATAAGAGAGGTAGAAAAAATGGAGGAAGGAATGAAAGTTATTCAAGAGAATAATGAACAAAGAGTCAAAGCTTGGAAAAGGAAATATAAAAATTGACTGAAGAAAACAACTCCTTACAAAGTAGAATCTGGCAAATGGAAAAGTAGGTGCAAAGGCTAAATAAAGAAAACCATTTCTCAAAAATTAGAATTGAGCAAGTGGAAGCTAATGACTTTATGAGACACAAAGAATCAGTCAAATAAAATAAAAAGAATTAAAAAAGAAGAAAATGTAAAATTCCTCTCTGAAAAACAACTGAGATAACCAAGATAACCTGAGGACTGCAGGAAAGTTGGGTGAAAGGGGAAATAGATCCAGAAGAGAAAACTTAAGAATGATGTGGACTATCTGGAAGTCATGATCTTAAAAAAGAGTCTGGATACCATCTTTCAAGAAAATTATGAAGAAAAACTACCCTGATATCCTTATATTTTACTAGAGTGTAATATAGTAATTACAAGAATCCATCGATTACCTCCTGAATAAGATCTCAAAATAAAACTCCAAGGAATATTATAGCCAGACTCCAGAACTTTCAAGTCAAGGAGAAAATCCTGCAAGTAGCCAGAAAAAAACAATTCAAATATAAAGGAGCCACAGTCAGGTTTACATAGGACTTAGTAGCTACTACATTAAAGGGTTGGAAGGTTGGAATGTGATAATCCTGAAGGCAAAGAAATGTTAGCCTTTCCAATAAGAGAAAAAAAAGAAATAGAAGAAATTAGAATAGGCAATGAGGAAACAAAACTATCCCTCTTAGAAGATAACATGATGGTCTACTTTGAGAATCCTAGAGAATCAACTAAAAAACTAATTGGAATAATGAACAACTTTAGCAAAGTTTCAGGATGTAAAATAAACCAAATTAATCATCAGCATTTTTTATATGTTACCATCAAAGTCCAAAAGCCAAAGATAGAGAAATTCCATTTAAAATAACTGTAGTGTAGACAATATAATATATTTGGGAGTCTACTGAAAAAACAAACCCAGGAACTATGTGAACACAATACAAAACATTTTTCACACAAATAAAGTCAAGTCTAAACAATTGGGAAAATATCAAACTACCAAAACATTATTTTATAGAGCTAGAAAGGATAGTAACAAATTTCATCTGGAAGAATAAAAGGTCAAGAAAATCAAGGGATTTATGGGAAAAATGCAAAGGAAATTAGCCTAACTATACTAAATCTAAACCTATATTTGTGGGAAATGATGGGAGGAATTTTGTTTCCACACAATTAAAAGTGCTCCTTCCTTTGATAGCAGAATGTGGGTCAGAGGGGACTGGCTCTAATCCGAGCCATGATCTAGTAGGGTCAGGTTTCTGATCAGGTAGGAGGTTGGAGTCTTGGACACATGCTTGCTGAGCTGTTTGAGGGGAGCACGATGTGGGCAGTTGAGGAGTTTGCACCTAGCCAATGGAGACAAGGCAGGAAATTCTAATGGAAGCGTTATAAAAGGCTCACGTTTATCAGAGTTGGCATACTCCTTTTAGGGAGCTACCCATTTATTCAGAAAGAGTGTGAAATAAATGTAATGAAGACCTGCCTGGTTTCCCAGTGAATATTATTTATTCCTACACTAAGCAAATTTCTCATGTATATAAAGTAGAAATCATCAAAACTCTTTGGTACTGGCTAAGAATTAGATTAGATACACAGGATACTATAGCAAATGACTGTAAGGAATCTACTCTTCAATAAACCCAAAGACTCCAGCTTCTGGAAAAAGAACTTACTATTGGACAAAATTTCTGGGAAAACTAGAAAATAGTCTGGCAGAAATGAGGTATAGAGCAATATCTCCCATGGTATACAATTCAGATAAACGTGAGCCCTTTTGTACTACTTCCAAGACAAGAAGGTAAAGATGTGAGATTTGTTCATGGTTCTCATTAGATTCCGTCTTTTTGAATCCACTGCTCCACATTTATCTCTATTTCCTTCCTCTTTAAAAGAAATGGGAAAGAAGGCACAGTATCTATATGAGAGTAAATTTAAATATGCCCTTACTTTGTTTTCACTTGAAAAAGCTAGAAATCTCTGCCAGACTCTTCTAGGGGAGGAATTTTGCAATAGTTAATTGAGCTGGTAAAACATTGTGTCTACCAGCTTAAACTAATGTACTTCGAACTTTCATTTATTTTACTGATTTTCATAAAATATTTGGAATACTTTTAAAAAGGAGCATATCTGTGAAATACTAATGGTGATAAGCAAGAGTACATGACTTCCTAGGTGTTTGAGATTTTCAGTCTTCTCTCATGTACCTTATCATAGAGAGCAGCTTCAATGAGATGTCAAGGGAACAACATACTTTATCTTTTTACAAGAGGTATGGAGTTTGATGTGAAATGAAAACACCTGTTTCTTTTTCTCTCTCTGTCACAAGTTATAGAAATTCACTGGAAGTTCTCAGAATACATGTTACCTTGAATTTAATATCAGTAAATGAGATCAAGTAAGTCAAATCTTGAGAGATTACTCAGGTGTTTGGAGTAGGGCTGGGGTAGTGCTGCCACTTCCTCTTCTGTATGTATCCAGGCATGTAGTTTAGAGGATGTTCAGACCTGGGAGTTTGGTTTCAAATGAGAAAAGTAGGCTCATTTTTTCTTATACTCTTAATTTTATTCACTTTTCAATTTTAGCACTCTAGGAACAATATTTATTTCAGCTTGCCATTAAAATACCTTTCACATGTAGGGTCAATACAAAGTTCTTGAATCATGTAAAATATGAATTTTCAATAATACTTCCTTTCTAAATGATGAAGTGCTCCTCTAAGTGATACTTATGAGTAATAATGTATGGAAAAGAATAATGTATGTAAAGCTTCAAGTGGGTTGGTTTTGATACTGGTAGTTGTTTCTATGTGAATAGACAGTTTGACTAAATTGACTAGGGGACTCAGAGAATTACAGCTGCAGCACAGACCACATTTCTACCCCCCTTCCCCATTCTGCCTAATAATAACAATAATAGTAATACTGAAGTGAATCTGTGATCTCATCAATGTGGGTATTCTGTCCAAGGATGCAGGTTACAACCCAGCTATGAATAATAAGGTGCTAATTTCTCTGAGGAGAGAAATTAAATACTTTAAAATTCTATTTCTTCCCCGTTACTATATCCACAGTAATGATAAAGAGCATGAATATCTACCAGTTACAAATTTGTTTGACTTAATTGAACTAGTTCCCAAAATAATTTTGTTTTCAATCAAAACATAATAGGTTATCACTCGCCATACTGGTTCCTTTGATGTTGTTTGTGGTCATAAGCTGCTTTGACATGCCCAAATGCTTATTTTGGTTATTGGTGATTAATTTTGTAGAATTGTGGGAAATGTGGAATCTGGCTAATTATCCTTTATTCTTCATAACTTTGTCATACTCCTTCTTTTGTCTTTCCCTCTCCCTTCTCTTTTGCTGTCTTTCTCTGTCTCCCTCTTGCCCTAATTTTTGCTGCCTTTATCTCTCCCTGTCTGACTTACTCTTGAATTAGGCTGAGATATCGTGCTCCCAGTAGGACAGCTTACTTGCCCATGGCCACAGAGTTAGTAAATATCAGAGTGGGGGGATATGATCCTAGATTTGCCTTACTCATGTCCAACACTCTGTTCACTACTCCATACTACTCTTTTGCTATTCGTGTGTGTGTGTGTGTGTGTGTGTGTATGTGTGTATCCTTAATGTACACTGAGATCCAGGCTTATTCAAGTAGGTTGAAGCAAATAAAATGTTTGTAGCCCAAATTGTTTTCTAAACCTCTTTGGATGACTAGCATAAATAATTCAATTACTGATTAGAATTATATAACATATAATTAGAATTATGTAACAATAATTAGAATTATATAACACAATAACATTTAAGACTCAGTAGCAAATTCTCAGAATTGTTTCAAATGTATTAAGGCAGATCCTTTTTTTTTTTCTCCTAAGGAGATAAAAGAAAGCCTTGTTATCCACAGACAGTAATAATAGACATTTGATCCATTTCCAAAGTAGAATAGTGACCAACATCAATTGGTCTGCAATCTGAGAATCATTTGAAAATAAGTCACGTTAGCTCATTAAAATTAATGATAGACCCTATATAAAGTTGCTAATTTAACTAGGAAACAGGCAATTTTCCATCATGTCCAACTTTATTTTGAGTGTTAAGGTTAATGTCTTTTGTGTAGGATGGTAAAAAATAGAAAGTTTTCTCTCTCCCCCCAAATAAACTAGAATTTGTAATCCAATTAGGCATATGTTGCCTAATCCCAATAGTCTTTATGACAAACTATGCCCCTTTCTCCTTAAATCCCTATGTTTGCAAATAACCTTGACTATGCTACAGAAAGAGGTATTTTAAGGTAGTGAAAATAACAAAGACCATGGAGTCAGGACAGGAATAGTTTCTTATTATGTTCCTCTAGAATTTACTAGCTGAGTTACCATGGATATTCAAACTCTCTGAGTTTCAATTCCTTCCTGGAAAGTGGAAATAGTCATGGCTACACTACTTAGAGTATAGAATGGTTGTAATGTTTCAGTGAAATAATGTAAGAAAAATGTTCTGCAAAGCATAAATCCTTATGTTAATATTAGATTATATTATGTACTTTTGTCTTCACATCCAGTTGTCTTCATTCTTACATTCTTCCTTATAGTATCAAAGGATGAACTACCCCCCTCCTTCTCTCTTAAACTAAGTTCTCCCTTTGCGTTATGAATCTTAATTATTGTGGTATAGTCTGAAGCACAACTCTAGTACTTGATTATAAAGGGTATCCTAATAGTGCAGTTTCAAGTTTTAACACTTTTGCAAGATATTCTTCAGGGATTTTTAATCTTTTTCCATTCCTGACCCCTTTTAATGTTTTGGCTGTATGGGTTGGCGCTGCATGGGCATGATGGCATACACAGTATGAAGTGCACATGCTTTGTGTTCAGAACCAAGGCTACAGTGAAGTTGTGCAATGCAACACAGGCAAGCAAATCAGATTCATTTTGGATTCGATTTTGAATTAATTTTTGGTTGTTGCATGTTAAGAGACTTTTTCGTTTTTGCCAAATTTTTCCCAACCACATATGGGGTCATTTCCCACAGTTTCAGAAATGCTAGATAAGGGATACCCTGTATAAGATAATCAATTGTTTTCTAATTGTTTTATGTATTTTGGTCTTCTATTTTTAAGTATGCTACTTTAATGTAGAATTTTGTCTTTTTCATATTTATTTTTTGATTCTCACAGGTGTCAGTAAGTGTTTGACTTTATGAATCTGTGAGGATGATCAGGAAAAAAAGAATGACAATCCTAAATACTGATATAATGTAATCTTCCTTTTTACTTTGTTCCATGTGCTGCTAACCCTATCCCCCAATACCTGCACTAGCAGGAGGAGAAGGAAGAGGGAGCAAGATGAAATGGGCAGCTTCTCATGGGAGTCAGGGTGAACCTGAAGTTTTAGCACTGAGAAAATTATGGAGATATCCAAAGAACAAGATAGTGCTAGCTTTGGAAAATGACAAAGGATGTGGACTAGGCTGGCTCTGAGCAGGAGAAAGAAAATAAAAGGGGAAATTGAGTGACTTTACCTGACTAGAGGAGCTATATACGCTCTACCTCCAAATGCTTTTACAAGTCTTAGGAATTTGTATCAATTATGCTCTCACTTACAGGTGCTCTACAATATTGTTTCCAGCAGCAGGAAAAGATGTGATTGTTTGGATGAGGAATCAGCATCTGATCCAATTTATCAACAAAAGATTTAGAACTGTCTTTGATGAAGTTTGAATGAGTCATGTAAAGGTTATCATTCTGTACTACCAGGTTTTAGGGATTGCCTATCTTCAGAACATGTACATTGCTTGGGGTGTGTGTGTGTGTGTGTGTGTGTGTGTGTGTGTGTGTGTGTGTGTGTGTGTGTGTGTATGCTGTCTGATCTTGGGAGGAGGCATGAATTGGAAGAAGAAACCCATGATGTTTGATGTTTGCTTAATTTGTGTGGTTTTATTCCTTTTATTCTATTATTAGGAGTAAGGAATTGTATGCAGTCATGCATGTGACTCCATTGAAACACAGCACAATGGAAAGACTGAAATTTTCCATTCAGTGGAGTCTGATTGCATATAATTAAACTAATGCTTTAGACTAGAAAATCTTGATAACTATATTGCAATACAATTGATTTTCTTTGCAATCTTGTCTCTTATATTTAATACATTTAAAAGCATTATTCTGAGAAGGGGTCCATAGACTTCAACAGTTTTCCAAGGGATATATTACAAAAATAAGGTTAAAACCCCCTTCCCTGGACTAATGAGATTAGTGTTGCTACCTATAAAAAAAGCTGAGATATTCAGTTCTCTGAAAACGACATGGTTTGGTTTTATCCATTCTGGAGTTGAGTGGAATATAACTTCAGGAGTAAATATGTAATATGTACAATATGGATATTATGTGTATGTGTATGCATATGTGTATATTATGTATATATGTATAATAAGACAAATATAGGAAAACTTTCATATTTGGTCTGGAATCTGGATCTAGCCACAGGAGCAGCTTAATCCATGGGTTTTTAGCAGTTTAGGTTTAGTAACAAGAGCTGAGAAAACTTGATATTCAGGTCAGGTTTTTGTAACATGTGAGAATAATATTATTACCACTTCCTCTTTGATCTTCAGATTTTAGGCTTTCAAAACATTCCTGATCACTTAATTTACAGTTCTAGGTTAAACCCTGATTGCTGATAGCTTTGTAGGATGCTGTTTCAGAGAAATAAACTCTTGCTGTGCTTGATGATGGTATCTTGTGAGGTTTCCTTGTGAGGTAATGCTCGCTCCACCAAGGTAAGGGAATTGTTCTATATAAAAGAAGAATCCATTTTCAGGCTTCTTCTCTATATCAAAGAAGACTTCCTGCTGAGATTTTTTTTTACTGCCTTAGCTTAATTGTTGGATTTAAGACTAGAAATCATTTCAGGTTTTATCTTCCAGTATATTTTAAAGTCCTATATTTAGCATAGCAGGGCATTTCAATTTCTTTACCTCACAGAATTAAGTAACTTCTTCCAAGTTAAACTATGCAGACAAATTGAATACATACTTTCAAATGTGATTTTTTTTAAACATACAGAGAAAAACTTTAGAAACTTAATGATTAGAAGTAGAAATATAAATTATTCTGGAAGCATTCTTTTGTTCAAAGTTAATGCCTTCAGTAAAGAGACTGACTTTTTGCTAGTATGGAAATTACTTTTACAAAAGTTTGTCTGGAGGAAATGTTAGTAAGTTAATGAATTGGCTTTTTAGAGTTTATAATTTGAAACCAAAGAAAATCCAGACTATTGGGAGGTAGGGTTGGGTTGATCACTAATTAATAAGTTATGTGCTTCCCCTAGGAAAATGAAGGCTATTTTCCCACCTACAGTGTAAACAAACAATAGGAGGAGACAACATATTTTAGAAAGCACAATAATTTCATGTATCTCTTAATTATTTTTACTGAGCCTAGGGTAGCTCCTTTAAAGAAAGAGCTGGACAAAAGGAGACTTTCGTTTACCAGGACTCTTGAAAGCTCTACTTTGGCACAGTGAGAAATTTCTTACAGCAGGATACAGTCAGACCATTCCTTTTTTGGACTTTTTGTGTCCATGTGAGAATAATTCACCCCATTTTACCTCTCCCTTCCCCCTTTTCCCAGTGTTCCTTTTTCTCATCCATTACTTTTTAAAGACATTATCCCATCACAGTCAGCTCACATCTGTGCCCTCTGTCTATGTAGAATGCTTTTAATTGTCTTAATAATGACAAAGTTCTTAGGAGCTATAAATATCATCTTCCCATGTAGGAGTGTACAATTTAACCCTGTTAAAGTATCTATGATTTCTCTTTCCTGTTTGTTTTTTGTGCTTCTCACGAGTATTGTATTTGAAATTTTCATAAATCTTAATAAATTTTACAAAATTCTCAGAAATTTTATATTTAGTTCTAGTCTTTTCATCAGGAATACTTTAAAATCCTTAGTTTCATTAATTACCCAGTTTTTCCTCTGAAGGCTTATATTCAGTTTTTTTTGGATAGATAATTAACTTGTTTGTAATCCTAGCTCCTTTGCCTTACAAAATATCATATTCCAAGCCCTTTGCTCTTTTAATGTTGAAGCCACTAAATCCCTGTCTGTGGCTCCAGGATGTATGAATTGTTTCTTTCTGATTGCTTGTCGTATTTCTTCTCCTTGACCTCAGAGCTCTGGAATTAGGTTACAATATTCCTTAGAGATTTCATTTTGGGATCTCTTCCAGAAGGTGATAAGTGGATTCTTTCAGTTTTTTTTTTATTTTGCTCTCTGGTTATAGGAAATCAAGACAGAATTCCTCAATAATTTCTTGAAATGACATCTAGATTATTATTTTTTTTTGTCATGGCAGCCAAAGAATTCTTAGGTTACGTTTCCTAGATACATTTTTCCAGGTCAGTTGTTTTTCCAATGAAATATTTTACATTTTTTAATTTTTTCATTCCTTTTATTTTATTGTTTCTTGGTGTCTTATAGAGTCATTAGCTCGCAACTTACCCAATTCTGATTTTTAAGGAAACATTTCATTCAGTGAGTTTTTGTATCTCCATTTCTTTTGACTAATTCTACTTTTTAAGGAATTACTCTCTTTTTAAGATTTTTTGTGGCTCTTTTACCATTTAACCTATTCTGTTTTTAAAGGTGTTATTTTCTTCAGTTGTTTTTTTTCCCTCCTTTACCAAGTTGTTGACTCTTTTTCATGATTTTAATTCTCATTTCTTTTCCCAATTTTTCCTCTACCTGTTATTTGAGTTTTAAAATCTTTTATGAGCTTTCCCAGGCATTATTTTTGGGCCTGAGAACAATTCACATTTTTTTTTAGGCATTGGATGTAACAGTTTTGACTTTGCTGTCTTATTTTGAGTTTTTTTTTTTTTAATTTTCCCTGTCACCATGAGTAATTCTCTACAGTTGGGTTCTTCTTTTGTTTGTTTATTTGTTTTTGTGTACTCATTTTCCGAGCATATTTCTTGACTTTTAACTTTATTTTAAAGTTGGGTTTTGCTTCTAGAGTGGAAGGGGCACTGTGACAAGTTTCAAATTTTCCATGCAGGTGTTTTTAGAGCTAGTTTTGGGGGTTTGTGAGGTTTTATTTCTTTCAAAGTGGTATGATCTGAGGAGACATGTGTTTACTACTCTCCTAGCTCTGTTCTGTGAATAACCACAAGTACCTTTTTTCTGCCCTGGAACTGTTACCAGGATCCCTGCTCCACTGTGGCACCAAACTCTGGTACACTAGTGTTTTTCCTCACCTTGGAATTGTGACCAAGGATTGTGACCCAGAGGCCCATGTGGGTAATGCAATACAGTATACCCAGTGCCATCAAAGGGAGCCCTGTAATCTCCTTCTCACTGTTTGACTCTCCTACCATCTGTGATCTGAGAGTTTCAAAAGCCTGCTGCTGATTCAGTCACCCCCAAAGTATGCTACTGGTATGGAAATGTGCCTCCCCCTACCTTCTGCCTGACCTGCTGCTTTTTTAGGTTGGTTGTTACCTGCACCAGGCTGCCCTCAACTCTTACCCTGTTGTGACAGACTTTTCCTGCTGACCTTCTAAGTTGTCTTGGTGTGGAAAATTATTTCATCCTGTCCTTTTGTTGGTTCTGCTATTCCAGAATTCATTTTAAAGTTTTATTTTAAAGTTGTTTGGTGGGGAATTTGGAAGAGGCAAGGTGATTCCCCACCTTTACCCTGATAATTTGACTCCATCAAGCAGACGATTTTGAAAGGTGAAATATATTTTTAAAAAACCCTATTCATAAATATATGTAAGATGATGAGATTCCTTAGTTGTTTGAGAAAGGAAAATCATGACAATCTTATGGTATCCACATACATTCACTCTAATGTTAAAAGTAGTCCCCCTCCCCCCACTGGAATTTAAGACTAGTGAAACTGGGGAGAAAGAGGTATAGAACTCAAACACATTCTTGGCAGAATTGTAAACTTGTATAGACATTTAAGAAAATATAACAATATGCAATGTTTCCCAAAATTGATCACACATTTCAACCCAGTAAATCTTTTTCTAGGACTTTATAAAGTATAAAAATGAACAACAGATGTGTCTTCCAATTACTACTTATTGGTGTTCTATTTATAAGTAATTGAAACAGCAACAGAAAAATAGACCTAGTGATTGAAAAGTGACAGAAGATGTATGGTGCATTAATGGAATGTCATTAAAATGGCATGGGAAGATCTATATGAAATGAAGGAAAGTTTGACATTTAGTATAAAAATACTATACATCTTACCTATAACTACATAAAAAAGGCACAGTCAGAGGTAGAATGTAGTGTTGGATACAGAATTGATCTCAGAGCCAGAAAGAACTGAGCTTAAGTATTGTCTCTGAAACATAATACTGTGTGACCTGGGGCAGGTCACTTAACTCTATAAGCCAATTTTCAAAGACTATATATTGCAAAGAAAGTTCCTACCTGCTCTTTTAAAGGGATTTTCCTTATCTAAGGTTTTCCTATACCAATGAGAAAATCATAGATCCAGAAGATATCCCTTGTCTTTTTCTTTTTAATTTTTTTTTGCTTTTTGGAGGAAGGAATGCAGGGCAATTGGGTTTAAATGACTTGGCCAAGTTCACATGGCAAGTAAGTGTTAAGTGTCTGAGGCCAGATTTGAACTCAGGTCCTCTTGACTCCAGGGCCAGTGCTTTATTCACTGCGCCATCAAGCCACCCCAGCTATCCCTTATCTTAAAAGAGATAGTTATAGTTTTGGAAGGACTAGAAAAAAATGCAGAACAAATTACTTTTTCAAAATTTGGGGCCTTCATGGCAAGATAAAAAATAATTGGGCCATAATACAATAAAAGTTATAATCAATAAGGACATTTGAAAAAGATACAGATCAGGGGGCAGAGTCAAAATGGTGATGTAGAAGCAACAAAACTCTGCAGCTCTCACCATAACCACTTCAAATACCTATAAAATATGACTCTAAACAAATTTTAAAGCTCCAGAACTCACAAAGTGGCAGAGTGGCAAAGCTCCCGCTGAAGGCAGCCTGGCAGGCAGACGAGAAGGGGTTCACCACAGCTCACTGGGAGCCCAGACCAGCAACACATGAACCCATGGCTGGAGCCCTGGGGCTGCCAGAACAAGCTGTGGCTGGAGCATGAATCACCAGCAGCTGTGGGGTTTTGCAGATTTACCAACCCATAAGGAACAAGGACTAAGTGAAAGGTCAGTGGAACTCAGCTAAATTTGGGGTAAAGAAGCTGTCTGACCATCTGCCCCCAGGGCAAGAAAGCAGCAGAAGTGGCAGCCCTGCATCTGGCTCCACGTGGCTGCTTCAGAGAGATCGGCCTGCAGATTGCAGGGGGGCCAAGCAATCATTCAGAAGCTAAGTGCTTCTGCCTTGAGCTGCCTGGATTGGGATCATGGTCTTGGGTGGTGGTCCTGAGGTGCGTTTTCAGTGAGCCAAAGCTGGTGGGGGCTGCAGAAATGGTGGCCTCCTAATAGCTACAGCAGCTGTGAAAACCCCAGCAATTTGGGACAGAGCTC
>CM053583.1:217937309-217979121 GCA_028627135.1 Pseudochirops cupreus
ACCCAGCAAAACTGAGTATAATGCTTCAGGGGAAAGTATGGTCATTCAATGAAATAGAGTATTCTTCATGAAAAATCCAGAGATGAAGAGAAAATTTGACTTTCAAATACAAGAAGCAAGAGAAGCATGAGAAGGTAAACAGAAAAAAGAAATCATAAGGAACTTATTAAAGTTGAACTATCTATATTCCTACATGGAAAAATGATCATTGTACCTTATGAAACTTTTCTCAGTATGAAGATAATTGAGGGGAATATGTGTGTGTGTGTGTGTGTGTGTGTGTGTGAGTGTGTGTATACATACATATACACATGTATACATACATGCATATATATATACGTATACATATATATGTATGTATAGGAGAGTGAATGTGTGTAGAAATACATATGTGAGTACGTGTATATGTTTGTACATGTACACATAGACAGAGTGCATAGGATCAATTGAATAGGAAGGGATGATATCTAAAAAAATAAGAGGTGAGAGAGGAGTATAATGAGGGGAGAAACAGAGAGATAGAATAGGGTAAATTACCTCATACAAAAGAGGCAAGAGAAAACTGCTACAATAGAGGGGAAGAGCAGGAAGGCAAAGGGAATGGACAACCTTACTGTCATTGAATTTGGCTTAAGTAGGGAACAACATACACACTCAATTGAATATCTTACAGTAAGGGAAAGTAGGAGGGGAAGGGGATGAGGGGGGATGAAAAGGGACAGGGTCAAAGTAGAAAATAGAATAAGTGGATAGGTTGGAGGGAAATATATTTAGTCTTTTGTGTGTACAACCTATACTGAATTGCTTGTCTTCCCAGTGGGGGTGGGTGAGGAGGTAAGAAGGAAAAGAATCTGGAAATCAAAGTTTTAAAAACAAATGTTAAAAAAAATTGTCTTTTACATGGAACTGGGAAATAAGATATGCAGGCACTGGTGTATAGAAATCTATCTTCATCTACTAGAAAGACAGAGGTAGGATGGGGGAGTTTATAAGAGAGAGCAGATTGTGAGAAGGGATATTTCCATCTTGGGGTTGGCGTAGGGTAAAGATGGGGAGAAAATTTGTAACTCAAAATTTTGTGGAAATGAATGTTGAAAACTAAAAATAAATAAATAAAGGATTTTTTTAAAGTAAGAATTAAAAAATCCATCCCTCCCCCAAAAAAAGAGAGAGTAAGAATTTAAACCACTAAAGGGAATAGCATTTATTTTGAAAAAAAATGAAATTTCTTCAATCATCTTCCCTTTAATACTGAACAAAACAACCTTCATGTCCATAATGATTTTGTTTATAAGTGTTACAAACTTAAATTTGAATCAAACTTCTTTTGGAATAATGTAATTCAAATGCATATTATCATAATAATGATTACTTCATCTGAGATATATTCTCAGTATTTTATGCATAAAACTCTACTTGATATCAGTTAGACATGCAGGTAAAAAACAAAACACAAATCCTGATCTGTATTAAATGGTTTATAGTTCCAAATAGACTGGATATTAATTCCAGTCCTAGTTTACGTGTTACTGCCAATATGTCTTGGGGTTCTGAGTCACTAGAAGCTAACAATCAGACATTAGAGGAACATTGGACAAAATAAGAAAAAAAATCTGATGATATTATACAACACTAAACTTTTTCATTAGTTGAAAACTGCCACTAAGTCTTTGCCATGAATATGAGGGAAGTAGTTTCTTATTAGAAATAATGACAATTATAGAATGGCTCATAAAAGCAATGACATTTCAAAGAAAACTGGGAAGATGAAAAGCAACTGTCTGTGGTTGTGACTTACAGCTTGTAACACCATCTCAAATAATGTGGTCACCCACTAGTTTGCCATTTAAAATTATAATTTTAATTATAAATTTTAAAGTAACATTCTTTTTAAACATATGCAAGTCCAATCTCTTTTTTCTTTTGTATTATTGTAAATAGCATTTGATTTTCAATATACAAGTTGAAATTATTGTATGCTTTTAAAGTACCTATCCCAACTTGAAACAACCAAAATTCACATTAGGAAATTTGGGCTTTGATGGAGGCAACCTGATCAACCTAGCCATTAGCAAAAAAATGTACCTAGTGGAGGAAAATCTGAAAGGATACTATTCATCATTTAAGTGAGAAAAAAGCTAGTATCTGAAAATGTTATGAGTAGGCACTTATGATGACAAACTCCATTATAACTAGAGAAGATATGTCAGGTTTTTGAATTTTGCTTTCATTCATATGAGAAAAGGGACATAAATTAGTTTTCCTAGATGGTGGCAAAGGTTAAAAAAAACCCATCATTTTTAGTTTTTCCCCAATCTGGCCTGAAAAAGATAGATCAAATGTAGGAAAAAGAAGAAAAAATACACTGAAATATACATGAATCCAAAATGCAAGCCAGTAGGTAAGTGTCTATTTGCTGACTGCCATGAAAACATTACCATTATTTGATGAATCTCTTCGAGGCAAAGAAGTACATTTCTCCTGTTTCCTCAGATATCAGAAGGAATAGAAGGAGAACAAAGAATATATAAACATTACCAGAATATTATAGAAAGACTTTTAAATCCTGCTTAGAGGACATTGTCCATTTGGCATAAGTGGAATAGTTTAGTTATGAAAGGGACAGAAAAAAGTATTTTTAGATAATGGAGATATTAATTATCCAAGGATGTAAAACATTGGTGCTGTTAGAAATGTATGTTTTGATATTAGTGGTAGAAAAATAACTTAATCTTAATATGTACTCATCATGTGAAGAACCACAGCTTTTAGGTGGTATTTAGCAAGTTTTGGAAAGGGAAAATGATCTGTAGTACAGATGAAAATCTTTGGAAAATTTGGAAAAAGATTTGGAAAACTTTGTCAATATGTTAAGTGATATCACACAAGCTATAGGTTTAATGTCATAAAGAAGAAAAGACAGATCTTTTATTTATTAAAAAAGTGGAGAAATGAATATTTAAAAAAACATTGTTTTAAGAGCAACAAAGAGATGCATCTCTGTAGTGGAGACTTCAGAGCTATAAAACATTATAGTGCATAAGGAAATATGTACACACACATACACATCTCCTACTGTGTCTGAGGCCATCTCTAGTTTTCTTGATCTGCATCATGTCACTGGACCCACATGCCCCTGGAGGAGAGAGTGAGGCTGGTGACTTTGCACAGTCCTGGCCTCACTTAAATCCAATTCACTTGCAAGTCAATACATTACCTTCCTGATGTCATTGGTCCTCTTTGAGAACAAAGGACAAACAAAGCACACAGATGTATTTATGACTGAAGAGGGTAAATCTTTCTCTTTGGCACTTAAAGACATTTTATGTTTTAATCACATATAAAGATAGTTTTCAACATTCATTTTTGCAAGGTTTTAAGTTCATTTTTCTTCCCTTTTCCCTCTCCCTCTCCCCAAGACAACAAGTAATCAGATATAGGTTATACATGTACAATCATGTTAAACATATTTCCACATTAGTCATGCTGTGGAAGAAGAACCAGAACAAAAGGGGGAAACCATGAGAAGGAAAACAAAACAAAACAAAAGCACATGAAAATAGTATGCTTTAATCTTCATCCAGATTCTATGGTTCTTTCTCTGGATGTGAATAGCATTTTCCATCATGTGTCTTTTGGAATTATCTTAGATTATTGTATTGCTGAAAAGAGCTAAGTCTATCATAATTGATGCTCTTGCAATGTAACTGTTACTGTGTATAATGTTCTCCTGGTCCTGTTTGCTTTATTCAGCATCAATTCATGTAAATCTCTCCAGGTTTTTCTGAAATCTCTCTATTTATCATTTCTTAGAGCATAATAGTATTCCCTTACATTCATATACTTACTACAATATGTTCAGCCATTCCCCATTTGATGGGCATTCTCTCCATTTGTAATTCTTTGTCACCACAAAAAGAGCTGCTATAAATATTTTTGTACATGTGGGTCCTTTCCCTTTTTTATGATCTTTAAGAGAGTAAATTTTAATAATAATTTAAAAAACTAAAACTAAAAAAAATAGAAAATGAGAATTTGATGAAGGAAATTTTGGGGGTTATGACTTTTTAAATTAAAAAAATGAGTCATTGAGAGTCAGGAAACTGAGTGATTCCTGATTGGTCATATTCTCACTGTCTTGTACTGGTAGCTGCAATTGCTGCTTGGGGTAGGACAGGGAAATGTCCCATTCATCACCTCCCCTTCTCTCAGGTCCAAGGGAGAAGAGTCTTTGGAATAGAACCAAAAGAAAAAAGAGACCAAAAACATAGCCCTTCTTATAGACAATATTAGGGCAGATGGGGCATGGAGAAGTGCATAATTTTGTTCCATTTGTTTGTATGGGACAAGTTATGTTTGATGCAACCTCCCAACTTTTGAAGCTCATGGCTGTCAATCAGGAGTTACTTTGTCAGCCCAGAAGAAGGCATTTTCTCAGCATGGTGAAAGAGTGCATATCCAATTCCATAAGGAAATGACCATACCAGGGGTTTCCCTGAACACCCTATACCCCCCACTGAACTTCTAATTTGTCATTGATTTTTCCTTTATTTTAGCAAGTCAGTATGGTACATAGATAGCAGATTCAAAATTCATTTCCATATTTATAGTCATTTCCTCTCCATTAATATAAAAGAGTCAAATTTCATTTTCTTTGCTTTTATTCAGGACTCAACATATCCAGAACTACCTGATCTTCTTGTTTTAGAAGTAATTTAGGACATATAGGAATATGACCTCTGTATAGTCTATAATTCTTTGGCCTGATTTTTCAACTTAAAAAAAAAGAACATCCTTCTCAGTGACTATCTTTTTTTTTTTTTTTTTGCTTTTTTTTCGAGGAGAGAAGGCAGGGCAATTGGGGTTAAATGATTTGCCCAAGGTCACACGACAAGTAAGTGTTAAGTGTCTGAGACTGGATTTGAATTCAGGTCCTCCTAACTCCAAGGCTGGTGTTCTATTCACTGTACCATTGAGCTTCCCTTCAGTGACTATATTTTTAATGAAATCATTAAATACATGTTGATTTAATTAGATTTTTATCTGGAACATTTTTTTTCTGTTTTCTTATCCTTTGCAACAGGCATTGGCACATAAACTACAATTATTTCCATGGTGATTTTTTTGCATGTGAATACTTATCATGAATACTAAAACACGAAATAATCAGGTGTCTGATGAAAATGAAATTTCTTTTTTCCTTTAGGTGACTGATAAAGACTATTCTACCAACTCCTTTTTTTCCCCTCTCTAGGGAGAAATTGTGAGTTAGCTACCATTTCCTTTTGTCTTTTGATTATATTTATAGTAAGTATTAAGACTGAGATGATTCATTTTCTCCAGTAGAAAACCCTCTTCCATTTAGAGTGCCAAGTGTAGAGGGTCTAAAATTGATTTTAGCACCTTCTGTCTACTTCTTAGCCATTGTCCCACCAACACTACAGAGGAAAAAGGGGGCTGTGCAGGACCAGATGCCCTTTTTTATTTTTCTTTGTTGCATGGGTAGCAATAGTCAAAGAATTTAATTAGTGACCAGCCTAGAGATAAGGAGCCTCTCTTCCTACTTAGCTACATTGTTCTTAGCTAGATATTCATGCTTAAAACCTTTCTATCATGATAGAACCTGTCAGAGCTTGACACATAGTGTTGTAGAATTTACAAACACAGGTCACCTTTATATGAAGCCTCTAAATGGGTTTTTTGGGGTATGTGTCTAACTACCCCTTCCTTGATTTTTTTGAGTTCTGAAACCATTTTAATAGAGATCACTGGTCTTTTGCTTTTGTATTAAACTATTTGTCTACATTTTTATTTATTCACATTAGGCTACATATAAATAATACACATAAATGTATTCATATATGTATGTATATTCATAAATATGTATGTTTTTGTTCTCTCCCTTATTAAAATATAAACTGTTTGGGTGTAGGGATTGTTTTGCTTTTTTGTCTTTTTATCCTCAGCCTAGCAAATACCTGGCAGGAGCTTAATAAATACTCGTTGATGTTTGCTTGTATCTGGCAACTTTTTTTTTAAGGTTTGCATTTTTTATTAGTTGATTTATTCATAGTTTTCAACATACACCTGAAGATTTTGAGTTCCAAATTTTCTTCCCATCTCTCTCTTCACCCCTGCCCAGGACAACATATATTCTGATTACCCCGACCCCTAATCTGCCCTCCCTTCTATCAACCCACCTTCCCTTACTCCCTTCCCCTTCTATTTTCCTTTAAGGCAACATAGATTTTGATATCCATTGCCTGTCTACTTTATTTCTCACTTGCATGAGAAAACAATTTTGAATATTGGGTTTTAAAACTTTGAGTTCCAAATTTTCTCCCTCCCTCTCTCCTTACCCACCGTAATTGAAAGGGCAAACAATTCAATATAGGTTGTATACATGTAGTCATGCAAAACACTTTGATAATAATCATATTGTAAAAGACTAACTCTTTTCCTCTCCATCTTGTCACACACCCCTGTTTCTTCTATTCTCTCCTTTGTCCCTGTTGCTTCTCAAAAGTTTTTGCTTCTGATTACTCCCTTCCCTAATCTGACCTCACTTCGATCATCTCCCCCCTCTTATCCCCTTCCCTCATATTTTCTTGTAGAGTAAGATCAATTTCCATATCCAGTTGAGTGTGTATTTTATTCCCTCCTTAAACCAAATTTGATGAGAGTAAAGATCGTTCATTCCCTCTCACCTCTTCCCTCTTCCCCTCCATTGCAAAAGCTTTTTTTTGCCTCTTTTATGTGAGATAATTTACCACATTCCTCCTCTCCCTTTCTTTTTCTTCTAGTACATTCCTCTCTTACCCCTTAGTTTTATTTTTTATATATCATCCTGTCATATTCAACTCATCCTATGCCACACACACACACACACACACACACACATACACACCCATATCTGGTGTGTGTGTGTGTGTGTGTGTGTGTGTGTTTTCCCTCCAACTATCCTAGTACTGAGAAAGATCTCATGAGTTACAAATATCATCTTTCCATGTAGAAATGTAAACAGTTTAACTTTAATAAGTCCCTTATGATTTCTCTTTCCTGTTTACCTTTTCATGCTTCCCATGAGTTTTATATTTGACAGTCAAATTTTCTATTCAGCTCTGGTCTTTTCCTCAAGAATTCTTGAAAATCTCTATTTCATTGAATGTCCATTTTCCCCCTGAAGTATTATGCTCATTTTTGCTGGAAAGGCAATTCTTAGTTTTAATTCTAGTTCCTTTGACCTCTGGCATATAACATCCCAAGCCCTCAGAACCCTTAATGTAGAAGTTGCTAAATCTTCAGTTATCCTGATTGTGTTTCCACAATACTTGAATTGTTTCTTTTTTGGTTGCTTGCAATATTTTCTCCTGGACCTGGGAATTTTGAAATTTAGCTATAATATTCCTGGGAGCCTTCTTCTTGGAATTTCTTTTAGGAGGTGATCTGTTGATTCTTTTGATTTCCATTTCCCCCTCTGCTTCTAGAATATCAGGGGAGTTTTCCTTGATAATTTCTTGAAAGATGATGTCCAGGCTCTTTTTTTGATCATGACTTTCATGTAGTTCAATAATTTTAAAATTATCTCTCCTCAATCTGTTTTCAAGGTCAGTTGTTTTTCCAATGTGATATTTCACTTTGTTCTTCTATTTTTTCATTCTTTTGCTTTTATTTTACAATTCCTTGATTTCTTATAAAGTTATTTTCTTTCATTCGCTCCGTTCTAATTTGTAAGGCATTATTTTCTTCAGTGAACTTTTGTACCTCATTTTCCATTTGATCAATTCTGCTTCTTAAGACATTCTTCTCCTCAATGGTTTTTTGGACCTCTTTTCCCATTTGAGTTAGTCTATTTTTTTAAGGTGTTATTTTCTTCAGCATTTTTGGGGTCTCCTTTAGCAGGCTGTTGACTCATTTTTCATGATTTCTTGAATCACTTGCATCACTCTCATTTCTTTTCTCAATTTTTCCTCTATTTCTTTCACTTGATTTTCAAAATCCTTTTTGAGTTCCTTGATGGCCTGTGACCAATTCATATTTTTCTTGAAGGCTTTTGATGCAGGAGTTTTGATTCTGTTTTCTTCTGGTTCTATATTTTGATCTTCTTTGTTACCAAAGCAAGATTCTACAGTCTGACTTTTTTTTTTTGCTCTGCTCATTTTCCCGGTCTATTACTTGAATTTTGATCTCTTCTCCGAGGTAGAACTCTGCTTCCAGAATGGATAGTGCTCTGTCCTAAATTTCTGAGTTTTTGCGCTGCTGTTGTCAGAGCTTTTTCTAGTTACCTGGGTTCTTCTAAGGTGATATGATCAAAGGAGATGTGTTTACTCCTCTCCTGGCCTCTGTTCTAGTCTGTGAGTGATCACAAGCACTTTTTTTCCTGCCTTGGAAATGTGAGGGGGATTCCCTTTTCACTGCCACCACAAGTTCCACCAGACCAGTGCTCCTCTTTGCCCTAGGACTATCACTCTGAATTGTAACCCAGATCCAAGCATGGGCAAAACAAGGGAATCCTCCCTCAGCAGCAGGAAAGAGATCTTTGTAATACCCTTCCAGTCAGTCACTAGATCTCTCTGCTGTCTGTTGGTCAAGCCTTTAGAAGCAGTCAGAGCTTCTGTTGCTGCAGCTGCCACTGTCACCTCTGTTGCTTCTACCACCCCAAGGCTGGGACTGAATCATTTTCCTCTCTCACCCAGGTCTGTTAAACCTTTCCTACTGACCTTCTAAATTGTCTTTGGCATTTGTGGGTTGAGAAGTCTGGAAACTGCAACAGCTGCCAATAATTAAGTCTCCTAATGCCTGTTTCATGTTTGCTAGGAGGCCTGGTCCATCCTGCTGTGTTTTTTACTGGATTGTGCTCCTCTCTCAGACTCGTATAACAGAACTTTCCTTTCCAACTTCTATGTTATCTTGGGCTGGAAATTTGTTCTACTTTGTCATTTTGTGGGTTCTGGTGTTCTAGAAATTGTTTAGAATAATGTTTTTACAAGTATTGGGAGGGGTTTGGAGGAGAGCTCAAACAAGTCCTTGCTTTTACTCTGCCTTAGTGGCTCTGCCCCCAAGATCACTGTTTTAAAGAAAAAAATAGCACTTGTACTTTTTTTTCCCATGATATTCCTTACCTTGATTCTAATTTAAGTAACACTGGGAAGATCTCAGTAACTTTTCTTTTCCTTTTAAATTAAAAAAAGTTGTCATTTTCCCCCAAGACACAAAGATTTTGCCCTTGTTTAATTCCTATAGTATTTCCAAAGGAGAATTGAAATGAGCAGACTCCTACCTGTTCATTCACCAAATAACATTTCCAATTACAATTCTCATACAAAACAGAGCAAGGGCATGTGATTTATAAGGCTTGTTGATTGATAATAACAATTTTTAATCTCGTTATAATTTTCCAGGGTAATGTGCCATTTATCTGAAGTGTCATTTTTAATTGTTAGCATTAGCAATAGTTGGAAGTGTTTGGTATTTATGTGCTGTAACATTTATTTACCTGAAAGAACATTTTTTTATTATTTCACTTATTTGATGAGTAATTGCAATCAGAAGTCTATAATAAATAGTGGCCTATTAGCCAGATGCTGTTTGCCAATACTACTTTCCTTTCTTTTAAGTGCTGGCTCATCAATCAATAGGCCTTCTGTCAGAAAAAAAAAGAATATTAATGCATGCCTATTGTTAATTGAATTGTTAATAAAAACAGAACATCTAATATCCAGAAAATATAGGGAGAACAGAAAGTTGTATTTTAGCAAGAATTACTTTAGATTAGATCCATGAAAAAGCTTTTATTATAGAACATAATTTGTTATATCTTTTATCAGAGAGTAGTTGCAAAGAATCAATCTGCTGTAATCAAATTAAATCAGGATTCTAATGTTAGTTGAAACATATTTCTTCTCATTTGCCAAGATACAGTTTGAAAATTCTAGTATATTCTTTCTTTTTTTTTGCTTTTTGGAAGGGGGAAGGCAGGGCAGTTGGGGGTAAGTGACTTGCCCAAGGTCACACAGATAGTACGTGTGTCAAGTGTCTGAGGCCGGATTTGAACTCAGGTCCTTCTGACTCCAGGGCTGGTGCTCTATTCACTGTGCAATCTTACTGCCCTTAACATATTCTTTACACAAGTTTTTTGTAATCTTTTTTTCTTAAATATGCTAATCTCTGAAAAAATGATTATGAATTTGCAGATACAAGATGGAACAGACCTTAAAATAAAAGAGAGTTAAGTTACAGAGCCTTTCTTGTTTTTACGAACTGTGGCTTACTTTTTGTCATAACTTCCAAGAGCTAATGTAAGTTTTAGGGAAGTACTAGTTTAAGTAATAGCAGGAATTATTAGAAATTTTTTAAGAATACCTGATAAAAAATCTCTCTTAAATCCTTTAGTACTAAGACAAATTGACTAAAAATTAGGACTGGGCCAATTTCTTCTCCAAATATGGAAAATACTAGAACTATGCAAGCTCTTTCTGTACATACCTAGAAGATTTCCAAGTATAAAATGAAAACCTTTCCCCCCCATATTTCTCAGCATAAAATTGAGCCAGATTAAAACTGTTTCAATTGAAATGTAAGATTCTAAGTTATTTGAAAACCAGTTCATACCTTTTTCACATAAACAACAATGATTAGGTTGCTATGTTAGCCCACAAAGGCCTATTTGACATGTATTTTAGCTAAAATAAAGTAGTGTCTTAAGCCCTGGGCCCTGGAATGGGAACCATGTATGATATCAGAAGAAGGAAGAAAAGGAGGAAATCCTCCCCTTTTTCCTGAGAAGAGTAATGGAACCAGGTATTAAAAAGAAAATCTGCTTAGTTTTATCATTTTCTTACACAGCTTTACTTTTTTAACTTTCTGTTGCCCTACACTAAGCATGCAGAGCCCTCTTGTGTTCCTGATGTAGTGTTATCTAGTGGTATCCTTTCCCCCATCCCTTCAGGATATGCCACTCATGAATTTCCCTTCCTTTTGGAGAATGTACAGGTGTTCCCTGACTTCTCCCTGGAGACTCAATTGGAACATGAACATGCATAGCCATCCTCTTTCTGGTTCCTGCTATATATCTGGGTAGAGTTCTCAGTTCCTTCTCTCTTCCTCCACACCAATCCCATTGGTTGCTTATTGGAGAAAAATGATAGGGGAAGGTACCATACATAGTAGAAGAAGAGTCAGCTGTATCAGCAATGCAGCATTCACAATGCCTATAAGTATGCTGATATGGTTATTAATCACAAAATGTAACAGGCTCTCTACATAAGAAATATAGCTAGAGCATTCATTTAAATACCAGAAAAATGAGTCCCAAACCCAGAAAGTCAAAGTCAGCACAGTAGGTATGAAGTTGGCACATGTAGTTAAAGTAGTAAACACCCACATTCTCAAGCCTTCAAAACTGGACAGGCTACCTGAGGCAAAGATCCTCCTCTCCTCAGTCACAGCAACTGCTCACTGTTGCTGCAGCTTGCTCCCAGCAGCTCCAGCCCCCTGTAGTTCCTGTCCCTGGCAGTCCTCAGCAGGAATCCTTAGCAGAGATTCTGGCTGGCTCAGAGGAAAAGGAGTTCCTGCCCCAACTGCTGCCGCTGTCACTGCTTCCAGTCAGCACTGCACAGAGACTAGCTTGGTTCTGGCTTTCTCTTGCTCCACCCCTTCCCGCTATGTCAGCAAGTTCAAGGGGTATGGAAGATCTTCAAATCCCAGTATCATTACAGCAGCTTCCAGGAGATTGATCTCAGAAGTTATGAAGAATTAAGGTCATTCCAATTGGGAGATGTAGGAAGGAATAAAGGTATTTCTCTACCCAGCATAATGCCAAGGCCAAAGCCCTCTGCTCCTCATTTGGAATGTGGAGTCAACTAGTTGGGTCTATATTGGAGGCTCCTGCTTCCCTTATAACTCCTTTTGTATTTCCTTTCCTCTAGCATCAGTATGTGCTACACATTTTGTCTAAACTAACAGGATAGGGAAGGGACCTATGATTTTGTTGGCATAAGGAGTGCCTCGTGAGAAACTTCTACCAGAATAGGCCAACAACTTCTCTGAAACCTTCAGTCACAGACAATTACCCAGAGAACTGAGAGATTCACTGACTTGTTGGCATATGTTAGAGATAGGACTTGAACCTAGGTCTACTGGGACGTGCAGCTTGCTCTACACAGTGCGCCATGCTGCCCACCCAGCACTTATGGACATTTAATAAATACTTATTGATTGGTTGACTCATTCCTTAACACTTTGAACTATTTGCCCTTTTGAAAGAGGATGACAATTAACCCAAATAAATCTCTTTCAGTTGAAATTAATATTATTGTGGTAGAAAAGGTAGTTAAGTATTTGAGATGGAAATGATTGAGATATGGTTGAGTAGGGGAGCCAGTTACTGTGAGATTGTCCACAGGCCAGCTTCCTTATGGTGTCCTTCCAATTCTGAAACAATTGAGTATTGGGAATGAGGTCAAGGAGGGAGAATATAGACAGGGAGCAAATATGTATATGCTGGTAACTGTCAAATGTATCATTTTCATCATATTCCTTTTTCCATCTTCCACCTATAATTCCTATAACTTATCCTAAAGTACAAAATTTTGATATAGAATCAAGGATTGTTAGGGTTTTTTTTTTAGCTTGTTGGAAATTAAAATGTTAAATTACTCTATTAAGGCAGTCCGTTCCTCTTCTGCATCTTTTAAAACCAATATGATTAAGACAGTGGAAGAGGAGAAATATATCTATATCAAAGTTCAAATAGAGAATCTTTTTACTTGTCATGTGACTATACAAGTTATCTTACCTTTCTGAAGTATTTTAATGGTTACATTTATTTCTTGCACTATAGTGTCATCTTCTCTTGTATTATATATATGTATATGTAATTATTAAAAACACCTCACTCATACAGAAAGCACTTTGAGACTTGTGAGGCATATTTCTTTACGAGGTAGGAAGTGTCTTAATAACCTGATTTTGCTTGTGAAGGAATGGAGGCTCAGAGAGGCAAGAGAAGTTTCACAGGCAAAGTCACATGGCAAGTAAAAAGAATCTCTATTTGAACTTTGATTTACTGACTCTATTATATTGAACTGTCACTCCCTATTATGACAGACATAGTGTGTTACACAAAATAAATAAAATTTTTTTCCCACCTTCAACTTATTTTAGGCGTGATAAAATTTCTTTCTGAAAGAACTATATGTATTTTATAAAAAAAAGAAATACAGCTTTTAAAATTTAAAATAAAAATTTCCAAGCTTGGGCTTTTGATATGAGGGAATTTGTCCTAAGCAAATGTTAACTCAACATAAATCTAACTCTAGGAATGGTTGTGGCAACTACGGAATTGTGGAGTTACAAAAATGTAACTCCCTGTACTTTGTCGACATGAGTGAATCCATTTTAGAAACTCTCCTTTATTTTATCCAGAGTGAGGAAGCCTGTACTGTTCTTTGTCCTTGTACTTCAATACTCTTTTGACTTTTGTCCTTTTCTACCCATTCCTTCAGTCAGGAAATAAAAGTTAAAATCCAGGGGAGGAAACATCCTTTTGTTCAGCTAGACAATGTTAAAACTCTCTAGCAAGGCTGACATGTAAGTTAAGTTCACCTGTAAGTTTAATAAAACAAACAAAAAACCACTAGCTACTGTACTTCAGGTTTCTTGAGATGAGACTTCCAAAAGCCCTAGAGTATGTGTATGTGTTAAAGGAGGGGAGAAGAAACTGTTTTTAAGAAAAATAATTGCCCTATGGTTTTGCACAGCCCTTCCTCACTTAAATCCAATTCACTTGCATGTCATGATGTCACCTCCTTGAAGACATGGTCCTCTTTGAGAATGAAGCACAAACAAAAACAATCTCGGGAGTCTCACCTTTCCAGTCTTCTTATGCTTTATTCTCCTTTGCCCCTTTCTGTTGTGATCTAATTGTACTGGCTTCTTTGATGTTTCTTGTATGATATAGTTCATCTTCCGACTCCAGGAATTTAATCTGGCTATTCCCCCATGCCTCAAATTCTCTCCCTCATCATTTCCATCTCCTGAATTCTCTGCCTTCCTTAGAATCCCGGTTAAAATCTCTCATTCTACCAGAAATTTGTTTCTAGCACTCTTCATTTTAGTACTTTCCCTTTGTTGTTTATCTCCAACACACACACACACACACACACACACACACATTTAGATGAGATATTTGTATCTGCATGAACTTTAAGATGATAGGAAGTCACTGGAATTTACGGAATAGGGACATAAATTGGTCAGATCTACACTTTGGGAAGATCAATTTGACAGCTGAATTGAGGATGTGGAGACCAATTAGAAACCTTTTGCAATAGTCTAGGCTTGAGATGATCAGGGCCTGTACCAAGATGGTGACTGCTTTAGAAGAAAGAAGGCATGTAAAAGGGAAGATGCCACCTACATTGTGAGCTTGGGTGACTGAAGGTGGTGTGCTGGTGATGATGTCAACATTCATTTGAAAGTTAGGTAGAGGGAAAGAAAGATACTGATTTCCATTTAGGGTGTACTGAACTTAAGATGTCTATGAGAAATCCAGGTCAAGATGTCTAATTGGCAGTTAGAAATACAAGACCAGAGATTACAAGAGAGGTTAGGGGGGTAAATAAATCTGAGAATCATAAACATAGATATGATAATTGAAATCATGACAGCTGATAAGATCACCAAGTGAAATAGTATAGAGGGACAAAACCTTGAGGAAACCTACAGTGACCTGGATAAAGATCTAGCAAAGAACACTGAAAGGAAGCAGTTAAGAAAACCAGGAATAAGAAGTGTCATGAAAACCTAGAAAAAATTTAACGAGGAGAAGACAGTGATTTATAATTTCAAACACAATTGCTGTTGTGCCTGTCCTTCATTTTTGAAGAGGACGATGGCATCAGGGAAATGATAACCTGACTTGCAGTTGACTTTGATTTGAGTGAGGGAGGGCTGGGCAAGGTCACCAGCCTCACTCTGTCCTCCAGAGACATCTGGATCCAGTGACCAGATATTCATCAGGATGACAGGAGATGACCCAGGATGCAATGGGAGAACAAGGCTTGAGAAAATGGCATTTGATCTGGCAAATAAGACATTATAACAAATTTCTAGTGATAGGAAATTAAGTGAAATCATTGATTGTAGAAGGCCTTCTTAAGGTATCTAGCCATAAAAGGGAGAGGAGATACAGTGTGGATCAAGTGAAGGGTTCTGAAAATGGGAAAAGCATGAGCATACTTGTGGGCAGCAGTAGACTAGGAGATATTGAAGATTACCAAGAGTAGGAATAGACAAGGGGAGGGGAGATACTCTTCTGGAGAAGTTGGGAAGAAATGAGATCACATGTCCATTCATGTAGAGGGGTTTTACTTAGAAAACAGAATGGCCATCTATTCATGTGAATAAAAGAAGAGATCTGAGATACAGAAGATAAGGACCTTGTACGGGTCATGAAGAGTTTGAACTGACTGAGCAACAAAACAGCAGCAGCAGCAACAACAAGAAAAAGGAATGGGGTAAAAAGAATGAGCTCTCAGTGAATGGCTTTGTTTTTTCAATGATCTGAATAAAGCAAATGCCTCAGCTGACAGGGTGGGAAAGGGGCAATCATGTAAGGTTTGATGTAGCATGAAAAACTTTGGAGAAGTTGCCAGAGTAAGTGGATTAGAGAATTAATTAATGATGGTTTAAAAATATTTTTGGTCTCAATTAGGTCCCAGCTGAGATTACAAAATATAATTTTTAATATATCCAGTCAGCATGGTTTTGCGTCTTTCTCCAGCTGTGATCATTCAGCAAAAGGTAAGTAGGAGAATAGGTAATGGATGCTTGGAGTAACTAACCCAAGGCTGAGGCTTGGTAGGAAAAGATCAGTAATAAGATAAAAAGATCATAAGAGTATTGAGGGAAGAGGGTAATAGAGAGTTCAACTGGTTCACCTAGGAAGAGGGTAATAGAGAGTTCAACTGGTTCACCTAGGGCTTAGTATGGGGAAGGGAGAAAAGTATAACCAGTAGAGGGGCAAAAGTCTGGGAAAAAGCAAAACCAAAACTAAAATATAAAAATAACCAAAGAGTGGAGTGATTAGGGTTCATGCTAAGTATGAACAAGAAGATGTTAGTGTTGTAAGGCAGACAGTATACTGTGATCAGATAAGGGAATCTCAGAATTCAGGAAAATGGAAGTAGAATATTTGTGGATGGTGCTAAGATCAAGGGCATGACCAGTGACGTGTGAGATTTCAGCTCTCTCCTTCTTCTGAGATGAAAGGATGGGGACTCTCTCTTTTCAGGTATAGATGCTGCAAGTCCTAGGAGTGAGATATTGTAGAAAGTAATAAGGGATTTTGTGTCTGTTTCTAGATATGTTTCTTCAGTGCTCCACAGCATTCCTCCCTGGGATAAGAAATTTTGAGGTGCTTATGAGTTTGATATTGAGAATTTGACACAACTTCATTAAAATAAATATCAGTTCTTGACAGAGTGAGGATGATTCCTTTGTAATTATCTCAGAATGCCATTCATACCTTTGATATGAATAAAGAATACATATGACAGACATAGCATAATATAAAGTATTACTTAATTTACTTTGGTAACAATACATCTAAATGATATGCAGGACATTATATGTACATTTTGCTGTGGTGTTGTATATTCAAAGAATATAAGAAATATATAGCACAGCAAAGCAAAACAAAGAATTAACAATAGTTCTATAAAATAACAAATATACAAAAAGCAATGCATATGCAAATAAACCAGGAGGAAAATGACATATGGTTAACAGTGTAGCTACAATGCATGAATGATACTAGCAAAAAAACCCCAAAACTCCAAGTAAACATGAGCAAAAATAATTCTGACAAGAAGCATACTCAAACATTATCGTTAACAAATGTTTCAATAAACATGCAAACACATTCAGGGCATATATAACATAAGTAAACAGTGTTTTCATGTGAGTATATTTAACTTTAATGAGCCCTAGGTAACACCCTATGACTTAGCTACTAGCTATAAATGGCTTTTCATCTAGATTGGAAGGAGTTCCCACAAGTGAAGCTCTCTAAAGATTTCCTTAAGATGGTTTTTAATGTCCTACTTTTATTTTTACTTAGAATCTAAATATTCCAGTACCTTTTGGCAAATTACCACATTTAACAGATCCCATAGAGATTCCAATGTTCAAGAGGCATGATGCTTTGGACTTAAAAATAAACATTTGAACTCTAGTAATTTAAGCAGGGGCCACAGACTTATTTGCAGGATTTAATTGACAACAGAAGACAAGTTTGATGCCAATTAAAATTCATCAGATAGCCCATTCCTATCTGAGACACTGTGCAGGATACCTTTGATTTGCTTACAGCCTTCAATTAAATGTTATTACAAGCCAAAAGTTATAGTCTATTGATTTTTTTTCAGCATTAATTCACTCAAAGCAGTATCATGGTCTCTATAGCATTTAGATATTTTAATCCACTCACTAAAAATAAGGATAAGACTCTCTGAATTTTTTTAATTGGTGAAACATCAGACTATTGTCCTACATGCCAGAGACTTCAAAAATATATATTTCATATAAATCCTTATTCACTCAATTGCCACCCTAGTTCAGGCCCTCATCACTTCTTGCCCAGACTGTTAGAATAGATCCCGATTGCTCTCTCTACTTCTAACTGTTCTTATTTTCATCCATGGAAGTATCAGAGCTAAAACACAGGTCTGCCCATGTTATTCTTTTGCTCAAAAAACAGTTAGCTTCTTATTGTCTTTCAGGTTAAATGTAAACTCATTTTTTGGTGTTGGTGTAGCTTGCTTTCATTTAAAGTGCTTAACAACCTGTCCGCAAGCTACCATTCCAGTTTTCTCCTTCTTGTACATTCTAATTGAGTCAAATTGTTTTACTTGTATGTCATACACAACACACACTCTCACATATTTTGCACAGGCAATGCCCCCCACGTCTGAAATGTACTTCTTCCTCACTTCAGCTTCTTTGAATCTGTAATTTCCTTCAAAGATCACCTTAAGAACTATCTTCCATGTGATGTGTTTTCTGCTACCACCAGATACTAGTGCCATCTCCTTGCACGAATCAATTAGAATTTATTTTGTACATATTAATATGTGTAAGACAAATTGGTAAGCATGGATATCAGTGGGAAGGTTAATGTTGGGTGGATAATACGTAGTCCTTTCTGTTACTGCTGAATAGGGGCATAATTAGATTTCTTATCTTCTTATTGAAGGTGGGAGTTGGACTTTGGGCCATGATCTTGTCTCTGGTCTACCCCTTTCCTCTCCTGAGAAATTATCTCTTTGAAGAGTTAATCATCTACACTAGAGGTGTCATAGATGTGGTCAATGATTCTGCACTGTGGCCCCTAACACTCCCAAGTGGTTTTTGAACCACATTAAACCAGATGAAAATACAATTGGGGCATATTTAACAAAATAAATATAAGTGAATAGAATAGAGATAATGGGGCTCTCTGAAGAAATTATGTGATTCACAGGGATCCTTAGGTGGGGTTTAGAGACACCTACCCCCCCCCCACACCCCCATTTCTATTTGATTCTTATGCCACTGATCCTGGAAAGAATCTTATAGACCATCTAGTGCATTACCTTCATTTTATTAACGGGGAGGCTTAGGCCAGTGGAAAATAAGCAACTTGCCCTAAGTCAAAAAGGTACAAAGTGACAATGCCAGGATTTTAACTTAGATCTGAACTCTGAGGTCATTGTTCTTTCCACTGTACCACAATGATTTCTTTCAGTTTTTTGTCCTAGTATAGTCATTATCTTTACATTTAACAGCATCACTGTTACTAATATTAAAACTACTATTGTGAATATTAATACTATTAGTATTACTTGGTAAAATAATCATTACTACACGTATATGTAGCCCACATTGGTCGTTCTCTTTCCTTCTTGAAGAGGATCAAAATGACATCACTTTGTTAGAGTCAAGTTACCGTGTATCTGACTACGGCTGATCAGATCAAGACAAGCTCTGAATACTCTACACAGATTGGGCACAAGTAGATCCTGTCAATATTTGAGGTTGATTCTTTAAATTTGTCTATCTTAATTTTCTTTTGAGCTACTTCAATTCTTCTTTGCCCACTGAGCATAGCACCTCTGATGAGGGCATGCCTTGCTGGGTGGTCCTGTGCCAGTGTCTCCTGTGTCATGCAATCAATTCCAAAGTTCTTCTGAGAGACCTAGAAAGTGTCCTTATATGGCTTCTTCTGACCGCCTTGTGAGAAGTTACCTTGTGTGACTTCTTTGTAAAATAGTCTTTGATCATCAGGCCAAAGTTAGCACAGGCATCAGAGAATCAGTCCATACTTTGTTGCATCTCGGCTACAGAGGCTTTGTTGAGGGCACAATCATTTATGAACAAAAAATCAGGCATCACCTCTCTCTCCACTTTCCACTTTCCGTGTGTGTGTAGCACACACATATAAATTATAAATATACATATATACATATATTTCAGATATAAAAATGTTCAAATGTAAATGTATGACTATATTCATTTATTTAACTTCACACAGCAAACATTTTGATTATTAGTCACAAATATAGCAGTTTCATACTATTATTTAAATACAAGCAAAGAAAATGAAAAATAATTGGTATATTCTATAAAAATGAATTAATGTGGTCCAAATTACATCATATAGCTAATAATTAACCATTCTTTGAGTCTAATCTAATAAGCTAATAAAAATAGAGTTAAGTTCATATTTCTATGCTTATCTCACTGATACCAGTGTCTATCAATGAGACAGTCTGCACAATGCAGATAACCTAAGTAATCTCACAGCAACAGCTTTACACTTTCTGTCTTTCTGTGAGAATCTTCTAGTTTTGACAGACATCTCTCCTCCCCCATCATCGCCCCCACACAATGGAGATTGAAGCAGTGGCACAATGTTCTTTTTATTACACACTACACTAGAGAGCTACAAATACAGTGCTGACTAAGAAGAAAAAATAAGACTCTAACTACATCCCCAGTGCAGGGTCAGCTTCCCACACTGGTTATTTGGCTGATGTCTATCAGGGATATTTTGGGCTATGATTTTCTGAGTCAGATATTCCAAAGGATGCTTAATTTAACACCTTCCTTGTGTAAGTCTATAATTTAAATACTCCTTCAATAGAATTTACTGATGACTAACTTTCAAATCATCTTTTAAAAACCTGTTCTAGAACCTTAGTATACAAATGGTAATTTTCTCATAAAGAAATAAATACCAGATGTGTTTTGTTTGTTGAATAAGAGATACAGCAGGCAACTTCATTGAATGAAATTAATATAGGATCAAAAGAACCAGAGAAAGGTCACTAATATATTTGGTAGATTTTCTGATTTATGGAAAGACATGGGTGAAATAACATATGATGGGAAGACCTAAAGGCATTGCAATCTGTAATGGGAGAGAGAGGAGATCACTGATCCATCTCTACTTTTAAAGTCTGACTTTAGCCTGGATTAATCAGCACATCTGGTTAGCTGATAGTTCTGATAAGACCCAGATTACAGTATAATCTCTTAACTTTGTACAGAGAGAACTTCTGCATTATGTCCACTTAGCTAAATCTTAGGTAGTCACATTGCAGGACTGTGTCTTTCATACTGCCCAGAGTGAATTGTATTATGACAACCTGAGAAGTAATTTGACCCTTTCTGCTATGTATAAGCCCAGCACAATGGTTTTGTACATACATGAATTCTGAGCCATGTATTTTTTGTGTAGAGTGGTATAGTGGAAAGTGTACTGTTCTTTCAGTCTGGAGATCTAGGATTATCAATAAGTTTAATGCCCCTGGGAAAATTGCTTCATCTCTTTTCCTTATCTGATAAGTGAGGATAATACAAAATCTTCCTCAAAGAGTTTTTGGGAGGAAAGGAGTTTGTAAGTTTAAAAGCATCATAATAATGTAAGATGTTAACTTTTTTTTTTGTTTTTTTGCTTTTGGGAAGGCAGTTGGGGTTAAGTGACTTGCCCAAAGTCACACGGCTAGCGTGTCAAGTGTCTGAGGCCGAATTTGAACTCAGGTCCTCCTGAGTGAAGGGCCGGTGCTCTGTTCGCTGCACCACCTAGCCGTCCCAATAATAACTTTTTAAGGCTTTAAAGGTTGTAACAGATGTTATCTAATTTGGCCTTATAGCCTCATGAAGAAGGTACTACTAGTATTACTATTCCCATCTTGCAGATGAGGAAACTCAGGCTCATGAAATTTCAAAGATTTGCTCATGGTTACACAGTTAGTAAGTGTCAGTGACAGTTATTTCAATTGACATCTCTCACACCACAGAACCAAAATTCTGTCCACTATGCTAAATGGCCTCCCACATGCAGGCATATGCCATATTTTTTTTAATAAAAGAAGCAAACTAATTGTAGAAACTTTTTTAGTATTATTTGAAAATATTTAGTGATAAAGTGAACACTCTCCAAACAGTCTGATCAAATTCAAGGGAACTTACCTACAGCAGTAGAAATATGAAATATATAGAAATCAGCAAGTCTTCTTATTCTAATCTCCTGTCTCCATTAAAAACTCATTCAGCATTACTCTTGTACTTCAGTACTGGACGGACATGACATCCCAGAGATGACAAAGAAAACTAAGAGGTGGAACCATAGGAATTCCTAAAAAAGTGTGGGGTCCTCAGTGACTGCCCCTTGCTGATGCTAAAGAATACATGTAGACTTAATGCTATGTATTCTTTGTGTGATTCCCCAATCTTTATCAACCTATTATTCCACAGTAATAAAAAAAAGGTGTATATTTTGTGAGAAGGAATGTGTTTCCAAGTATTCCCTGGGCCATTATAAATTGGTGAGAATATATTCCTAATATGACTCTTCTGGTTTGATTGTCAGTTGTGTAGATGGTGAACACTTCAGGGTAGTTTATATAGCCATGGACTGTGGGCTGTTTTCCAATGAGTCCCATCTTGTCCTCAGCAGACAAAGACTGGGGCTGCATTCACAAGCACCTGTTTTCAGTCCTTCTGAGTTTTACCTTTCAAATAATAACTACTCCAGGGAACCCTGCTCTCATGAATACCCTTGCCTGTCAAGCTGAAACTTAAAGCACTGTAATGATGTGACAGACCAAGGGACTGAAGACATTGTGCTATTCTAAACAACCAGCAGGTAAAAGAAAATGATGGGTAGCTTCATTTTATTTTATTTTTAGTTCAGCAAGCCTGAGGAGTTTATTATTCAATGGAAATGGAATTTGCTCTTCAATTTCAGTTATAACTAGTGGGGTCTTGGTATTTGGAATGTAAATCTCCTTTGATCAAGGGCAACATGGTCCTTTCTAATTGCTAGTCATATATAGGCTATATACCTTAAGAACCAAGCTTTGACTAGACATAACTACCTTGGAAAGTCTGCAGAATTTGACTGCAAATTCAACAAATGACAGATATACAGAAGCTATGTCTAAATGATATTTGTGCACTAATCCAAGGAAATAGTGGATCTGAAAACAAAGGAAGAATATTCTATGACCTCACAGGCTCAGTTTGGATTGCTCATTTTAAACCAAATCATTTAGCTTAATAAATTAAATGAAAAATAAACTTAACATTTAAAAACTATAGGGATCAGTGTGGTCTAAAAGCACCTTTGGTGCTGATGGTCACAGCCCAGTTGCTAAAGCTCATAGGGAAGTCTTGTGCAAGATCACTGACCTGATGAGTGGCAGCTGAGATTGGCTGGCTCGGCCTGTCCTCCCTCCCATTGGTCCATCCCTCTAGCGCATGTGGATATCATGCTTCAATCAAGTACCTCTAGGGTTTATAAGGAAGGTGCTACAATACAATAAAGGACAGCTGCTGTACACTTCTCTCTTGCCTCTGGTCTCTTCAATCCCTCCTGAGAATACAGCCTAAGTCTGGCCCTTAGGCTACAGAATTAAGAAGTGGCCATTTCAAAAAACTATATTATTAAGAGGAGCATTTAGGGAAAGTGAAATGTTTGGAAACTGATTTCCAACATTCATCATAACTTTAATTTCTATGTATTTTTCTAGTGTGGTTTAGGGGATATGGCACTAAACTTGGTGCAGGAAGATCCAGGTTCAGGTGTATTCTTTAACATATAGCAGTCACGTGGCCTTTTCAAGTTACACAACCTCTGAATGGCCCTAAGCAATTGTCTAAGACCATAAATTACAGAGGAATTGCCAATCTACATTGGAAAGAATGTTCTTACTGGGAAGTCAATACACCATGGAAGTCACAGGTACAAAATAACAGTAACAAAAAGATATTTTTTCCTAAATCCTTGTAATGTAAAACGCCATATCATTTGTTTGTTTGCATTCAAGTTGCATTGTTCATATTAGCATATCCCAACAGAGCCAAAAGTCCCATCATGCAAATTTTCTGGTGAGTAGTGTTTAGGAAGTTCTTAAAGTTTAAAAAAATCCAACTCAGGTTCAAGAATTAAGTGGGGTAATTCGAGTGAAGTACTCATTGAAGTTCAGCTATTGTGCAAATGTGATAGGCCCAATATCTTAATCTCATGTGAACTAAATGAGTTTTTTCTCCATAGTTATTGTAATAATACATGAGACTTGATTGGCTCAGAACTCTAAAGGCTTGGGCTGTTGACATCACATCCTGTGGAGTACAAGAAAGCCATGGAGAGCTCTGGGTGTTCTCTGATGTTTGAAAAACTGTCATAGGCAACTCAGGCAATGGAGCTTTGCTCAGCTACGTCAATATGTATGACCCCAAAAGCATATTCTTATTGAATTTCCTTCTTTCGCTATGACAGAGTAAATCTTTTGTTAACTGTTGAATTACCTATGAGTTTCTTATTTTGTTCCAATATCAAAACTAAATTATCAGGAAATTGACCTTAACAATGATGAAATGGCCCCAAAGTGTAAGACAAGAAGAGGCCCCCATTTGTTTAGAAGGACAGACTCTGGTAGCAATCCCATGAAAGGGCATGATAGGATAGAAGAAGAGGAAAAAAAAGGAAGATGGAAGGTACAAGTTATGTGATACGGACAGTGGATGAGGAAAGGCTGAATATATCCAACAAAGACTTTTGTTGCTATGAGATTCTTTTATTCTCCATTGCCTATATTGAATAATCCAGGGCGGGGTGGGGGGGCAAAGGTGGTAATCTGATATTGAAATAGTAACCTTCTGTATCTAAATTACTCCAACTATCTTGAACCATGGTACAAAGGAAAACTAAGACTAACCCAGCAATTCAATAAAGATGAATCTACAATATGCCATTATATTTGGTCATATACATTTAGATGCCTCAAAAGTGATTGATTTAGAAAGGAAGTTTGTGGAGCTTCAAAACTGAAGCCTTACCTATAGTGTTATCTTTGGTTTCTGAGACAGTAAAAAATAAATTTTTAGTCTTGTCATAGTTTTGATACAAAGATAATGGGATTATTACTATACTTTCCATCACTTACCCTCCCAAATATGCTATTTAGTTACTTATTCTTGAAAAGACAAAACACTATAAAATAAATTGCTGTTTCTTTAGTTTCTCTAGCTCTTTGTCTGTGGCTCTTCTAATGGGTTGCCTGCCGTAGCTTAATTGACTTTCCAGGATTTTCTGCTATTGTTGTTTTGAATTTATTTCTTCATTTACTAAGTTTCCTTTTGGACTATCATTGTGATTTATGACCATTTCTACATTGGCTGCCCATAATTCCCCTTATATTAAGTGCATTTGTAATGAGCAGAGCTTGTCAACCAAAGTCTCTTTGAGATCAAAGTCTCATCCCCCAGCCAAGATAAAATGTTGAGACAAAGTAGGCCATACTACGCTTAGCATTCTAGCATGGTGAATCTGTTAAAATTCTATAAACACAAATATAATACTTGAAACCAAGCATGTCTATCCCTTTTTTGGTCATCATAGGATTGTAAACTCCTTGAGAACAGGGAGTTTTTGTTGAACTTTCTTTTCATCCCATGTACTTATCACAGTACTTAGCATATAGTAGGTGCTTATTATTAACTTTACTTGAATAATAAAAAAAAATAAAATATTTTCTCTGAATGTTTAATCTTTCCATTCAATTTTTAGGTAAACAAAATCTCATTTAGAATTTTCATTTTTAATTTATTTCTTTATTTTTAGTTTTCAACATTCATTTCCACAAGATTTTGAGTTACAAATTTTCTCCTCGTCTTTTCCCTACCGCCACCCCAAGATGGTGGGCCTACTAAATATCCTTTCCCCCAATCTGATCTCTCTTACATCCTTCTGCATTTCTCCCCCTAATTTTCTACTAGCACAACATAGATTTCTGTACTCCAGTGACAGTATATCTTATTTCCCAGTTGCATGTAAAAAAGCATTTTCTAAAAATTTGTTTTTAAGACTTTGATTTCCAGACTTTTTCCCTTTCTTCCCACCTCACCCACTCCCACTGGAAAGACAAGCAATTCAACATGTGTTACATGTGTAGTTACACAAAACATTTCCCTAGTACTTATATCGTGAAAGACTAACTATATTTTCCTCCATCCAATCCTGTCACCCACTTATTCTATTTTCTCCTTTGACCCTGTCCCTTTTCAAATGTGTTTGCTTTTAACTACCCTCTCACCCAATCTGCCCTCCCTTCTATCATTCCCCCTCTTATCTCCTTCCCTGCTACTTTCTTGTACAGTAAGATACCCAATTGAGTGTCTGTGTTGTTCCCTCCTTAAGCAAAATTCAATGAGAGTAAGGTGGACCCATTCCCTTTCACCTTCCTGCTCTTCCCCTCCATTGTAACAGTTTTCTCTTGACTCTTTTATATAAGACAATTTACTCAATTCTATCTCTCCCTTTTTCCTTCTACTGATACATTCCTCTCTCACCTCTTAATTTTATTTTTTAGATATCATCCTTTCCTATTCAACTGATCCTGTGCCCTCTGTCTATGTATACATGTACATACATATACACACACTCACATATGTATTTATACACACATATACTCTTCTATACATACATATATATGTATACATATATAGACACATATGTATTCCCTTCAATTATCATTATACTGAGAAAAGTCTCATGAGTTACAGTTATCGTTTTTCCATGTAGTATTGTAAATAGTTCAACTTTAATAAGATCCTTATGATTTCTTTTTCTTGTTTACCTTCTCATGCTTCTCTTGCTTCTTATATTTCAAAGTGAAATTTTCTGTTCAGCTCTGGTGTTTTCATCAAGAATGTTTGAAATACCTCTATTTCACTGAATATCCATATTTTCTCCTGAAATATTATACTCAGTTTAGCTGGGTAGGTGATTCTTGGTTTTAATCCTAGCTCCTTTGACCTCCGGAATGTCACATTCCAAGTCCTTCAAATCCTTAATGTAGAGGCTGATAGATCTTGTGTTATCCTGATTGTGTTTCCACAATAATCAAATTATTTCTTCCTGACTGCTTATAATATTTTATCCTTGATGTGGAAACTCTGTAATTTGGCTATAATATTCCTAGGAGTTTTCTTTTTGTGATCTTACTCAAGAGGTGATGGCTGAATTCTTTCAATTTCTATTTTGCCTTCTGGTTCTAGAGTATCAGGTCAATTTTCCCTGAGGATTTCTTAAAGGATGATTCCTGGGCTCTTTTTTGGATCATGGCTTTCAGGTAGTCCAATAATTTTTAAATGATATCTCCCAGATCTTTTTTCCTGGTAAGTGGTTTTTCCAAGGAGATATTTCATGTTATTTTCTATTTTTTTCAATTGTCTCAATCTATTTTACAGTATCTTGATTTTTCATAAAGCCATTAGCTTCCATTTGCTCCAATCTAATTTTGAAGGGATTATTCTCTTCAGTGAGTTTTTGAAATTCCATTTTCATCTGGGCAATTCTACTTTTTAAGGCATTCTTCTCCTCATTGGCTTTTTGGGCATCTTTTGCCATTTTAGTTAGTCTGTTTTTTTTAAGGTGTTATTTTCTTCTGTATTTTTTGGGGTCTTCTTTAGCAGGCTGTTGACTTGCTTTTCATGATTTTCTTGCATCATTCTCATTTCTCTTTTCAATTTTTCCTCCACTCCTCTTTCTTGATTTTCAAAATCCTTTTTGAGTTCCTCTATGGCCTATAACCAGTTCATATTTTTCTTGGAAGCTTTTGATGTAGGACTTTTGACTTTGTTGTCTTCTTCTGGTTCCATGTTTTGATCCTCTTTGTCCCCAAGAAAAGATTCTATGGTCTTCTTGCACTTCTTCTGTTTGCCCATCTTGCCAACCAATTAACTGACTTTTGAGCTCTTTGCCATGATAGAACTCTGCTTCCAGAGTGGAAAGAGCTGTGTCCCAAATTTCTGGAGTTTTTGCTGCTGTTGTCTGAGCTGTTATCAGAGATATGATGAGGGTACCCTCTGTACAGTCACCACAAACTGTGGCATGCTAGCATTCATTACCCCAGGACAACCACCCAAGACTGTAACCCAGATCCAACCAGATCAAAGCAAGAGCCATTACCCTCTGAATGGTCCCTTTGTCACCCTACAATCTGTAGGCCAGGAACTTTGGAGGCAGCCATGTGGCAGCAGCTCCAGCCTCTTGGCCACTGCCCTTCTATCACCTTTGGGGCAGGGGTTGGACTGTGCTCTTCTGCCACCCAGTTCCAACAGAGTTCCCTATTGACCTTTTACTTTCTCTTTGGTGTTTATGGGTTGAGAAGTCTGGACACCATCACAGCTGCCAGGGGTTCACTCTCCTGAAGTCTGCTCCTGCAGGTCTGGGCAGCAAGTTTGGGCTGGCACAGCTCCCTGCCCAGTGTTATAGACCCTTCCTTTCGGCCTGCCAGGCTGCCTTCAGTGGGAGATTTGTTTCTCTTTGTCACTTTGTGGGTTCTGTAGCTCTAAAATTTGTTTAGAGTCATATTTTACAGATATTGGAGGTGGTTAGAGTGGGAGCTCAGTAAAGTTCCTGCTTTTGCTCCACCATCTTTGTTCTGGCACCCCATTAAAAATTTTTAATGCCCATAATTTCTAGGGTAGGAAGAGATAAAAACAAAACTAATTATAGTCTTTTGTTCTTGCTTGAGTCCTATAACACTTTACTTGAAATACTAAAATTTCTTTTGGATGACAAATAATTTATTAAGTACTTACTGTGTAGCAGATAGTATCATAAAAAGTAAACAAAAACTGTTGAGAAAGCTAAAGACAACAAAAAGAAATATTTAAATATGTTTGAGGGATAACGGATAATAAAGAGGGTCTAGCACCTTTATTGTAATGAATGGGATAATAGTAACCAGCAACTGGGAGTAGCCATAACTGCTGTGTTCTTATTTCATTTCTGTTTTCTCTGTCAAGAATGCTCTTCAAAGCAATTACAGAATAAAAAAGAAATATTTGGAAGAGTTGATCCTCAAGTGATGCAAAGAGATAGTAAAAGAGTAACTTATAGTTCTTGAAGTTTTCAGATCATCTGATCCACAAAGACTGTCTCTTTTGATACTGAAAAAACTAAGGTATCTGATTGCTGAGTCAGTCAGTGACAGCTGAAAGCTCATGAAGAATATTTGAGACACCATAGAAATGAAGAGAGACAAATGATACAATTTTTCAGAAAAGGTTAAAAAAATAAAATCTGCCAATTACAGACCAGTGAACTTGACTATGACTTCTTGGAAAAATTTTAGAACATATTAGCAAAGTGATTGGTCACTTACATACATATAGAGGGTCTATTGACAATAACACATTCTTTACACTATGTGGGTCTAAGTGATGTCAACATGCACTATTTGTCAATAGCCAGATCAAACTCCTATCCCTTGGCTTGCTACTAGACATATTACTTCATTATTCTTATTCTGTGTATTAGGGAAATCAGGACATCTATTCTTATATTTCTTCCTAAATTATTATAAATATATGATCTTACTCCTTAAGTAATTGATTGGCTTTGAGTCTTCGTCCTACTCTATTAAATAAACCAGAAAAAAATTTTTCCCTGCATTTCATTCATTTTTAATCTCTCTTTCTCATCTTGCCTAGTCTTATAAGCTAAATAAACTTTGATGTTACTATCTATACTGTTTATTAACAGAGGTAACAAGTAATGCAATGAGATGTTTAATATTTCAACAAGGTATTGCAATGAGAAAGATTGCCTTTAGAGTCACATCTGAGCATTAGCCACATCTAATCAGCTCTCTCAGGATGGTTCAGAAAGTGTCTAAAGAATTCCTAGATTAGTTTTTCCACATCACAAGAATTAATCTCACTTCACACCAGAAATGTTTCTTCATATTGGTTATGCTTGACAAAGGTTAACTCATTCGGTGTCTCAATAAAGTTCTCAGTTCCTTCTTGCCAATGTTAAAAAGTCTCTCTACAACTAAACTGTTTCACTCCAAAGATTCTGTGACATCTTAAAGATCCAGTAATTATACGTGTAGTTTCTGGGCAGGCATGGGGAATACTGAAGTGGAATCTATGTAAAGAATTACCACTGGGGCTCCAAGTGTTGGGTGATCCCTCTTCTCTATGTAGAGAAAGTAATCTAACTCTGATCTAATCTAAATTCTTTGGATTCATTCTAGAATCTCCTGATTAATTTGTTCTATTATTTTTGAAGTTTCTGCATCCTGTGCCACTCCACTCTTCTTTTTCACCATCCTGCCTCATTCACTCTCTCCCATAGACATTCACTAACTTAGGAAGGCTAGAAGATAGGGTGCTGGTGTGGAAGTCAGGAAGACCTGATTTCAAATCCTTCCTCGGATACTAACTAGGGTGTGACTGCGGGCAAGTCATTTAACCACTGTCTAACACAGTTTGCTTGAATGTAAAATGGGCTTAATAAGAGTATCTACCTCCTAGGGTTGTTGTAAGGATCAAAAAAATATTTGCAAAGTGCTGCACACAGTGCTCAGAACTGGGCTACTTGCTACTATTATTATCCCTTTTCACACCAAACTCACCCTCTAATCGAAGCCCCTTGATCCAAGAATGTGCAGTAGCACAAGCTAGCTCTTTCTCCATGCTTCTCCCTTCATCATTTTCAGGATAATTTCTAAATTTACCAATTACCAATAACCATAAAACTCTCAAATAAGATAAGCTGTTGCTTATTGGTTCCTATTGGTTACGCAACAAGCAAGCCGTTGCTTCTCCCTTCAGCTTCACACACACTGTTGCTATTCTTTTTCCTTTTAGTCACATGATATCTCCAGTTCCTAATAAAGGTCTTCAGAGAGTTCCCCTTTTTAGTAAGAGATAAACAACCCTCACTATCTCAACTTCCAAGACCTACACCTTTTTGTACTTTAGCCCCTCATAGAGTTGGTCAAATTCTTGGTCTCATCATCTTCCATGACTGCGTTACTTCCATGATGGAAAATTCAGAAATTCTCTCTTATAACCTTTCTCTCTCTCTCTCTCTCTCTCTCTCTCTCTCTCTCTCTCTCTCTCTCTCTCTCTGTATCTCTCTCTCTGTATCTCTCTCTCTGTGTCTCTCTCTCTCTCTCTCTTTCTCTCTTTCTGTCTCTCCTAAAACCAGTCCTTCATACTCACTGAAACCTCAAGGCCTCCCATCCTAATCTGCTGTTTTAGAAGATCACTCCTACTTTGAAATAGTTTTTCTTCCTTTACAATCCTGGGAACATAACTTGTTGTTGTTGCTACTTCTATACTACCACTGTTAGTACTGCTTTACATCCATTTAATTCTTTAGTTGTTATGTAACACTTTCACAATAAGTACCTTATGTGATATTAATAAACTTTATGTAGAATAGAGAGGCTAGTATCTTTCCCAAGTTTTACAAGTAAAAATGAAACATTCTGGTTATAGTGGATGAGTCAATAATACTTGGATTCAAGTCTTTTTCCTATGATACATACTAGCCATGTGACTCCAGACAAGTAATTTAACCTCTAGGGAATTATCCTGGACTAAAAATTGAAAAATTTCAACCTACATTGGCAGAGTAAACTTCCTTACTTGGAAGGTCCCTAATGAATGAAATTGCAGGTCCAATCCCTATCCTTTTACCTGTTTTATTCTTTCATGTTCCAGAAGTGAAGTCACGAGTTAAAGTGATAATTAGAGAGGACTCTAGTTGTAATCTTTCTCACACTAAAAATATTGTAAATAATTATTTATATCTGTATCTTATTTGTCAACTTGTTAACGTATCATAGTCACTGACTTTGATATTTCTTCAATGATTATATATTGTGGGTTTTGACATATAAAAAAGATGTGAACAAGTGCTTATGAGAAAAGAGCTTTCTCCAGTTTATTAATTAAGACTAGTATTTTTCTAATAGGCATTATCCACCTGAGTCATGTCAAATTTAGCATTAAAGAGATGGTTAGTAAGCGCCTAGAAAAGAAAGCAGTGATCTCAAAATACTATCATGACATCATCAAGATCAGATTATACCAGAATAAGCTAATGTCCTCATTTAACAGAGTTGCTAAACATATACATTAGGGGAAATACTACAGCTAAATTTTACGCAGTTATTGAAATAGCTGATAAAGTACCTCATACACTTCTTTTCGTGTTTGTGAAAAAAAATTAGAGATAGGATAATTCAATTAGGTGCATTCCTAATTGGTTGAATGGTTGGACTAAAAAAAAAGTCAATAATGGTTCAATATTAACTTGGAAAGACTTCTCCAGTGTAATTCTCTAGGGATTCTAAGCTTGATTAACATTTTTATCAGAAGTGTTAGGATTCCAAAAGATCTTAATGAGCCAAAACATTGGATTAAATCTAACAACAGAGAATTCAGAAGCTATAAATGTAAAGTCACAGGCTCATAGGTTTAAAGAGGAGAGGGACCTTAGAAATTATTTAGTTCAACCCTCTCATTTCTCAGATTAGGAAATTGAGGCCAAGAAAGATTGAGAAATCTGCCATGTTTACTGGATGTGTCAAAGCAGAATCTCAACCCATTTCCTCTTGACTAAATCCATTTTTCTTCTTGCTATACAATACTATTACCCAAATGTAATATTTGGCTTTAGTAAGTCAATTGCACAAATACTGCATGAAGGAGGCATGGTTAGATTGCAGGTCATTGGAAAGTAATCTGGGTATATTATTAGACTAGAAAACAATAAGCTGGGGTGATCTTGAGCTGCATTAAGGCAAGCATCTTCCAGGAATAAGGGGGTGATAGCTGCTATGTACACTGCTCTGATCAGATCCCCTCTGGAGGGTCGTGATCAGTTCTGAATGTCAAGTTTACATATGACATTGGAAAGCTAGAGAGTATACAGAGGAAGGTAACTGAGGCAGCCCTGAGTTCTGGATATATTGGGATTGGTTTAAAGAGCTTTATATGTTTATTCTGGAGAATTACTAGGGACATAAAATAGTTGTGTTTAAGTACTAAGAGCCATTAGACTTGTTCTGTTTGGCTCCAAAGCACAAAAGCAAGAATTTGTTGGAAATTTCAAAGAGGTGAAATTAGGCATCTCCTAACAATTAGAACAGTTCAAAAATGGAATGAAGTACCTTGGGAAGTGGTGGGCCACTATTCTATGTCTTCAACTGTAAGCTAAGTGACCCCTTTTTGCTGATGTTATAATGGATATTCCTTTGATGTGTTGACTAGACCTTTACCTCTAAAATTTTGTGATTCTGTATTGGATTATCTGTATTGGATTGTGATTGTGTATTGGATTGGATATTGGATTCTGTAAAGAAAAAGAAAGTCTAATTCTAAAAATGCTTTTTTTAAAGTAAGGGAAACATGCTGAGGATATACATTTGTTCATTCCCATCCCTGTCCCTGCCACCCCACCCCACTGCCCCTCCACACACCATCGTATTCTTAAAAATAGAATTTAAGTTTGGTTACTCTTTTCTCAGACTGTCACAGAGGCTGTGGGAGTCTTCAATTTAACCACATATTTCTGGCACATTGTGGTCTTTATGATACATTCACAAACCTTTGAACTTTTAGAAACTTGCCTGCTGTTAAAGGCTATGGCCTTAGGGATTTTGAAGAAGCACTGAAAGCAAAGATTGATTTAAAACCACACTAAAAATTCACAAGGATATCCAGTGATGGGAGATCATTCAGTACATTAAGATTTGCTTACCCTGTTCTTGATAAGCAGTTCAAGGAATTATACTGATTGATATAAGCCCTTGCTACATATTTGCTAATCCCTTTTGTCATATTTTCACTCTATTGATTTGTAATGAAGAAAATGGATTAAGTTTATTAGGCTTCTATTTCTGTTAAGCTAGTGATTGCAACACTAAGTACTGGAAATGGAAACAAGGAATAGGTAGAAACTCTAAAAATGATGATTCAGTTTGGTGAAAATAGTTTATTTTAAAGTTACCACATCCATGCATTTTCCTATTAATTTTGTCCTCTTCTTTGCAGCAGGCAATTGTCATAACAATATGCTTTCAAATCTTCACCAAAGTATTATGTTCTTAAATTTTATTAGCTATGGCTTTGAAAAATCAATATTTTCAATTACAATGTTGGCTTTATACATAAATTGAAATGACACTTTAAGTAAAATACAATTATAATGTCAACATAAGAAGGGTAAACATTCTTTTTTTTCCAAATAGAATATTAAAATACATGCAGATGGGAATTCTGGACCAACAAGATTTTATATTAGTTACTTTGTCAGACACCTTTAACTTTTCAAACTTAAAAGAAAAAGGAAGCATGATCCAAATTTAGAATAATTATAAGTGAACCTCTAGGTCAAAGAATATAGAAATGTAGCACCAATGAAATATTCACAGCACCCACAGTCACTATAAAAATACCCGCATAGTGCTCAATTGCAAGATATAACAGACTCTCCACATAGAAGACAGAAGCAAAACATTTATTCAGACATAAGAAAACCAAATCCATCATAGCAACATAGAAGTTAATGTACCTCAATGTAGTAGAGAGCCACACCATCCTTTAGCCTTCCCACAAACCAATGTTTGACCAATATTTACTCACAAGCCTATCTGTCTCCCTAGTAAGCATCTTTTCCTCCCAACTATCTAGCAGGCTCTGATTCCTAATTTCCTGTGGTCTCTACTCTACCCTTCAGCAAACTCCTCCCACTACATACTCCATGTGACTACATTTAGCCTATTAGGGGGCAGTGTATATTTTCAAAGCAGGGAAGGTCTCTAAATTCCCTTTGACTTATTAAGGGGTAGGGAAAAATCTTGAAATTCCCATTACCATGAGAAGAAACTACACAAGGTAAAATCTTCAGTTAACACCAGAGAACTATATTCTTTACTAAATTAAGTTTTAATTGATGTATCTTGTTTACATCATCATAGTTTCCCCCATCATCCCTTTCCCCACCTCTTCCAAAACACTATCCCATATATCATCACCTCTGTGATGGCACGGTCATCTTCAAGAACAAAGAGCAAACAACAATATCCCATATATAGCCCAACTCCCAAGTCTCATTGGTGTGTGACTCTCTCATCATTGGTGGAGATCAATTCCTAGCACCTGTGTGAGAGGAGTAATGGAGCTGGCAAGAGAGGAAGAGATAAGAGATCTCTCTTTGAGTTTGACAGTCTCTTTTAGTCTCTTAATTTTGGGGGGGCTTCAGATGCTTCCAACGTCTGCCTTTGAGAGAAAAGATGGATGATGACAATCCCAATTCAGGGTACTGAAAGGGAAATAATACTCTGGGAAGAAACTAATATGAGAGAAGCTGCAAATCTCCATTATGTCCTTATTGTCAGTTTGCTACACTAGAGACTTTGGGAAACTTCCCCTTGGGTGAGATACAGCTGGCACTCTCTCTCTTGAATGAGCAGAGGAATCTCTCCCGATGGGAGAGCTCATTCATTCTGTATTATTTCATATATATTCTCCTACATTATCTCTAGTACAGTCTGCTATATATTCTATATTTCTCTTATTTCTGTTTTGCTACCTACTTGGATAAATAAATATCATTGCTACTTCTTATTTTTGTCCATTGTGAAACTGGAATTTGGTAGGAAAGAACACCAGCCTTGCATATAAAACTTGGGTTCCTGCTTCTTTCAAGGAACAAAATTAGAAGTTATCTTGAACCTAAAACATCAAATCCCCTACATGAATAATATATAAGAAAGCAGATAAATATAACTCTAGCACAGTACCATTTCTCACTAAGGAAAACATAAGTGGCCCCAATCTCTTGCTTCTCTTTTTCATAGGAATTAAAGTCTCCCTTAGAGAAGAGGCTAGAGATGTCTATTCTGCTTCCAGTCAAGCCACAGAATAACATCCTCATGTTACATGTAAAGGACAACTTTTGCTATACGTATAATATATAGTAATTGTAAATAAAAGAAAAAGAAATGAAAAATAAACACAATTTGTTAATAATACATTAAAAATCTGAAATCTGTGCAATGCAGATGACTTGGAGACCTCTCACCTTTGCAGAGAAGAGGTACGGGAATGTCTTCTTGCATCTCTTTTTGGAGTCATGATTGTTCTCTATAATTTTGTAGGATTCATTTTGGAATTTTTCGTGATTGTGTTTTCCATTTACAATGTTTTATTTATGTATACTGTTTTTCTTGTCTTGATTTACTTTAATCTGCATTAATTCATGTACATCTTTCCATATTTTTCTGTAGTCATCACATCTACTACATCTTCATGGTAATATTATATTACCTTCATGTGCCACAGTTTACTTGGCCATTCCCCAATCAACCATTTCCCAAACAATTCTGTTATAGTTCTTTGCTATAACCAAAGTGCTGCTATAAATATATATTGGACATCAAACCCTTATCCCAGAAATTTGCTACTAAGATTTTTTCCCCATTCAATCAGTTCCCTGCTTATCTTATGGATACGACCTTTGTTTGTGCAGAAGCTCTCCAGTGTCACATAACTATTTATCTTTTATACCTTTTATAATTGACTCTAACCCTTCTTTAATTAAAAATACTCCTTCTACTCATAACTGGAAGAAATATATGATTAACATCTCTTCTAATTTTTTATAGCATGATATTTAATAAAAAAGTTTCATATTGATTTAGAATATATTGTTTACTATTGTCTAAAATTTTGGGCTAGGCCTAATTTCTGCCATATTGCTTTTCAGTTTTCTCAGCAATTTTTATTGAAGAGTGAGTATTCCCAATATCTTCCAGTTTATTGATTGACGACTTATTGAGTTCCACTGTTTCTATTGTAATTGTCTAATCTGTCCTACTGATCTTTCTCCTATTTTTTTAATTCTTGGATAGTTATTGATAGTAATGAATTGTAATTATTATTGAAGGAATTCTTTGAGATTTGCTAATATTTTAAAACACTTAAACGTGTATGATTATACAGCAATGAAAATTAAGTATTGACCTTCAAAAAACTCATCTTTTAAGCTTATAAAATCCTTCAATAATATTGTTAACAAATCACAAAATCACAGAATTTCAGAACTGAAAGTAAGTTCAGAATTCATTTAGTCTAATTTGTGCCTGAACAGAATCACCTTTGAAAATAATAGAATAACATCAATGGAGGATATGCCACAGACCATCTTGTCTAGAACTAAGCAGTTGTGTCTTCTACAATACACCTAAAAAGTAATGATCCAATCACTCATTTAATACCTGTGAGGTAGTAGAACTCACTTAATGTCAAGAGAAGTAGTTCTGTTTTTTGAACATATTTAATTGTTAGGAAGATTTTCCCTATATCAAGCTTAAATCCAGTTCTCTTCATATTCTTCTCATTGTTCCTAGTTCTCCATCCATGAAAAATAAATTTAATGGCTCTCCTACATGATAGCATCAAAAATTTTGAAGATAGCTTTCATATCTCACATTAATATTCTCTTTTCTTGTTGTCAGTTCTTTCAGCTGGTTTTCTTGTCAAGTTTCAAGTCTCTATATGGTCCTGATCACTTCCCCCCTTTATATCTCTACCACTTTGTCAATTTTTTTATGTTGGGCATAGAATTAAATTTAACTTTTTAAATTACTTCTGACAAGGCAAGGAATGAAATATTTAAGCCAATTTTGATTCTGCTACCAGTTTACAAGACACAAAAGCAAATAAATATCCTTATTTTACTCACACCCCACTTTCCCATTCTATTGTCTTCTAATGCTATGTTGGTAGTAAAAAAACAAATTGTGAGATGAGGGAGAAAGAGGTATACTGTTGTGTTCCTATACAGAATAAAGAATGTTAATGATAAATGAATCACAGTATTCATTAACAGAATTATTCAGATAGAATTCAGTAATACTAACTGGACATCTATGTGGTACAGTATATAGACCTCTTTTTCTTTAAAGAGTCCTAAGTGCCAAGATTTCCCACTACATCCTGGGCCATCTCCAATTGCCCTGACTGATATGAGGCCACTGGACCCAGATGTCTCTGGTTGAGAAAGTGAGGCTGATGACTTTGCACAGCCATTCTTCATTCAGATCCAAAGCAACTGCAAGTCATGTCATTATCTCCCTGGTATCATGGAGCTTTTTTGAGAATGAAGGATGAACTACACATGATAGTGTATCGAGTACCAGGCCTGGAGTTAGGAAGACCTGAGTTCAAAATCCATCCTCATACACTCACTGTGTGACCCTGGCAAATCATTTAACCTTAATTGCCTCCGTTTTCTCATCTGTAAAATGTGCTGGTAAAGGAAATGGCAAAACCATTTGTACTTCTATTTTATAAAATGTTTATAGCCTCTCTCTTTGTGTTGGTAAAGGACTGGAAAATGCAGGGATGCCCATTAATTGCGAAATGACTGAGCAAGTTGGGATAAATGATTACAACAGAGTATTACTGGGCTATATAAAATGATGAGCTCAATGATTTTAAAAAGTCATGGAAAGACATTTAAAAAAATAATGGAGAGTGAAATAAGGAGAATCAAGAGAATGTCGTATACAGTAATAGCAATATTGTTTTAAGATTGACTTGAATGAATAAGTAATTTTTACTATTATAAATATCCAAATTAATTATAAAGGACATATGAACAAAGATGCTATCTATATGTAGAGAAATAACTGAAAAAGAGAAATATGTATAGAAAATTTTACACACTTACACACAAACACATACTGATTTGTGTCTAATGATAGCCATCTTTAGGGCAGGGATGGGGGGGAGGAAAAAAAAACAAATTTACATGATAAATTCATTATCTATTTAAAAGGAATAGCAAGTTGTACATAATAGATTCACACTCTCACATGAAATCTTTTCAAAAATTATACTATGTTATGAAAATGCTTGTTTAGGTCAATAAATTGAAAAGTAAAATAAATGTGAAAAAAAAACCACATTCTAATATCTTTGCCAAGAAAACCCCAAATGGAGTTACAAAGAGTCAGACATGACTGAAACAACTGAAAAACAATTTATGTCAATGGGGAGATTAATATTTACACCTCATTAAGACATCATTTTCTTTTTCAGTACTGCTAATTATGCCTTTTATATTTTACCTCAGTCTTTCATTGTCCAAACATGGTGCTAGTAAAAATCTATTGGCAGCATGGTTAAACTCGTCCAATCCTTCTGGTGCTCATTCCTTGGGATGCAAAATCTTCCTCTTCTGTTAGGAGAAGGGAATTTGATCCTTACAATTACTCTGGCAAGTGGAGAGTCTTACTTAGTTTCCTTCTGCCACAGCTGTAAACAAAACTGATTTGATGGGTTCTGATGCTATAGATGATAGACCTCCAGACCTTTCAAAGGTCTCACAAAGTTGTCTACTCAAACCTCACAAAGTCATCTACTCAAGGAAAAGAAATCCTCCAGAGGTAGAGGCTAGCAAGAACAGACTCAACTTTACCTAGTTGTGGCACAAATTTACCTGGCTGCCACAGGGCACAATTGCCATGACAAGAAGAACCTATTGACCTTTTATACACCTCATTGCAATCACACCTTTTTACATGGAGACCCATAGCCAAGAGATAACAACTAAGGAAATGTTTTATGAACAGAATCAGCCCTGTCTTAGGACAAATGGACAATAGAGTGACCACTCAATGCTTTGCATATCATTCTACAATGCTAAGCCCTTCTATGTCACTGCTACCACGTGACTGAAAACAAGAAAGCAAAGGAAGTTTGTTATTTCCCAAAGGCCTAAACAATGAATTAACAAGTCTTTCATGTCTCTAGGAGTTTCTAGGGGAGATTGGGGCAAATCTGCTCTGGGATGACCTCTACAGGCTCATTTAATCTCTCTACAGACATCAGAGTGGGTGGAAAACGTATTGGATATGTACTAGCCAAGGACGTAATGGACAAGATCAGGCACAGAGAATTCACCTGTGTGGGTGATGATGAATTTTCAAGAGTTAAAGTCCTTTGTAATCTTGCCCTGTCCTCCTTTTCCAGTCTCCTTATGCCATATGCCCCAACACATATTCTTTTTTGATCTATGATGCTGGCCTCTTTTTCTGTTTCATGAAGAAGACACCCCGTTTCTCAGCTCCAAGCATTCTTTCTGGCTGTTTCCCAGGCCTGGAACAGTCTTCCTCCTCCACTCTGATGATAGACCTACTTTAAGTCCAACGAAATCTTAGCTTTTATGGGAAGCCTTTCCCAACTCCTTTTCATTCCAGTGCCTTCCCTCTGTTAACTGTTTTCTATTTATTCTATATACAGGTTGCTCTGTGTATATTTGTTTTCATATTATTTCCCCCATTACATTGCAAGCTCCTTGAAAGGAACCCCTCATTTTTGCTTGCTTTTGTATTCCCTGTGCTTAGCACAGTGTCTAGAACAATGTGGGCATTCAATACATGTTTGCTGATTGATTAAAATAACTCTGTGATACTACCTCACACCTATCAGATTGGCTAACATAATGAAAGACGGTAATAAATGCTAGGGGATATGAGGGGGGGAAATGGGAACACTAATGCTTTGTTGATGGAATTGTGAACTTGCCCAACAAATCTTGAGAAGTCTTGAACTAAGGCCAACGGGTCATAAAACTGTGTATTGATGTGGCAATACCACAACACCCTGAGAAGATGACAGAAAAAGAAAGAGGATTGGCATGTGTAAAAATATTTATCACGTTTCTTTTTGTGGTGGCAAAGAATTGGAAGCTGAGGTGATGTTCGTTGGGGATTGGTTGAACAAGTTGTGGTACTCGATTGTAATGAAATACTGTTGTGCTATAAGAAATAATAAAGAAGATGGTTTCAGAAAAACCTGGGAGGACTTATATGGACTGATGCAAAATGAAGTGAACAAAACTAGAACATTGCATATAGTAACGGCAAAATTGCAATGATAATCAACTGTGAAAAACTTAGCTACTCTGATCAATACAAAGATCAGCAATTCCAAAGTTCTCCCTGAACGCCCCAGACACTCCAAGAAATAAGATGATAGTGCGGTGATATGTAATAGACATAGGAATATTTGCTGCTCTGTTTTTTTTTTCCCTTAAAAATTAAGAAGTTAAATAAGGATTTTGTTGCAAAACCTAAACCTGATCATGTTTGTTTGTTCGTTTTCTGCAGATACACTTATTCTGGATCATTGTATTGCTGAGAATAGCTAAATCATTCATCATACAATTGATCATCATATGAGACTGTTATTACTGTGTATGATGTTCTGATTCTGTTCTTTTCATTTTGCATTAGTTTATGTAAGTCTTCCTAGCTTTTTCTGAAAGCATCTTGTTGGTCACTTCTCATAACATGATAGTATTCCATCATAGTTATATACCACAGCTTTATTTTATGGATGAGGAAACTGAAATTGAGAGAGGTTAAATGACTTTTCCAGCATCACATAGCAAATGTCTGAGGCAGTATTTGAAGCCTGGTATGCCTTATTTCAAGGCTCAATATTCTATTCACCATGACATGAAAGATTATGTAGCTACTTCTAAAGGGCTCTTACTTAGATAAGGACTTTCTTACAAACTGGTATTCACTTATTAATAACTACGTTTTAGGTCTGGTCATTCACTAGTCCTGATAGCTAATTCAGCTCTTGGTAAGCCTGTATCTCTTCTCATTTGAGAGGACTGCATGTGTGGCTTTGTTAAATCCTTGCTGAAATTTGATTTTTGATATGTTTTAATGTATGTGAAAACTATATTCTATTGAAGGAATGTGTGGAGGTCACAAAGGGATAAGCAAGTGATTTTTCTTATTTGTTGTTATATTTTATGCTCAGAATTTAATTATGATTGAATCACTCATATTCCCAGGATCAGTCCAGCCTGTTCATAGCAAATATTTAAAGATTATATTACTGTAATACATTTGCTAGTATTTTATTCAGTATTTGTAGTACATGAGTCAGCTGATAAAATGGATAGAAAGCTGAATGTAGAGTCAGTAAGACTTTGATCCAAGTCCTTCCTGTAATGGACTCATGGAGTGACCCCAAGAAACGATCTTAGCTTCTTAGAGATTGAAGCCAGTCTTGAACACTTTAGTAGCAGACCGTATGCAAATGGTTCTTGGTAGAGGATATTTCCTCATTTCAAGAGAGCCAGCTGAAGTAGTAAGGCAACCTGAAGGAGAGACAGGGGTGAGTACTATCTAAGGTCTAAGGAGACCTTGATGAAATCAGCCCAAGACCCTACTCCCCAAAGCCCTGGGAATAATAGTGCCCCTCAGACCACCAGATGTACTATTTTTTTAGGGTGTTGATTTCTTCAGTCATACTGCTGACTCTCTTTTCATGATTTTCCTGCAACGTTCTTATTTCTCTTCCCAATTTTTCTTCCACTTCCCTTATTTGGTTTTGAAAATCTTTCTTCAGCTCATCTCTAGCT
>CM053583.1:217979621-217998857 GCA_028627135.1 Pseudochirops cupreus
ACCCCTGGGGCACAGCCGCGGCTTCAGGGCAAGCTGGTTTCGGTTCGCAGTGCTGATATGGTTCCTCGTAGCTGAGCTGACTTTAGTGGGAAGTATCTTTGTGTGTGCTTTGGAGTTCTAGGATTGGTTTAGAGTCCTGTTTTATGGGTATTTTGGGGTGGCTATGTGAGATCTGCAATATGTTGCTGCTGCTACACCGCCATCTTGGCTCTGCCCCATCCCCACCAGATGTACTTATAGCCTAATACCTGCAGCCATCATTTAGGGGAGAAATAATTGTATAGAAGGGGTCCAGTAACAACTGCTGACTAATCGCCATCAGTAGACAGATGAACACTAGACTTCTGGAATGGCAGCACCACTCAGATGAGTGATTCTATTTTCAGCCTGGGCCTCACAGTCATTATTCATGGAAACAATGTCTGTGGAGAGGTGCCAACCAACTAGCACCTACAGGCCAGGCACATTAGGTTAGCTGACATAGCAAGGTACTCTGAGGGAGAAAAGAGACAGTATGTGCCATGCAAGTCAAACTACTGCTACCATCATGACCTCCATCATCCTTCAAACCCTGATGGAGACAGACACTGAACCCAAGAGACTTTTCGTGCAATACTTCCAGCTATGATCTCGGAAAACAGTCCGTTTGGAGGTATAACCTGGTCCTGTGGTTGCTAATGCTACATCTATAGAAAGACCTAGAAAAAAAAGTTCTTCTCACCCAAGTTTTTGGCATTGTCAAATGGTTCACCATCAGAAGCTGAAATAATTTTATCAGTGGAAATGACATTAATGAAGAAGCATTACCATCTGTTTTGCTGCTGCACCCTAAGGACCATGGGACCTTTCCAAATGACTGCAGCTGAAATCTTTCAAATGTGTTCCCTGCATTAAAATGAGATCTACTTGAGAGTGGTCTCTTACTTTTCTATTTGTAACCCTAGAATTTAGTACAGTATTGTGCATGTGCTAAGCACTTAATAAATGGCTCACTTATTAATTCATTCAAATTCTCAACACCAATGAAATCACAGGTCTAGTTAATTATTTTTAATTGAAAATGGTCTATAGTTTTATTTTTTTACTTTACTTATGAAGAAGTTTCCTGTACTACTGCTGATCAAATTAAGAAGCATCCCTGGGTTGTAAAGAAAGGCAAAAAACCAGATCCTGATCTCAAGGATCTCTGGCTAATGGAAGGGGAGCTGGAGGAGGATGAAGCATCTTGCATTGCAAATTTTAAAACCTTACTTAGAGAACCGAGAGGTAAAAATGACTTGTCAAGAGTCTTACAGCTATGTATCAGAGGTGATACCTAAATCCAGATCTTCCTGAGTATAAGAATGAATGTTTTATCTACAGTGCAATGTTGTTTCTCATATTTTTAAAAAATCCATTTTATTTATGTTTTTAGTGTTAATTGGCAAATATTTGAGAATAGCATTTTCAGATTAAAAATCAATCCTTTCCATTCATTGTGCTTTCCTTTCCATTTTAATTTAGATAAATTGGTCTTTCTTGCTGTCCTTGTTCCTGTTTTTTCTCTTTCTCTTCCCCCTTTCCCTTTTCCTTCTTTTCTTATCATCTCCCTCACCATGTTCCTTTCTTTTTCTTTTCCCCTCTTCCTCTCCTTGAAATTAAATTACATAATGTTTTACCTATTTTGTTGGTCTTTAAAAAATCCCTCAGTTCTATTCATTGTCTCAGAAGTTTGTTTCTTCTTGCTCCCAATTTTAAAATTTCTTCTTTAATTCTTCGGTTATTAATTTCTTGATTTTTATGGAGTTAACAAAAAGTTATGTGCTCAGTTTACTGATTTTCCTTTTATTTATATGAGTTTAGAAACAAAATTTTCTGTAAGGACTACTTTAGTAACATCCCACAATTTTGACATATTATATCATTGGTGTAATTTTGAAAATATGTTATATACATTTTCTTAACAGGATTTTGCTGAGCCAATCTATAACCTGGAAATAACAAAACAGCAGGCCAGAGACGAAGTGTCAACAATCAGGTAGTTATTCAATTAATAAGTTTCATTATGAGAAACAGATGTGCAAATCAGGAATTCCCCTGATTAGAATTCCATCTTGCAGAAGTGAAGACAGAGATTATATACATAAATCACAAGTGGGAAGGGAAGGGGGGAAAGTGAATTACAAACAATTGTTCCCAAAGCCAGAGTGGTTTTCCATAGCAAACTCCAAAATGGAAGATAATACAAAAATTCTGAAGTCCTATGGGAGCAATATTGCTCGAGGCCTTAGGGGTCATTACTTGGTGGGTTACAGGACCAGAGTTCTTTGACAGGAACATGTTCTGCAATCTTTGATTTGCATCACTTCAGGTACGCAGGCAGAAGGATACCAGTGATTATGAGCCTTGTCAAAGTCTGATTGATCAGTTCAAGCCTCATTGTAAGTTTTCTCACAAGAGAAGCAATGCTGAAAAATCTAATCTATTAGTATATTCCTTACACGTATCATATCTACTATTATTATTATTATAAAAATCAGAATTCTCTCCAAAGTATGTATGTATTATGTATGTAGGTAGGCAGGTATACATATGAATAAATATTTACACATTGTATGATTTTTCTTTTAGCCGCCCATTCTATAGGATTATATCTTTAGTTATGCTCCTTATGTTTCCTATTTTGCCAGTACCAAAAATGTATGCTTCTTGTTTTATATTGCTGTTTTCAGATTCTTGACTCCTTTTTTCTTATCATTCTGTTACACATGTCTAAGTCTAAAAGAAGCATTTTGAAATACTACAAGTTGTCTTACTATCTAGGTCATCCTGAAATTTAGATAATTTTCTTTAAGTACTGAGATCGTATGCCATTGGAGGAATATATATTTATTGTTAACTTCATAGTAGTGTGGACTTTGAATGACTAGAAGTAGTTTCCAAGACTATGGATAAATTAGACACTTTTTTCACTATTAACATTTCTCTTACTTGGGTATATCTATCAATTAAAAAATCTTGAACAGGGGTGGCTAGGTGGCATAATGGATAGATCACCAGCCCTGGAGTCAGTCAGGAGGATCTGAGTTCAAATCCGACCTCAGACACTTAACACTTTACTAGCCATGTGACCTTGGGCAAATCACTTAACCCCAATTGCCCTGCCTTCCTCCCTCCAAAAAAAAGCAAAAAAAAAAAGTCTTGGACAAGCAGAGTCATGCAAAAGAGTTAGCAGGGGGCAGGGGGGGGAGGGAGTGGGAGTAGGGGTAGTGAGATTTAGAAAAAAAAAGGCAATGAATTGGTGACCTTTAAGGCATCAACTCATTAAAATAGAATAAAGTATATGATTCTAGTAGATCCTGATGAAAGGTTTGGTTGTGCCCCTGGTGATTTCTATTTGATGGAATCATATATTTCATTTTTATATTATCTATAAATTTCATATGTTTTGGATTACCCACTCAGATTTGTACTTCTTGCAAACACTTTTACCTTAAGCCCTTAACTCTAGGCCTTCTAAAACCTGAGAAGAACTTGGAGGCTTTTGGAACAGAGAAAAAGCTTATTAATAGAAAATTATATGAGTTGGGAATGTAGGCTGAGTGACTCAACCAAAGCAGTTCCCCAGAAATGATTAATATGTTTGAGATGCATAAGCCCAGTACCCCTTGTAGTCTCCTTAACTACTTTTTTTCCTTTTTGGAGGGGGGGAGACAGGGCAACGGGGGGTAAGGGATTTGGAAAGGTCATACAGCTAGTAAATGTTAAGTGTCTGAGATTGGATTTGAACTCAGGTCCTCCTGACTGACTCCATTCACTGTGCTCTATTCACTGTGCTACCTAGCCGCCCCATTCTCTTTAACTTTTAAGGCAGTGAAGACAACAGTAGGCATAAAAAAGCATTAATTAATAGCTTGCTGTGGGCCAAGCACAATACTCAGCACTGTGGATGCAAAGGAAGACAAAAATCAAAACAAAAATGCTCTGGATCTTGTAATTTTAATTTTAATATTGTTGTAAGATTTATGAGGATTGTAAACACAATGTACTTTCCTCTCTTGTCTTTCTTAAAGTCATATATTTTTTTTAATTTTTAGCTTGCCTGACATCTATTCCAACGTATTTTTTTGGAGACGTAAAAGAATACGACTCCAAACTCTCATTTTTACTGGAGGTTAACGAACGAATCCTGACATTGAGAGCGTGTTTCTCAAACTGCACCCTGGCTGACTTTACTTTGTCATTACTTTTGCAGCATCTTCATTTTAGCGGCGACTTCATCAGCCTTACACTGTTTGTTATTAATGGTATTTGTTTTTCCCATTTAATTGTGGAAATATTACTTTTCTTCATAAGAAAAAGAAAAATATGGGAGAATAAAATAAGTGCAATTCTTCTTTTGTTTATAACTGTAATCAGTCTTTTTGATCACTCTTTTTATACTTTGTTTTCCCCAATTACATGTAAAAATGATTTTAACTTCCATTTTTAATTTCCAGTTTCCAAATTCTCTGCCTCACTGCCCCCCTTTCACTGAGAAGGCAAACAACTTGACATAGATTGTACATATGTAGTCTTGCAAAGCATATTTTTATGGCAATCATGTCAAAGAAAACATAGGCAAAAAAAAAATCCCAAGAAAAACAAGAGTAAAAAAAAAGCATGGTTTCATCTGCATTCAGACTCCACTATTTCTTTCTCTGGAGATGAATAACATTTTTCATCATAAGTTCTTATGAATTGTCTTGGAATCATTGTATTACTGAGAATAGTTAAGTCATGTAAAACTGGTCATTGAACAATATTGCTATTACTGGTTGTGCTCTTTTCACTTTGCATCAGTTCATGTAAATCTTTCCAGGTTGTTCTGAGGCTATCCTGAACATCATTTCTTATATCACAGTCGACTTTGATTTGAATGAGGGAAGAGTGTGCAAGGTCACCAGCCTCACTTTCTCCTTGAGAATCACCTGAATCCAGTGACCATATATTCATCAGGATGACTGGATACGGCCTAAGATGCAATGGAAGACCCTAGCCCTTTTAGGCTAATGCCTTTTCACATACTTAGAGTAAGGTAATTTCCATTCTGTAAATAGATCTCTTTAAAAAGTGAGTCAAAGGGGGTGGAATTAAGATGATGAAGTAAAAGCAGGAACTTGATTGAGCTCCCACTCCAACCACCTTTATTACCTGTAAAATATGACTCTTAACAAATATTAGAGGTACAGAATCCACAAAGTGACAGGAAGAAACAAATCTCCTGCTGAAGGCAGCCTGGCAGGCGGACAGGAAGGGTCTATCACACAGGGCTAGAAGCCGAGCACAGTCTCTCATAAGCTGCACAGGGCCAGATCTGGGGTGACTCTGACCAGCAACCCAGACCAGGCAGAGCAGACTTCAGCAGAGTGAATCAGTGGCAGCTGTGGTGATGTCTAGACTTCTCAACCCATAAATACCAAAGAGAAAGTAAAAGGTCAGTAGGGAATTCTGTTAGAACTGGGTGACAGAAGAGCATGGTCTGGCCCCTGCCCCTGGGTGAGAGGTGTACAGCCATGTGGCTGCCTCTGGAGCTTCTTGGTCTGCAGATCATAGGGGGACCAAGGGACTGTTCAGAGGGTAATTGCTCTTGCTTTGACCTGCTTGGATCTGGGTCAGTCATGGGTGATGGTCATGGGGTGGGGAACACCAGTGTGCCAGAGCTTGGGGTGTCTGTAGAGAGGGTGCCCTCCTCATAGTTTTGACAACAGCTCTGACAGCTGTGAAAACACCAGCAGTTTGGGACACAACTCTCTCTACTCTGGAAGCAGAGTTCTACCTTGGGAAAGACCTCAAATGTCAAGTTAACCTATATTGAATTACTTGTTTCCACAGTAGGTGTGGGTGTGGAGGGAAGAAGGGAAAGAATCTGGAAATCAAAGTTTTAAAAACAGATATTTTAAAAATTGCATTTTTCATGCATCTGGGAAATAAGACATACAGGCACTGGGGTGTAGAAATCCATCTTGCCCTACTTGAAAATTAGGAGGGAATAGGGAAAGATATAAGAGAAAACAGATTGGCTGAAGGAGTATTCAGTAAGCTCACTGTCTTGAGATGGGGGGGTAGGGGAAAGACAAGGAGAAAATTTTTAACTCAAAATCTTGTGGAAATGAATGCTGAAAACTAAAACTAAAAAAATTAATTGAAAAATATGAGTCAAGGGGTGGTCCTTTTAATTAGAAAAAAGAAAAAAATCAAGCTGAGTGGGGAAGACCCTCAGGGTTGCTGTTCCAAAAAGAAATCAAAATCAACTGCAAATCTTGTCATCATTTCCCTGATGTCACCATGCTCTTCAAAAACCAAAGACAAACACAATCTTAATACCACAATAGTATTCCTTCTTAATCCTATACCACAACTTTGTCAGCCAGTCATTCCCTAATTGATGGGCCACCTCAATTTCCAATTCTTTGGACCACTAAAATAGCTTTTATAAAGATTTTTGTTTACATAGGTCCTTTTCCTTTAAAAAAAATTTTAATCTCATTGAGATACACACCTGGTAGTGGTATTGCTGGATCAAAGGTTATGCATGCTTTTATAGCTTCTGGGCATAGTTCTAAGTTACTCTCCAGAACGGTTGAATCAGTTAACAAATTCAACCTCAGTGCATCAGTTTTCCCACATCCCTTCCAATGTTTGTCATTTTCCTTTTCTGTCACATTAGCCAATCTAATAGGTATGGGATGGCACTTCATAGTTGTTTGAATTTGTTTGTCTCTAATCAACAGTGAATTAGAACATTTTTTTTTCATATGACTATATATAGGTTTGATTACTTTGTCTGAAAACTGTCTGTTCATATACTTTTACATTTAACAGTTGCAGAATGATTCTTATTTTTATAAATTTGACTCAATTCTCTGTTTATTGAGAAATGAGGCCTTTATCAGAGATACTTACTGTAATTTTTTTTTTTGCTATTGTGATTGCTAACTTTATTTCCCTCCATCCTATTTCACTCCCTGTTTATCCTGTTCTCTTCTTTCACCCTGCCCTTCCTCAAAACCATTTTGCTTCTATCACCTTTCAACCTTACCCAATATTCCCTCCCTTCTATCAGCCCTCTACCTGCTCCTCTTATTTCCTTGCCCCACCTACTTTCTTGTAGGGGTAAAATAGATTTCTATATCCATCTGAATTTATATGTCATTTCCATTTTGAACCAATTCTGATGCAAATGAGGTTGAAGTGGTTCTTCCTACCTCCCCTATTGTTCCCTCTAGTGTAAAAAGCTCTCTTGTTCCTCTTTTATGTGAGATAATTTATCATTCTACCTCTCCCTTCCCCCTTCTCAAAGTTCATTCCTCTTTCTCATCCTTTAAATTAATTTTATTTTTTTGGATATCATCCCATCATATTCAACTCACACTGAAGTCCTTTGTCTGCCCTAATGATGAGATTTTTAGGAGTTACAGGTATCTTCCTATGTAGGAATATAAACAGTTTAACCTTATTTAATTCCTTATGATTTCTCTTTCCTATTTATCTTTTTATGCTTCCTTTGATTCTTGTATTTGAAAATCATATTTTCAATTCAAGTACAGTCTTTTCATCAGGAAAGCTTGAGAATTCTCTATTTTACTGAATATTCATTTCCCCCCAATGAAGGGTTGTACTCAGTTTTGCTGGGTAGATGATTCTTGCTTGTCATCCTAACTTCTTTGCCTTTCAGAATATCACATTCCAAACCCATTCTTTAATGTAGCTACTAAATCTTTTGTTATCCTGACTGTGACTCCACAATATTTGAATGATTTCTTTCTGTCTGCTTGCAATATGTTCTCCTTGACCTGAGAGCTCTGCAATTTGGCTGTAGTATTCCTGAGAGTTATGATTTTCAGATCTCTTTCAGGAGGTGATTGGTAGAATCTTTCCATTTCTATTTTACTTTCTGGTTCTAAAATATCAAGGCCGTTGTCCTTGATAATTACTTGAAAGATGATGTCTAGGTTCTTTTTTAAATCATGCATTTCAGATAGTCCAATTATTCATAAATTCTTTTTCCTTGATCTGTTTTCCAGGTCAATTGTTTTTCCAATGAGACATTTCATAAATTCATCTATTCTTTCATTCTTTGGATTTTGTCTTATTGTTTCTTAATGTCTTAGCTTTCACTTCTAATTCTTCCAGTTCTAATTTTTGAGGATTATTTTCTTCAGTGAGTTTTGTACCTCCTTTTCCATTTGGACAATTCTGTTTTTTAAAGAGTTTTCTTCAGTGAGTTTTTGTGCCTTTCTTACCATTTGACCTATTGTGTTTTTAAAGGTGTTATTTTCTTCAGGACTTTTTTTGTGCTTCCTTTACTAAGGTGCTGACTGTCTTTTCATGATTTTCTTGCATCATTTTCATTTGTTTTACCAATTCTTCCTCTTTATTGTTTACTTTTTAAAATCCCCTTTTTTAGCTCTTCTAGAACCTGAGACCAAGTCGCATTTCTTTTTTTTTTGAGTCTTTGGACACAATACTTTTAATTCTGCTGTCTTCTGATTTTGTGTTTCGATCTTCCCTGTCATCACAGAAATTTTCTATGGTCAGGTTCTTTTTGTTGTTTATTCATTTTTCCAGCCTATTTTGTGACTGTTAGTTTTATATATAAGATGGGCCCTGCTCCTGGGGGGAGAGAGAGCACTCTCCCAAGCTTCAGGTTTCTTGGTACAGCTGTTTTTATGGCTGGTTCTTGGCAGTCGGTAAGTTTTAATTTCTTCCAAGGTGGTATGATCTAAGGAGGTGTGTTCGTTATTTCCTGTCCTGTGCTCTGTTTTGTGAGTGATCACAAGTACTCTTTCCAATTCTAGAACTGTGACTCAGAGCCCAGCGTACTTTCATCAGCAAGCTCTGGTGTGCTAGCGCTCCTTCTTGTGCTGCCACTGTGACCCAGCACTGAAATGTGGGTGATGCAACAGAGTCCTGCCCTCAGTTCCAGCAAAGTTACTCCTGTAATCTTCTGACCAGTTTTTTGACACCCTTACCATCTGTGGGCCAAGAGTTCTAGAAGCTGCTGCTTCTGCCACTGATTCAGTCTCCTCCAAGGCCTGCTGCTGGTTTCCTGTGGTTTAGCCTACACTGGTTGGGCCTGTGCTGTAGTATACTCCATTCTCACCCTGGTGTGTTGGACCTTTCTGGCCAACCTTCTAAGGTGCCTTGGACTGGAAAATCATTCACCCTATCCTTTTGTGGGTTCTGCTGCTCCATAATTTTTCTTGAGGTACTATTTAAAACTGTTTGGGAGGGAATTTGGGATAGCTCAGGTCAATCTCTGTCTTTTCTCTGCCACCTTGATTCCAACACCTTACAGTAACAAATTTGATCATATCAGTCTCTTTTTCTTTTTCTCTTAATCCAAACCTGAATATCTGTGATGGGTTTTCCCTTTCCTTTTGCAGTCAGCCCTACACAGACATTGTGGCTTTACTTGGAACAATACACTCATTGTTTTAGGATATGAATGATTGGTCATTCATTAACTCCTTTGAACAATCCAAAATTGTTTACCTTTTTTAAAGTTTCTTTTATCTACCATTTATACTTTTGTAGACTCTGCCTGGCTGTAATTTCTCATTATTCATACTAGGGAATCATTGATTCTTCTAAAAATTCATTTTTCCCCAGTGAGGAAATTGTGGAGATTATATAACACTTTATAGAACACTATTTGGTACGTACATCTTTAGCTTCCTTTTCTCTCCTCAGCATGGTCACTATATCCTCCAGTGTGATTTTTATTTTAGGTCCCTAGGATGAGATCTATATCATCCCAGCCATTTATAATTGTTTTTCCTTGATATACTGGAGCATGGTGATAATGTTTTATGGGTGATTTATATCTAGAATTTCTATCTGAATATGCCTTTTCTCCTCTGAGGATAATGGTTTTTTTGTTGTTGTTAAATGTAAGGGTCACAAAATATTGCCAGATTGCAAATGGTAATGTTGAGACACAGGGATGTGTTTGAGGCTTGGAATGAGTTGGGTCATGTGGAGGTCAAAGCATATTGTGGGGTCCCTGGCCAGGGGATGTTGCCTTGCTCAGAACTTTCTTGCATGGGATGCAGGAGGTTCCTGATGGATGTCTCCACACCCTGGGGTCTTCATGCCCTAGTGATTACAATTTACTTCCCCTCTCTTAATCCAGCTCAGCTGGGCTGTGTCACCTGTGGGGTGTGGATCTGGGGTAGATAAAAGGATCCAAGCCTTGGAGGGGCAGGGGGCCTTAGAGTCCTTGATAAGGCTTCCCAGATGTAACAATAAACCCTCTTAAAACATCTATCCTCCGGCATTACTTTCATTAAGGAGAAAACACCAGCGTCATCTCCATTGTAAAGGTAAGTACCTACTGCCCCTTAGGGCAGGGCTGCGGAACCCTGACAGTTAAACTGAAATAATGTAAAAATATATTTAGATTTTTTTTCCCCATTATACTCTTATAGGAGACTGATAATTCTTAAATTATCTCTCTATACAGTTTTTTTTCCAGATGAGTTGCTTATAATAGTATATATTTCACATATTTCAATTATTCGGTCTTTTGGATTTTATCTAATATTCCTCATTACATCATTGATTTTTTTGAGTTCCGTTACTCTATTATTTTCATGGTTCTACTACTTTATTAAGATTAGCCAGCTTCTCTTTTGAGCTACTTATTCCACTTTTTACTCATTTTTAAGGTTTTGTTGTTTTTGTTAGAGCTTTTAACTACTCTTTCAGTCTTTCTGGCATTTACAATCTCTTTTCTGGGTTTTTCATCACAAATATTGAAGAAGTATTCCTTTTTTTTTTTGGATTTTATACTGACATTCTCTTGGCTTATGAAATTTTACTTATGGTCAGCGTTCAACCTATTTGATATTGTTTCCTAACTTGTTTGAACTTCAGCGCCTGGAGCTGTTGCCATGCAGAGAGTGTAGCTGAAGGACTATGGTGACACCAAGGAATGGGAAGCTAATAGCTACAACAGACTCTTGAATGGCCAATAAAGGGTAATGATGATTTCTGACCCTACCTACAGTTAGTTTGTACCTTCCATTAACTCAATAGCCATTAGAACTGCTGTCATACTTGAGCCCACAGCCTGGGATCTGGCATATGGATAGAGGATCAGCAATTTGGAAAGCTTACAATATGGTCCTTTGTTATTTTCTCTTTTTTTTCTACTTTCTGTAATGATTAGCTTGTGATATTTTCTTACTTCATTCTCTTTTGATTGTTTTTTTTTTAATCTTCATTTGGAACATTTCTTAAAGTGGGGAGAGAATCAAAATGGTTTACCAGAACCTTTGACTCCACTATCTTTCCCTGAATTATTTGCACACCAATTATTTATCTGGGTATTCCAAATAACTTCCCTAAAAGGGTTTTGTTAAAGAAAAGTGCTTTCAAAACCACAAGTCTGAGCTACTATACTCTATTTTATTTGTTTTTATGCTTTCTTTTAAAAGTAAATTCATTTGCTATTACTAAACTATTCCTCATTATTTATGAATACCAATGAGTTTAACTGACTTCTTTATCCAAGCATTCTTTATTTCCACATCTAAAGTTGATCATACTTCAACAGCTATGTCTGCAATGCAACCCATACTCCTGAATCACTTCCCTGCATCATCTAGCATCTCGAAAGACACACCATTTACAATTACCTGTTGTCAATATCTAAATATAAATATATAGTGTAGAAGTTGGACTTAATACCCTTTGGTGGAAACATGGAGATGTTGTAGGAAAGGTTTTCTATATGGATATTATTTGGATGAGGTGGCCTCTGAAGATGCTCTGAAATTTTTTAATATAGGAATAGCAAAAATTCTGTGATATATCCTGTTACCTCAAACCATGATAAGAACATATATAGTGCTTTAAAGTTTACAAAAGTCTTCATTTACATAATCTGTTTTCATATTCACAATAACCTTTTTGAAGTAGATTGTACAGGTACTTTTATTTTCATTTTACAGATGAGGAAACTGAGGTACAGAGTTAAATACTTGACTTGTGACTATACAGCTAGTAGGGTCAGAGCTGGGACTAGTGACCCAGATTTACTAAAGTTCAAGTTCTGCATTTTTGTTTTTACCATCCTCTACTACCTTTTAGTTAGAAATGATCAATAATGTTTATGAGAGAAACCTCAAAGTGTATAAGTCAACTTCTTTTGAGCAATTGTGAAGTGGAAGAGGGATTAAATTTGTTTTGTTCTCACCCCACTGAGCAGGACTACAAACAATGAGTAGAAGATGCAGAGAAAAAGATTTGGGCTTAACATAAAGAAAACCTTTTTAACTTTCAGATTTATCTGCAACTGGAATGGGCTGCCATGGAAGAGAATGGGCTCCCTTTCATGACAGATATTTTATGACAAGGACGAAAGATTACTTTTTGTGAAACATTATAGATGAAGCTCTTGGTCAGGTATAGGTTGGGTTATATGGTCCCAGAGGTCTTTTCTCCTTTTAAGATTCTGTGATTAGCAAGTACTCATTATGTACAAGGTCACATGTGATAGTCTAGCTAGGACAGAAAATTTATTACTTAGGTAATGGCGCGCTGTTAGAAATTTTTGAGCAAGAGATGATATGAGCAGAACTGAATGTTAGGAAGACTAATCTAGTTGTAGTGTATAGTGTAAAACACAAGGGGGGAGACTTGAGGAAGGGAGTTTTTTTAAAGAAGAATTTAGTAATAATCTAGATGAGATGTAGAGGGCCCGAAAAAATAGATTGTGGCATTGGGAATGGAGAGGGGATGTAACTGAGAGATTACAATGGTAGAAAATATGATCATGTCTAGTAACTCAGAGACTTTTTATGACTGGCAGTATGGTGATACCACTGATACTAAGAGGGAACTTTTCAGGATGAAAAACAAGGTTACTTTTGTTGGGGAAGTGTTGGAAGTCGAAAAAATTGAAATTTATACCTATTGATTTATTGATTTTGTGATATTTGCTGAACTAGGTGAAGATATCTAGGGATAAACTGGAGATGCTGAAGTCTAGAGTTCAGGAAAACAATGGACCGAAAAACAAAGCAAAACAAAAAAATTAGAGGTTTAGGAGTTACATGCATATAACTGTGAATTGAATCTTTGAGGATTGGAGAGATTACCAAAGAAAAGAATAAATAGGATAAAACTCTGAGAAAGTTCAAAGTAAAGGGGTTAAGACTGTTAGGAGGAAGAGATATTATCAAAGGAGATGGAGAAAACTTAGGAATGGAGGGGTAAGAAAACAATCAAGAGGCTGCCATGTCACAGAACCTAGAGGAAGAGAGTTTCAAAAAAAAAGAGGCTATGTTTAACAGTGTCAACAGCAGCAGAAGAATCAATGATAAATATTATGAAAGGACATGGGATTTGGCCATTATTGGTGACCCTCAAGGAAGGAGTTTCAGTGGAGTACTAGAGTCAGAGACTCGGACTGCAAGGGGTTAAGGAATGAACAAGTAGGTGATAAAGAAGTAGATGTTAGACAACTTTTTAATTTATTTTATTCTGAACTTAACAAATAAAACAACCATTTTCATAACATAGCAGAATAGCAAAAAGTATATGATTATGCATGAAACTGCAAATCTATTATGTACTACTTGTTATTCCTTTTAAATATATAATAAATTATCATGCAACTTTCTTTTTTTCCTTTTTTCTTCCCTCTCTCTCTCCCGTCCTAGGGATGGCTAGCATTAGATGTAACTGTGTCTGTGTGTGTGTGTGTGTGTGTGTGTGTGTGTGTGTGTGTGTGTCTATGTAAAATAATTCTATACATACTTCTATTTATTGGTTCTTTTGTTTCTTTGTCTGGATGTAAATGGCATCACCCTTTATAGGTCCTTTGTAGTTAATCTGAGTATTTATAATAGTCAAAATGACTTAGTCACTCAAAGTTGTTCTTAAAACAATATTGTTGTTACTGTATACAATGTTGTCTTGGTTCTTCTCATTTCACTCTTCATTATTTCATGCAAATGATTTATGTTTTTTCTAGGATTATACAACTCATCATCTCTTATGGCATAGTAGTACCTTATCACGGTCATATACCACAACATTTTAGCCATTCCCCAATTGATGATCATCTCCACAACATTCCAGTTTTTTTGCCACCATAAAAAGAGCTGTTGTAAATATTTTAAAATGTATATATATATTTTTTCCATTTCCTCTAACCATCTTTGGAAACAGATCTAGTAGTGGTATTGTTGTGTCAAAGTGTATAGGCAGTTCCATAATAATTAATAATTCCAGATTGCTCTCCAAAATCAGCTCACAGTTCCACTGACGGTGAATTAGTTTATCTATTTTTTCCACATTTTCTCCAACGTTTGTCACTTTCCCCTTCAATCATTTTAGCCAATTTGGTAGGTGTAAAATGATATCTCAAGGTTATGTTAATTTGCATTTTTCTTATAAAAATGATTTTGAGCATTTTTATATGACTATAAATTGTTTTGATTTCTTCATTGGAAAACTGTCTGTTCATATCCTTTGACCATTTATCAATTGGAAAATGACTTGTATTCTTATAGATTTGAAAAAAGTTGTTTATGTATTTGAGCTATGAGGCCTTCATATGAGGAACTGTCTATAAAATGTTTTTCTCAGTTTTCTGTTTTCCTTCTGATCTAGGATACGTTTGTTTTATTTGTATAAAACCTTTTAAATTTAATGTAACCAAAATTCTCCATTTTATACCTTACACTGTTTTCTCTTGTTTATTCATAAATTGTTCACCTATTCATAAGTCTGATAAGTAACATGTTCTATATTCTTCAAATTTTCTTGTAATATCTCTCTTTATATATTGCAAAGTATTTTAATGCTTTAAAGATACTTTCTGGACAATCAGAGCTATCTGAATATGAGACAGATTCCCTTGTTAAGTAACAGGGTGTTCTCACTGGAGGCCTTCAAACAAAGGCTGGATGACAACTTGACAGGTCACAGAAAGGATTCTTGTTCAGGTACAAGTTGAACTGCTGTTGTTTGTCCTTCATTTTCAAAGGGGACTAGTGATATTATGGAGTGATATCTTGACTTGGATTTAAGTTAGGCATAGTTGCATAAAGTCATCAGCCTCATTCTCTCTTCCAGAGTCATTGAAGTCCAATAGCAAGACAAAAGTCAAGATCACTTGTGATGACCCATGATGCAATGGATGACCTTGGTATCTCTGAAGTGTGACCAAGTTTTAAGCAATCAATAGCACCTGCTTCCACCACCTTCATGGCTATTGGAAGAAATTATCTGCATCTATCCATTCTGTCACTGAAGTTTTCATGTGCTTGGGATAGACACCCTTGTAACTCATCAATGGGTTTGAAGTCTATTAGTTACCCTTAACCTGGTTTAGCCTGTTGGTGGCTCTGTGCCTGCCACAGCTTCTTGGAGCCACACGTGAGGGCTGAATGCTTCATAGACACCACAGATGGATAAGCAGCCCTGAAAAGGGCTCAGCAAGCCCTCATACCAGAGGTGCTAGTCCTTCTTGACTAGCCACATGCCACAAGTTGAATGAGATAGCCTCCAAAGAGCAATCATCAGAAATAAGAAATAAGTTTAAATTGTGTTCAATTCTTCTTGCTGTGGGGGTGGGGGAGAATTGGAGTAAAGTACCTGCTCTAACAGAGGACGGACTAGTTTTCCTTATTCCCTAATACCTCTGGAGTAACACAGTGCATTCAGAAATAGGGAACCATTTGTTGAAGGAGATGAAATGTTACATACAATAGAAAAACAGAGAAAATTCCAGAAAAGGGGGAAAATATAAGGAGAGCCCACAATGTGAGTGTGTGTGTGTGTGTGTGTGTGTGTGTGTGTGTGTGTGTGTGCATGTGTGTGTATGCCCATGCCTATTTTGTGTGATTGTAGGGTAGCAGTAAGGAAGCCAGAATAAATAAAATAAGAGAACTCATAAGACAAATAGCAAAGATGGTCCCTTGGTTTAGATGCATGTCAGTGACTCCAATGCATATTGGCATCAATTTCTCTTCATCTGTGTAAGGCTGGACATGCTGATGACTTTATCAGTCATGCTCAAAGAGCATAGCTGGAATGGATATCACAACAATTATTCTTTCTGTAGGTTAAGTCACATTTCTGTTTTAAAAATCTTACACTTCTATTTTCAGGGCTGAACTTCAACCCAGTTTTCAGAGATTATTGATGTTCTTGTTTGGCTTTTTGGCATGTATTTCTATTTCATTTAATAAATTCACTCTTAAAATTACTTTTGTGTAGTGGGAGAAAAAGATAGAATGCCTCAACAATGAGATATGTTTTCAGAGAATTCTTGTATATTACAAAGTCTATTTTTTATGCAGAATAAAGCCATATAATTATTTCATTTTAATAGAGGAATGTTAATAGTATTCTGCTCCAGAATTACATTCTGTCAGGTACTATGGGGATGTAGACTGTCATTTGATATACTACATCAGCACATTGTGTATAGTTCTGCTGAGGTAAGTTATATTATACTTTTTCCTACTTGTTACAACCTAGTGCTTGCAAATAGGCTCAGATTTAGCTTTGAGCTATGTTCTGAAATGAATTCCACTTATACAGTAATTTTCTTTTGTGATAGAACAGTGAATTCTGATTAGATAATAGTGAAAAATGATTAAAACATTTATTTTAGTCAACCACAAAGAGACATATTGAGAAGCCAGATGGAAAAACAACTGAGTTATTATGGAAAATTTTGTGTATGATTATTTTTACAGAATACTAAAAAAAAAAAAATCTAAGTGTCATCCAAATGTCCCTGGGGCATAGAGAAATGTGTGTCAGGAGTAGGGTTCTATATGTACAGTAAAACTTCTTGGATCATGATTCCACAATTGGGCATTGTGACTGAGGGGAAGGCTTTGAGCAAAGGAACTAGACACATGATCTGGTTTCAGTTAGAAATGAGATGACTGATAGAATGGGGGTGGTATTGTCTCCCATCCCTGACTTATTGAGCTGAGTTATGGCAGAAAGTGGTATCAGTCAAGAGAGGCATAGAGTCAGGTGATGAAGGAGAGTTGAACTGCAACAGAGAAGGAGCTCAACTAAGGGGTGATCACTTGGATTACTGGGTCCCTGCAGACATTTTAGAACAAATAATTTGGTGGGAAGCGGTTGGTTTTTATTACCACTTTAATGAGGAAGGAAACTTCCAACTTGTTTTACTTTCCTCAAAGTCCTCTTTTGGTGTCTGTGAATGGCAGGCTCTTTATATAATTTTTATTTCTGTTCACTTGCTATTTTCAGTCTTATTTTAAAATTGAGATATTTATTTATATATATTTGTAATAGTTTGATAACTGTTTCAATATGATTTCTCATATAATCATAGGTATTTTATGCCTTTAAAAACATTATTTTGGGGGGCAGCTAGGTGGCATAGTGAACAGAGCACTAGCCCTGGAGTCAGGAGGACCTGAGTTCAAATCAGGCCTCAGACGCTTAACACTTACTAACCATATGACCTTGGGTAAGTCACTTAACCCCAATTGCCCTGCTTTCTCCCCTCCAAAAAGCAAAAAAAAAAGAAAAAGAAAAAAAATAAAACAAAACATTATTCTAATAATAGGTATATAGATTTTACTAGACTTCTAAAAACAGTTCACAATAAAAAATTAAAAAGTTCTACTCTAGATAAAGATAAGCTTGTTGTTAATTGTTTTTGACTTCTTGATTGAGTGTAAATAGAGAAATGGCACTAGCTACTTTGAACACACAAACTTTTAAATATATCAAGGACTAACTCTGTCAACAACCAGAAAGGATTTGGATCTAGGTACTTGGGGTTTTGTGATTTTTATTAATAGCTTCTATTTATTTTAAGTTCCTGAAAACAGAAAAGAAAAGGAAGTCCCTTGGATCAACAATCTACTGTAGCTCTAAAATCCTGAGCTAAATCTATCTACAAGTTAGTGTGTTTTCCATTAACAGTCATGTGAGTAGGCCCCCAAAAATAAACTTTTAGAACAAGGCATTTACTAAGATCACATAGTAAGAAGAGTTGATACAAACACCCCTCTATAAATTTAGGGTACACTGTCCCTTAAATACATATGCAAGCTATAGAAAGAATGAGTTCGAACTGAAACCTAAAGGATATACATATGACAAAAGGTAACTCACAAGTCCTGGTACCACATGGCATGAACATCTTTTTTTTCCTGATTCTCCTTGATCTTAGTTCTTTTTCTCTGTTGATTATCTTCAATTAATCCTCTGTTATGGGAATTTTTTATTTCCTTTCACTATTATCATTCAAGGCTCAGGGCCTTTCTCCTACAATTTTTATTTAAGTAAAGGCTGATATTAACATCGCGTGATCAAAACTCACTCCTACAATAACAGTGCTAAGGGAAGACTGTTTGACATTCCTTTGTTAAAGGTCAAAGGTGAATTTGAATTCCCTGAAATGATTTAGGTATTTGTTAGCTTTCATCACTGACTGGGTTCGGAAAAGTTTCTCTGATGCCAGTGGTTTTGTTTATCTTGGTGAATGCTAATTTCCCATTCAATCAGCCTATTTGTGAGCACTCTAAAAATAGTTTAGTCTATAACCTAACTTAGTTTACCTATAGAATCCATTTACCTAGATTTGTTTATGCATGAGGTTATGACTGTGTAAGTTTGTTCAACTTTTGTGACATTGAAAGAGGCATGTTAAATGAATCTGTATTTTCTTTAGCTTTTCTGGACCATGTGAAATGTATGAGATTTGAAAAGAATTATTTCTCTGTAAACATGACATAATTTTGTGCAGAAGAGGCTTTCTGAGGATCCTAATCTTTACTCAGATTTATTTATTTCTGCCTTGTGGTAGATTTATTTCAACAGTAATTACCTACTATATAAACTCTGAAAAGAGATTTCTCCCATAGCATCTCTCTATTCCCTTTTTGTTCAGTTATTTGACTGGTGTTTTCCCTAGTAGACTGTGTTTCTTAAGAGCAGAACCTATCTTGCTTTTCTTTGTTTCTCCAGCACTGAGCACGTAGAAGATGCTTAAAAAATACCTATTGACTGACTGAACTTTTTTCTTTCTTAGAGTTCCTTTAGGTACTGAATCAGCAGACACTTCACTTGGGCTCCCAGGGTCTGATGCTTTGCTGAGTCCATAGCTTTTTTTTTGCCATCCTTTCTGCTGACTCTTTTGCTAACTTCTTGTTATGCTCCTTGATGAAGTTTCCTTCTTTATTTATGTATTTTCTCAGA
>CM053583.1:217999357-218016410 GCA_028627135.1 Pseudochirops cupreus
CATGATCTTTCTTTTCCCCAAAGAAGGAATCAAGGGTTTGGGAGCTGTTCTTACTTTGCTTCTTATGCTTATTCTTACTCATGGTTCTTCAGACCGTGATTTTTTTTTTTAAATCTCTGTGGGGCTCTGCTTCCAGAAGGGAAAGCTCTGTCCCAAATCACTGGGGTCCTCCCAGCTGCTGTAGCTCTTAGGAAGAGGCTGGGAACTCTTCCTATATACTTCCGGCTGACTGGATAGCGAGGACTCCAAGACCGAGGCCCAAGACGGCGATCCGGATCCAGGCCACTCAATGCGAGAGCACTGGCCTGAGAACAATCGCTCAATCCTCCTGCTGCCTGCAGGCTGCGGGCGGGAAGCTGCAAAGGCGAGGCGGGTGCAAAACCTCTGCCTTTTGCTTTTCCGCTCTGGAGGCCTTCTGGCCAGACTGGGACTGCTTATCTCCCCCTTTCAATATCCCCACTGGCAGCTGCTGCTAATCTGCTCACCTGAGAGGCTCCTCAGCTCCTCCCGTCCAGCCACACCCGGGGCACAGACGCGGCTTCAGGCCAGGCTGGTTTCGGTTCACAGTGCTGATATGGTTCCTCGTAGCCAAGCTGACTTTAGTGGGAAGTATCTTTGTGTGCGTTTTGGAGTTCTAGGATTGGTTTAGAGTCCTATTTTATGGGTATTTTGGGGTGGCTATGTGAGAGCTGCAATATGTTGCTGCTGCTACGCCGCCATGTTGGCTCCGCCCCCCCCAATATTTCTTAAAAGATAATTAGTATGGAAGACACTTAGAGTTTTTAATTTTTGTTACCATTTTGAATTATTGACCTTACCTTCAGAAGCTCTTCCAAGGGCTTAGACACACATTCTAATTTGATCATTACAACAACTGTCTGTCAGATTGGACAGCTCTTGTTATTTCCATATCTCAGGCAAGGATAAGTTGTTTCATAAAGATCCATTCACTTGCCCAAGGTCACTTAGTGGCAGAGCTAGGAGTACAACAATATTTGATACTGAGCCTAAGTGCAAAATTCTTCCCAATAAAAGAAAGTTTCAATCCTGTTTTATTTCGTTTCGATTTAAATTTTTTACCTTTACCTTTGGTCTTTACACCACAATCCTTTCTTGGAGGACAATCCTCTTGATCTTGATTGAAACTGATGTTGTAACAAAGAAAAATGACTAAGAAAAAACACTTAATTTAATGATCTTACCCAATTACGTATGAAAATTTATTTCATTGTCTGGTTTCCAGGAAAATCATTTTGTTTTTAGTTACTCAGACTTAGGCTTTCTTTTAGTTATATTTTTGGTTGCAATTTCATAGCTATTATCTATACTTTTTTTTTTAGTTCTGCTTATTTAATTTTGTATCAATTTGTAGAAAACTTCCTTTCTCAGAATGCCTCATATCATTTACAGACGATAATCCTTTTTATCCTTTCCCCCAGATAGTTACCCACTTAATTTCTAGTCTTAAGTTATTAGGATGTGCTTCTATAAACAGTGAAGCATCAACAGACCTTTGTTTCTGTCTTCTTCACCATCCTCAGTATAAGTGCCCAGTAGTGGTACTGCTAGGGTAAAATGTACAGTGTAGTCATTTTTTCTTGCATAATTCTAAATTAAGAACTGGAATAGTTGGACCAATTCATAGCAACACCACATTACTTATTTGTTTTTTAATGCCTATCCTTATTTAATATTTTCCCTAGCTACATGTAAAAACAATTTAACATTTTTTTTCAAATTTTGACTTCCAAATTCTCTCTTCCACCCCTCCCACCCCATTGAGAAAGCAAGCAAATTGACATACTTTATACATGTGTAGTCATGCAAAACACATTTCCATGTAAGTTATTCTGCAAAAGAAAATACAGATTAAAAAATAAATAAATAAAAAAGTATCTTTGATCTGCATTCAGGATCTACCAGTTCCTTCTTTGGAGATAGATAGCACCTTTCATAATACAATTGTCTTGGATGATTGCATTGCTCAGAATAAACAAATTAGTCATAATAGATCATGCAATGTTGCTATTACTATGTACAATGTGCTCCTGGCTGTGCTCATTTCACTTTGTAACAGTGCAAGTAAGTCTTTTGGGTTTTTTCTGAGAGCATCCTGATTGTCATGTCTCAAAGTACAATATAGTATTCCATCACAATCAGATGAACAATTTGTTCAGTCCTTGCTCAATTTATGGACATGTCCTCTATTTCTAATTCTTTGCCATCACTAAAAGAGCTGCTATAAATGGTTTTCTACACATTGATCCTTTTCCTTTTTGTTTTTTATTTCTTTCACTTTATTGTGATTTTCTGTGATAAGTTGTAATATTTTGAATCCTGTACCTTGATTTTCTGAGAATGTTTTGCTTTGATTTGTTATGGAATAAATAGAGTGTTCACTGTACTGTGTAATCAGAAACTTAAAAGCTGTTCACAGTAGCATTCTTCTAGAAAGCTGCTTGTGCATGGCATTACATCCCCTTCTCCCAGTGCATTCTTCTCTTTCATCCCTTAGTTTAATTTTTTTTAATAATCCTACCATCACTTCCAACTCAGACCTCTACTTTATGTTTATATATACTACTTTCTAACCACCCTAATAATGAGATAGTTTTTAGGAGTTATAAATATCATTTTTCCCATGCAGAAATATAAGCAATTTAACTTTATCAAATCCCTTATGATTTCTCTTTCCTGTTCACCTGTTTATGCTTCTTTTGCATCTTGTTTTTGAAAACTGTATTTTCTTCTTAGCTCTAGTCTTTTCATTAGGAATGCTTGAAAGTTATCTGTTTCATTAAATATATATTTTCCCCTCTGAAGAAATACACACAGTTATGTTGGGTAGGTGATTCTTGGCTGTAATCCTCACTGTTTTGCCCTACAGAATATCATATCCAAGCCCTCTGATTCTTTAAAGTAGAAACTGCTTAGTCTTGTGTTATCCTAGCTTTGGCTCCGTGACACTTGAATTGTTTCTTTTTGACTACGTGGCGTATTTTCCTTTGAACTGGGGAATCTGTAATTTGGCTATAATACTACTGGCAGCTTTAATTTTGAGATCTCTCTCAACAGGTGGTTGGTGGATTCTTTCAATTTTTACCCTCTGGTTCTAGAATAACAGGGCAGTTTTCCTTGATAATTTCTTGAAAGATGATGTCTACACTCTTTATTTGATGATGACTTTCAGGTAGGCCAATAATTCTTAAATAATCTCTCCTGGATCTATTTTCCAAGTCAGTTTATTTTTAAATGAGATATTTCTCCTTTTATTCTATTTTTTCATTCTTTTGATTCTGTTTGATCGTTTCTTGATGTCTAATAAAGTAATTAGCTTCCACTTGCCCAGTCCTAATTTTTAAGGAATTATTTTCTTCAGTGAGCCTTTGTGTCTTCTTTTCCATTTGTCCAATTCTACTTTTTTAATGCTTTCTTCTCTTCAGTGAATTTTTTTTATGGTTTTCCATTTGTTGGCCAATTCTGCTTTTCAACACATCCTTCTCTTCATTGGATTTTTGTGCTTCTTTCACCATTTGTTATTTTCTGTTTCTTAAAGTGTCATTTTTTTTAGTATTTCTTGTGCCTCCTTTACAAAGCGATTTACTTTTTTCCATGATTTTCTTGCATCACTTTCATTTTTCTTCCCAATTTTTCCTCTACTTCTCTTACTTGATTTTTAAAATCATTTTTGAGCTCTTCCATGGCTTAAGAAAAATTCATATTTTTCTTTGAGGCTTTGGATGAAGGAATTTTTACTTTGTTGTCTTCTTCTGAATGTGCATTTTGATCTTCTTTGTCACCATAGTAACTTTCTGTGGTAAGAAATTTTTTCTGTTGTTTTCTCATTTTCAGTTCATTTCTTGACTTTTAACTCTATGCTTTGGAGGGTCTCCACTTTCCAAATGGAGGGGGCATGGTCCCAAGCTTCAGTGTTTTGTGCAGCTCTTTTCAGAGGTAATTATACGGATCTATAAGTTTTTGTCTCTTGCAAGGTGATATGATCTAGAGAAAGGTGTGGTTTTTTTTCCCCTCTCCTTTACTGTGTCCTGGTTTGTGAGAAACCACAAGCTTGGAACTCTAAAAAAGGTCTCTAGTCCCCTCTGACCACAAGTTCTGCTAAGCTAGTCCTCCTCCTCCTCTCACTGGGACTGAGACCCAGGACTGCACTTTAGATCCAAGAGTAAGCAATGCAATAGAGTCCTCTCCCTGGTGCTAGCAAAGGTACTCCTGTAAATCTTCTTCTGACCTATTGTCCAATCCCCTTATCATTTGTTGGATTAGAAATTTTGAAACTGCTACTGTTGGTACTGATTCTGTCACCCCAAGGCCTGTTCCTCATTTGTTGGAGGTAGGTCTGCACAGGGCCTGAACTAGACTGCATTCCTCTCTCACCCTGGTGCCAGACACTTTTCCTGCTGACCTTCTAAGCTATCTTGGACTGGAAAATTGTTTCACACCATCCTTTGGTAAGGGTTCTGGTGCTCTAGTATTTGTTTAGAGTTGTTGTTTAAAGGTATTTGGAGGAACTGGGGAGAGAGTGCAGGAGAAATCCTGACTTTACTCCATTATCTTGGCTCTGCCTTCACCTTATGGTTTTTCATGACTTATATATATTACTTTGAAAATTGTCTCTTCAAAACTTTTAACCATTATGTATTAGGAAATTCAAATAAATTCCTTATATATTTGGGATAAGATAATTTTGTTCCAAAATTTATCACAAACAATTTTTACAGTTACCTAGTCTCCTTCAACTTTTAAATGCACTAGAATTTTTTTATGTAAAAACATTTCAATTTTATGCAACAAAAAATGCCAATGTTTTCTTGCGACCCTCTTGATTACTTGTTCAATCATAAACTGTTCCCCTAACCATTGATCAGAAAGGTCATTTCTTCTTATGTTAGTTTTGTATCTATTTCCTTTTTATATTGATATGCAGTGTTAAATATTGGTCTATACTCAGTTTGTACAAACTGTTTACCAGTTTTCTCAGCAGTTCTTGTCAAAGAGTGAATTATTTTCCCAATTAATGATATTTGGGATTATTAAACATTATGTTACTGTTTTTGCTCATTACTTTGTTATATACATATTCCATCACACTGATTTATGCCTCTGTTTTTAATATGTACCAAATCTTTTTACTACTTACAACTTTATAGTCTAACTTGACATCTTTTACTGATAGACCTCTTTCCTTACCATTTTTTCAATGTTACACTTTAAACTGTTTATATTGTTTGTCTATGTGGATATTATTGTTTTTAAACTCTATAAAGTAATCCTTTGTTATTTGAATTGGTATTTACTAAGTAAATTAATGTAGGTAATATTGACACCCGAGGAATACTGGTTCAACCTACCTATGAGAACTAGTATGTATATATGTATGCATATGTGTATGCAAACATTCATGCATGTGTACATATATGCATAGATGCATATTTGTACATATATTACACATATACCAAGTAGTGCAGCATTTGATTATTTAAGAGAATAGTTAATAATAAGGAAAAGTAGATAGTAGCAATATATACTGGGACATTTTAATGTAGCTCTTTCAAACTGACAAATTTAAATAAAAGATAATGAAGTAAGAAGTTAAAGACCTGAATAAGACTTGAGATTAACTAGAGATGATATCTTTCTGGTAATTACTAAATAGGAAAAAAAAGGAATTTACATATTTAGCAGCAACATGTGTCACCTTTATAAAAACTGATCATACATTGGGGCATAGAGTCTTAATCATAAAAGAAAAAACCCAGAGATACTAAGCACATCATTTTCTTATTACAAAATAATGAATACATTCCCTGAATTCCCTCATTTTGTTCTTTAAGTTGCTCAGAGAAGAAAGACTGTGATACAGACAAAACAGATATTCTAAATATAAATTATGCATATAATTTTTTATCTGACCTAGCTAGAAACAATCAGTACACTATAAGATTAGTTTTGACAATGAAACAAATTGAATCATTCATAGGTCATTCAACATTTATTAAAAACACATTTACTTAGTCACAGCAAGAGAACAATATTCAATAAGGCCAAAAATAAAGGACACCTTTAGTTGATTCGACTGAATAAAGTTCCCTTATCTAAAATGGCAATTAGCTGATAAATATTTACTAAGTGCCTACTATGTGTCAATCAATGTTCTAAGCACTAAGGACACAAATAAGATAAAGATCCCCTGACCTCCAGAACCTTACAATCTAATGGAGGGAAACAATACAAAAAAAATAAAGCTAAAACATAGAAAGGTTTAAGATACTTGGTGTGGGGAGGTGGTGTGGCAGGGGGAATATTGAAAAAGTCCAAAAGAGTACAATGGATGGGGAATAAAGAGTTTCTACCCTAAGCACCATGCTTAAATGGAATCTTTAGAGGAACTCTTTGCTCTATGCTCTAATCTGAGTGGCAGAGAGTATTGAGATATTGATGAGGAATGAATTCCCAAGGCTGAGGCAAGTTTTCTTATGACAAAGCTCCTGGGGTAATGATGAAGAAGGTTGAAGAAGTGTAGCCTGGTGGGAAATGAAATTGTGATCCACTAGCTAAACATCAGTGAAGATGCCTGAAGTGTCTCTTGGGCTGGAAAATTCTTTCACCCCATTCTTCTGTGGGGGTTCTGCTGCTCTAGAATTTGTTTAGAATCATTACTTAAAGGGGCTTGGAAGAGAACTAAGGAGAGACCCTTACTTTACTCCACCATCTTGGCTCCTCTTCCACCTTATTGTTTTTGATGGCTTAGATGTACTACTTTGAAAAATTGCCTCTTCAAATCTTATTGACCACTAGCTTTTCATCCATTTATATTGGGAGAGAGCTGCTTTGCATGCAGTCAACTGGAAAGTGATGTCAACTACCAGAACAGATAGGACAGTAGTGTTCTGACTACAATTACCTTTTTCTTTTTCTTTTTTTTTTATCTTTGATTTTAGTAGTGTAGGAAACTCCCTGTGAAGAATCATCTACTTTTGCAGAATAGTAACCATTCTGAAACTTAAAGACTTAAAAAGTCATTTAAGAAACAGATTAAAACAACCTGACCAGAATTATAAAACAAGGATGTGCCAGAGGCAGGATTTGAACTTGGGTCTTCCTGACTCTAAGACTGGTTCTATTCATTGTACACACTATGGTTACAACATCAGTTACCCCACTGATTGTCAGGCTGGCCTTTGACTGGCAAGTCTTCCTTAACCTCTCCATACATATCCCTTTTGAAGGCATGTACTCAATAAAATACCACAATGTACACTATATAAATGAACTGTCAAAAGTTAAAGATTATGATTCCTATGCAATGGTGGAGAGCTAATAGTTACAACTAAGATAGTCAACTAAATATTAAAATCTATTCACTGTTATCCTACCCCTGAGTCTGTCACATTTCAAAAAGCAGTCAGTTATTAAAAGGCTCAGTAGCTTGAAGGTAAATACTTCTATTTCTCTGTAGGCAATGGTGCAGGTTCAAACTAGCTCATTCTAGGCACTTCTGAGTTTGGATATTTTCACATCCCTCTAGTAAGGCCAAGTTAGATTAAAAAGTAAGCACATATAGTCCCATTTAGGAGCTCAAACAAAATAACAAATTAAAGAGTACCTAAAGGAAGTGCTAGGGTCTGTTTTCATATTGTCTCCCACACCCCGTTAGTAATCATCTTAATTTGGTCTGTCTGCTGATATTTCAAAAATCATCTTCTCTAGTAAGTAAATCAATGCTGACCCATAAACATTCTGTCTAAATTTCATATTTAAAATTTAGAGAGAAAGTGTTTATGGTTCAGCACTAACATTTTCTTACTGTACTGTAATGCCATGCAAGAGGAGATTGCCAAAAGAATGCTACTGTGAACAGCTTTTAAGGTTCTGATTACACGGTACAGTGAATACTCCACTTTTTCCATTACAAATCAAGGCAAACATTCACAATATATAACAATATAATATTCACAACATTACATTTTATCACAGAAAATCACAATGTAGTGTTCAGAACAGCTTAACATTAGAATGGCCACACAGTTTTCATTACAGTGAACAAAGAACAAAAGAATAATCATCTGGTTTCCCTAAGGGGGAAAACCTCCTTACTTAATCATTCAGTCATTTCACAATACAATAATCAATCTTCCACTTATGGGGCAATCATAGATTAAATTAATCAGTCACTTATGCAGATTCACAATTACTAAGTATCATTAATCGCTAAATATAATCATTAGAAAATTACACAAACACTTCACCCCTCAGTGTCTAGTAAACTTCAATTTCATCATGCATCCAAGGGGAGGCCTTTTCTTCATCTTGACTCGGGGTGGTCTCTCAGATTCTCTGGATCTCCTTCCATGGTCCCAGCTCCTACCTGAATCCACCAAACAGTCACCTGGATTCAGGGGTAGACAGCTCGCACATTCTTGTCCCATCCTCCGGGCAATTTCCTAGTATACACTGAAGTTCACAGGGTCTGGCACATCTCAAAACCTTCACCACTTCTGTTGCCAGGAGCTCAAGGATTAACCAAGCCATGAACAAACAAAGTCTTATCCTGGTCATGCTTCTTCAGTCCTCTAGCAGTTCAGCTGGCCCTAGGATCCAGGAGAAATCTTGGCCTTCCAGGTGGCCTTCCAGGCAGCCCTCTTAGCCTTCCAGGAAGCCTTCCAGGTGGGCTTCATCAGATTCTGGTCTCATTGAAAACTCCAACTCAGTTCTCAGTCCAGCAGCCCAGCTCCCAGGTGCTGGGACAATTCTACTCCCTCCACCAGGAACTGCCATGAGGAAAATTCCCGATTCTGATTTTCTGTATCTAGAACTCTTCTTATATACACACACTGGCCTTCTGTCTCAGCCAACCCCCTCTTGCCACTTCAGCAACAGGAGTCAGAGTTCACACCCTCTGCCTCTTTCACAGAAGTACTTATAGCCCTTAGTTACTAAGGACCAAATACCTGCTGAATTAATTACTGTTAAAAGTACCATGATTTGCTTAGTAGAGAAGATAATTTTTGAAATATTGGCAGATGGGCCAAATCAAGATGGTTCTCAATGGAGTATTGGAGACAGGATAGAAATAGACCCTATCACTTTTTTTGTATTATGAATGTGCTCAGATGTTTAGTTGAACTTGACTCAGAAGATGTGATGAGCCTATATCAGAATACTAAATGATGAAGATTCTTTAGAAAGTACTATGATGCTTAAATCTTTTGAATCTTTTCTTAAGAAAACCTATTTAATTGTAGTTCTCAATAAATAGATGAAAGGAGAAAAAGAGTGAATGAAACATACATTATTTTTTAAAAGCTGCACAAAACCTAACATGTAAATCCAATCTGAGGAGACTACAGAAGAGTTGTTGTTGTTTTTTTTCTCCTTCTAATTCCCATATGTATTATCAGCAAGACCCTTTAGCTTTAGTCTCATATCTATGCCAGAGGGAAAAAAATGCATATCTTGCCAATAAAACAAACAAATAGACAGAAATCATGGCTATAATCTCTACAGGAAAAAAACTCTCACTAGTTGCTTAGATCTCACTAGTTACTTAGATCTTAGATCTACTTAGCAAGTCACTTAGGAAACAGATTAAAACAACCTGACCAGAAGTATATAATCAGGATGTGCCAGAAGCAGGATTTGAACTTGGGTCTTTCTGACTGTAAGGCTGGTTCTATCCACTGTATACACTATGGCCACAATATCAGTTACCCCACTGATTGTCAGGCTGGCCTTGACTTATTTGACTGGCAAAAAGATCTCTCTAGTTACTTCCTCATAGGCCTCCTCTGCTTTTTGTGAGTAATCTACATATACACCAATGATATTTAAGAAAATATGAGAAGTCAATAGGCAGACTTTTGCAAATGATATTCAACAAATGGTCACACAATCTGAAAGATACAGAGAATACAAAATTCTACTCTGCTTATTGTCTTCTACCAAAAATAAAAAATGCCTTAGATTCAGCACAAACAAATGCAACCTTTAAGTGTAAAGAGAAGGGGGATTTTATTGGAAAGATAAGTTTCACTATGTAGATTTTTTTGTCCAATTCCTCTCCCATCTCCTCTGGGAGCTTGCTATTTTAACCATGCTGTTTCTATTACCTTCAATCTCTTCTTATCTAATGGGTCCTTTTCCACTCCCTATCAACATGTGTAGATGTACTGAATCCTTGAAAAACTATTATTTGATCCTGTAATCTCCTCAAGTCATTATACTCTCTCTCTCCTCTCTTGTACTGCCAAATTTATAAAAAGAATCATGACATGTCTTATTTCTATTTTCTCACCACCTATTCACTTTTGAACTCTTTGTAATTTGGCTTTTAACTCTATTACTTGCGGCAATCCTATTTTACAACAATTACTAACACTATTCATTGCTAAGTGATGATTGTTTCCCAGTCTTCATCTTTCTTGACTTTTCTACACCTTATGACACTATTGATCACAGCATTCATGTGTTGTTCAGAAGAAGTGACACAAGGATACTCTCAGGGTCTCTCCTAAAAACTTTGGAATTGATTATGTGACATGGGAAGCACTGACACAGGACCTGTCAGTATGGCATGCCCATAGTAGAGAAGGTGATGTGCTCTATGAGCAAAGCAGATTGAAACAGCTTAAAGGAAATGCAGATGGGAAATTTTAGAGTACTCCAAATGTTCACATGGACTATTTGTGCCCGACCTGTGGCAGAGCATTCTGAGCTCATATTGGTGGGATCAACCACAGTCGCACTCATTGAAACTTGACTCTAGTATGAAGAGGTCATTTTGGTCCTGTTCAAGAATGAAGGACAACAACCAAATCCAACCTAATCACATCCCCTCTTGATCCTGAGACTTTCTCTGTCTTTGGTTTACAATGCATTTCTTTCTCATAGTTCTTTGCCTACCTATCTGAAAAAGTTTTCAGTTTCTTAAATAATTCTTCAGTCCCATTTCCTATGCCATCATGTCTTGTTTTTAACCTGTGCTCTCTCCTAAGCCTTATTCTCTTCTCTATATACTTGGCAATCTCCCATTATATCATGTTGCAAATATTATCTCTACACAGATAATTCCCAAATCAATATCTCTAGACTTATTCTTTCCACTGAAAAAAATAGTTTTGCATCAGTTATCTGTTTGACATTCCTACCTGGATGCTTTGTGAATAGAATATTTTAAAAAGAACTGATTGCCTTCCCCTCAAGTTTTTTCTCTTCCAAAATTCCCTTTTTCAGTTGTGTACAATGCCATCTTTCAGAGGATCAGGGTTCACAACCTCAGTGTTATCCTCTCTATTCACTTCCTCTTATCCTCCATACCAAATCAGTTGCCAAGTCCTGGTAATTTTACATATATAACATTTATCACATCTTCCTTTACATGGCCACCAACCTAGCTTACCTCACATTTGGTTTCCCTACTTACAGTGTTTTCTTTTTGTTATCTATCCTCTTCATAACTGCCAAAATAAACTCCCTCAGGCATAGATATGAACATGTTACTCCCTTTCTAAATAGAACATAAATTCCTCAGGCTTTTACTTATAATCTGACTTCAACTTCATGAACTATATGTTCCAGTGAAATTGGACTAGTAACGCTTGCCAAACTCTATACATTTCCTACATCTGTGAATTCATAAGAGGCCTTCTTCTTACCTACAATATACTTTTTTTTCTTCTGAATCTCAAAATCCCTTTCTTTCTTCAAAACTAATCTAAAGAGTCACCTCCTCTGTGAAATTTTCTTTCATAACCCCAGGTGTTAGGGTTATTTATCTTCTCAAGTAGCTTTACTATATGTGTTTTATCTCATCTCCCCTTATGATTACCCGAAATGGAAACTGAGGGTGAAAACTATTTTGGCTTTGTCTTTCTACCCTTAGTGTTCAGTAAAGTATCTTTTACATTACAGCCATTTAATAAATGTTTGTTAAATTGAAATAAATGTACTCATTTGTAATAAAGTTCTAATTACTACCAATGCCTTCATGCTTTAACCCTACTTAATGTTTATCTTTGTGCTAACTTGTTTTTGAGGACACACAAAAAAGACACAAAACTTTAACTTAAAGAATGAATTTTAAATAAAGGAGTTTCAGATTATAATGGCAGGCAATTGCTGGAGTTATCTAGGGATATTTTGATAGTACCTCTAAAAATTATACCACAGAGAAAAGCATTTTCTCCACCTACAAGCACAAGAAGTGTTGTGTACTCTGAATCTGGTTAGACTTATGCCTTCTTTTTCTCTTCTTGAAAAATCTTCCAACTACCACTTTGATAAAAGCATGGATGGTGTGCTTATCAAATATTCAGATGACACAAAGCTGGGAGGGATATTGCACATGCCAGAAGACAGAATTAGCATCTAAATAAACCTTTATAGACTAAAACATAGGCTAGAACATGTCAGATTAAATGAAATTTGTTATCATAAGTATGAGATGTGAGAGGCATATTTAGAAAGCAATTGGTCTAAAAGAGATCTGGTGACCCTTAAGGATTGACTGCGAGTTCAATGAGATTCAACACATGATACAAAAGCCAAAAACAAAACCAAAAACCTGCAGTTTGGGGATGCATTTAGAGAAATATAATTATAAGGAAGACTGATACTTCAACTGTACTCTGATTTGATTATACCACATCTGATATATTATGTTTAGTTCTGAGCACCTACAACTTCAAAAAGGCATTGATGAACTAGAGCAATACTTCTTAAACTGTGGGTCATGACCCCATAAAGAGTCCCAAAAAATCTGGCAACAGTAAAAGGTTTCTGAACATGCAATGACCAAAAGTGTGATTTTTAATTAAAAATGAAACATGTAATGAATCTGAGGCATTTGCTCACATCATGCAACTGCACTGAAGTCTTGGTTCTGAACACAAAGCTTGCTCACATTACACTGCTAAAATGCAAAAAGGAGTCTTGAGTGGAAAAAATTTAATAAACCCTGAAGTACAGTATATCTCAAGGAAAGCAGCCAAATAAGGATCAGGTGAAAGAAATGGTCATGCTTAACTGAGAAAACAGAAAACTCAGAAGATAACTCTGTTCAAGCATTTTAAGGTTTATTGTGTAAAATAATTATAGCATATACAAAATGCTTTAAATTTTGCAAAATGCTTTACAGACATTAACTTACTTAATCCTCACCACAACCTGTAAAGTGAGTGCTTTTATTATTCCAATTTTAAAGATTAGGAAACTGAGGCTCAAAGAAGTTGTGCCTTTTTATTCTTTTTCTTTTTTAGTGTCTTTCCCATACAGCTAATAAGTAACCTAGATAAGATTTGAAAGGCCACTTTGTCTAGACAATAGACGTCTGTGGAATGAAACATGTAACAAGGTCCTTGTGACTCCAAGTCTAGTATGTTATCTCTTAATAGGGATTAGATTTGTTCTGTGCAGTGTCAGAGAGCAAAACTACAAACTGAGTAGAATTTGCAAAGACGTGTCTTTAGACTTATTGTCAAAAAAGAAAAAGAAAAAGAAATTTCTAATAATGAGAACTACTCAAAAGACGTGGTAAGTTCCCCTCATTGAAGATCCTCAAAAAAAGACTGGATGATCGTGTTTTGGTATGTTGCAGAGAAGATTCTTTTTAATTATGAATTGCACTAAGTAATGTCCCAGATCTTATCAAGACCTTAAATTCTGTGACTCAATGCGATTACTTTGTTGGACTTTGGGCAGAGTGGGAATATCTAATCTCATACTTGCTTCCTGTTCTGAAAGTTAAGGAAGTGTCTATAAGAATCTAAGTCTCGCTCAATACTGTCCATATATTCGGTCTGGGATGTAATCCTACTAGTTTTCCTTGTAGACAAGTGAAGAAGTTTTCTTTACAAGCTGTAAGTGGTAAAAACCTAATCAGGAATTTATTTTCATACTTCTTATAATTCTTTGCTCAAGTGAAATTTTTGAAGGTATAAATCACTGAAAATTAATTTTGAATGGAGGATTGGCTAATGTAATCAACCTCCTATTGAGAACAAACCAAGTATATTGAGTACTAATATATCCTTACGGAGTAGAATAATTCATCTTAGCATCACACACTTTTGAAAGAACAAACAGTTATGAAAACATGATAGGGAGAATAATGCTACTTCATTCCTTAAAGGAGCATTTTTAAATGCTTACTCTGTGCCAGGCACTGTGCTAGGTGTTGAGGATTCAAAGGTATCCATTAAAAAGTGCTTACTCTCAAGGAGCTTTTATTTTATAAAAGGGAGGGGGTAGGAAGGTAAACAACTTATACTCAGATAAGAAGATATAAAGTCTGTACAAAGAATATACAAAGTAATTTTGGGGGGGCATGGCATTAGCTACTTCAGGGGAAGCCAATAGGTAGGTCTTTTGTAGAAGGTAGTGCTTAAAATGACCTTTAAAGGAAATAAGACAATGGTTCTCAACCTGTGGGTCGTGACCCCTTTGGGAGTTGAATGACCCTTTCAGAGGGGTCACAGGGGTCGCCTAACACCATTGGAAAACACATATTTCCAGTGGTCTTAGGAACCAACACACCGCTCCTCTATCCATCTCCAGGCAGGTCTGCCCATGTACAGATATGCCCACATACAAGTATTAAAGGGTTGTGGCATTAGGAAGGTTGAGAACCACTGAAATAAGAGACTCCATAAGGCAGAGGCGAAGAAGGTTAAAATTTAGACACAAGGGATGACCTGGGCAAAGGCATAGAGACAGAAGATGGATCACGTTGGGGAGGAAACAGAATAATGGCCAGTTTGCCTAGACTATGGAATCTGTGGAGTACAACATGTAACAAACCAAATAGGTAGTCTGGGGCTACAGCATGAAGGGCTTTAAATGGCAAAAGGAGTTCATATTTGATCCTAATGATAATAGGTATCTGGAGACTCATGAGTAAAATAGTGACATGGTCAGGTGTGCTTTAGGAATAACAATTTGGCATCTGTCTAGAGGTTGGATTAGAGAAGGGAGAGACATGACGTAGGAATACTAATTAGGAAACTTCTATAACAGTTCTGGATAGAGATGACAAGAGCCTGAACTACAGTAGACCCAAAGCAAGGAAAGTAGTCAGTGAATGAAGAGTTAAGGACAGATTCTCAAGACCTTTAGAAGGTAGAATTTACAGAACTTTTCAACTGATTGGATATGCAGGGGAAGGAAAATTGAAGAGTTGAGATGACTCCAGTTTTGTGATATTGATTGAAGTCACTTCTAAAGTGACTTAGGACTAATAAGCCAGTTCCTCCTCCTAATTTATCTATGTTTAATGAGAGTGAGAGAGAGGTGAAAATTTCTCAGACTATACCCAAAAACGGAGACAGTGCTCTAAACTCAAGCGAGGCTTCAAGTACAGCTAGGCCTAAGTCTATTTTTTGTAGTTAGGCTCTGGCGGCAGCTGGGCCTAAGATTCATTCTTGCAAACTGATGCCTCCCCTGCTTTCACCCACTGCCAAATAAGGTATCAAATGTTTACATTGGTTCTCACTGGTTGAAGATTGTTTCCTTGCTCCCTGCATCTAGGTAGATTCCCAAGCCAGAGTGTGAGGCCAAGCTCTCAGCCAATGAGGGCAAAGTCATTGGGAGGGGTTGCGTGTGTTAGGCTATATAACCTCGTTTTGCTTTCTGTAACTTGCCTCCTCCACTGGTCCATCCTGGTGGAGGTGATGCCCTCCTCTTGCAGGAATCAAATAAATGTTTTCTGTTCCTACCTAGAGAAGCCTCTGAGTTTTTGATTAAATTTTGGATAGAGTTTTTCATCCCACACAAGAGCAATTCTATTTTCTTTGTTACTCAAATGCATATCATGTCATCTTCAATCCATCCTTCTCCTCTCCTCTTGTCCCCATTTACCAAATATTGCCAATGTAAAATTTCCCTTCTCCACTCATTGTCACAATTTGAACAGTTACATGGACCAGTCACATGGACATAACAATTAACCTATTGACTGGACTCTAGTCCTGCATCATAATTCCCTTTTGGACACCATATCCTCGGTGTCAAATAGACATCTTAAACTCAATAGACACACAGAGTAAATTATCTTTCTTCCAAAATCTCATTTTCCTTTTTCCTCTTATGACCTTCCAGAATCCTTTCAAGGGTACCACCACTCTCCCAATCACAGAGATACATAAGCTCAAATCATGCTCAACTCACTTCTCAACCCTCATTTGATCTATTGTCGAATTACGTCATTTCTACCTCCACAAAATCACCTGGTTATGCCCCAGATCTATAAATAGGTCATCCAATAAATATCTGGCAGGTGCCTACTATGTGCCAGGCAGTATGTTAAGCTCTGGGGACACGAAAACAGCCTCTGCTCTCAAGGAGCTTGCAATCTGTGTGAGATGCGGTGAAGACCCCTCATAAACTTTAAGGCTGGGGGACCCTCATAGAATTTAAGGTTGGGTTCTCAATTCACCTTTTCTGTAAAAACAAGCTGTTGACCTTGAAGTGTTCCAAGAGAAGAGGATGGGAGCACAGGATGCAAACACATCTGGTCAAGAGACTCACGAGGATGGGAATTGTACAAGGATTCTTAGATTACTGAATCTACAGGATAATCGTATCTGCTTGTTTCCTCGTTCAGTTATACTGTAAGGGCAAGCTGACCGTGAAGTGTTTCAGGAACAAGGACAAGAACACAGGCTTTGATCATGTCTGTTTATTAATCAAAAGAAAAGGGGCCCCCAAAAATACAGGAGTTGTGCCAAAGTTAATGGACTGCTAAACTGTTATGGGAATCTGAAGATCTTCCCTGCCCCTAGGCCTTTGCTAAAGTGGCTACGTGACTCTGAGGACCTTCTGATATTTGAAAGTATACTCTGTTCCCTAATAGGCTGAATGTGGTCACGTGGAGCCTGTGGTGCCAGGCTTGTTTTCTAGGAATGCCCGTGCCTTGTAGCTTTGTGATTGGGCAATGGGTCTAGAGGGCTGTGGCATTCTCTGATCCAGGAGAAGGCTATATATACACCCTGACGTGAGGTTTTGGTTTGGGGCTCACTTTGAGAAGAGTTGTGTGATTTGGCCA
>CM053583.1:218016910-218036395 GCA_028627135.1 Pseudochirops cupreus
GCTATAATCTATGAATAAACAAGACTCATCCATTTGCAAACTGGATGGGTACTTCTCATTTAAATTTGACCTCAAATTTGACCGCTGGCTGACTTTATGACATTTCAAGACAAAAACCACACCTCCCTGCCTAGCCCCCCCGGATTTCTCCCAGTGAATTATGGGCAAACCACATGCACAGTTGATATGAAAGGTGCATGTTCCTTTAAGTATTAACCACTTCTTAACTCCTCCCAGACTCCTCTCTAACTCCACCTTTGTACATCTAGTTAGCCTAATGAACCTATGACTGACAGTTTTATGTCTTTAAAAACTGCATCACTAACCCTTGCAGTTTGCAGGTTTTCTTTCTATAACAACCCCTGCCTGCTGAAGAGCGTCACACTAAACCCTGTACTTTGCAGGCTTAACATAGAACTTTGTAACTCTACCTTAAATCCCTATCAGCTTGTAGGTCTCCTAGCTCCCCTTTGCCCCAGTGTAACAATAAACTTCTATAACTCTGCCAAAAGACAGCTGAGTTCAGTAATTCTTTTCAGACGACAAACCTAGAAAGGATTTCAATAGAAATCCCCCCTACTTATACCTCTTCAATGTTGATGCAGTCATCATTGTTACCAGAGGAAGAAGGTATCAGAAATGTTCTTCCCACCCCTTAGAAGTTGAAGGGGTGTGTAGCCTTGGCAGAATTCCAACAGAAATATTACCTCAAAATAGGTGAAGGCAGATCTTTCCCAAAGCAAATTTACTGGCATAGCTTTTTCCTGGATCAGTTATCAAATACATTTGATTCATCCCCACAGAAAGTGACCAGTAAAACTGTTACATGACCCAAAAATGGAAGTCTTTTGGAGTTAAGCAAGAGTATAAGTGCATCCTCATAAAGCCCAGTCATCCATGCTAAGGTCCATCAAAGGTGCTTGAAATTAGGAATTGCTTTGATCACCCACTAAACATAATATTGTGGGTTTAAGAGCTAGAAGTAGGCTCAAGGAATTTGATGGTTCAACCTACCTTTTATTTTTTTTTTTACAGTAAACTAACATATTATTAGCATCTTCCCTTCTAGGAGATAAGTTGAAAAACAATTTCCTGAATATTTAAAAAAAATTCTATTGCTTCCAACTGACAATTGGCACCATTACCTTTCACTTGTTTGGATTGGGTCATAAGCTTTCTTTCATGAACAGGGAAGGGCTGCCTTGATTCCAAACTGATTCCTTCTTTGGAAATACAGAAATACTTTAATGACCTTCATATTTAGCAGAACTCTGAATGTAGAAGATGTAACTTTGCCTTCATTCTTCAAAGTACAGACCTGATCTGGCCTGAATTCTAGCTTTTGACTTGACTTGCCTGTAAGTAGTAAGCAAGATTCTAAAAACAAAAGTCGGATAAGATTGTTTCTCTCTGTCTCTCTCTCTCTGTCTCTCTCTCTGTCTCTCTCTCTCTGTCACTCTCTCTGTCTCTCTCTGTCTCTCTCTCTCTCTGCTTCTCTCTTTCTGTGTTTCTTTCTCTCTGTCTTTCTGTCTCCCTCTGTCTTTCTGTCTCCCTCTGTCTCTGTCTCTTGCTTTCTCCCACTCTCAACTTTTGGCTTCTCCTTTGTTCTCTACTTGGCCATTAGGCCGACCTGTCTAACTCACTTACATGAAAGGTCAATACTTCATGGCTCACAGTCTGACCGTCCAATTGCAGCATCAAATCTGCTAATTTGATAGAATCAAATAAAATCAGATGTTTGGCATCAAAGATTGTTATGATGGGGTTCATTACAACTTGATTCTTTGCAGCATTACTAATTAAATATTTATGTCAATGAGAGCAATATAGCTTGGGATGGTCCTATTTCTTTGGTCATTACAAAATGATCTCCACTCTCCCATGTTGGAAGATGCCCACATAGGAATAACTGGTACTAAAATCAATTGCCAATGCCAATGGGTCCCTCAGACATGGTTCCTGAGACATCACAGATCCACAGTGGAGTTAGAAGTGCTGCTGTTGCTCTTAGACAACCTGATGGGAATACAAACAGTTCCCTAAAGGTTAAGAATTTCTTTTCAAGTACTTTGGGAAGCCTCTAGTTTATTATGTAACCTGAAAGTGCCCTAAAATCATTTCCTCCACCATCTTGAACTTGTACCAAAAGAATTGCTTTTGTTTCCCTTATTCTGTGTTCCCTGAGTCCTTTAATTTTTCAATTGTATCCTCCTGCCCTGTCCTTAAATCCTTAAACCATAAAGAATTCCCTTTGTTTCCCTCATCCTATATCATCCTGTCCTGTCTTTAATCTTTAACCTACATAAAAACCTCTAAAACTACATCATCATTCTGAAACCTCAATACAAGCACAAGTCCTCAAATATCAGAGTCTCATTTAGCTTTCTTGCTAGGATGAAGCTTTTGCATCGATGAAGCTCCCCTTGGTTAGGAGAAAATCATATAAGTGAATTCTTTCACTCCTGAACTAGCTCTACCAATTCTAAACCTCATCAAAACCATTGACTAACTCTTAACAGGTAGGAAATTACTGGTTACTGGAGTCATTTCAGAATTAATTATATTTATATAGAATACTAATTGGTTAGAACAAAGCTCAAAATCAACAACAAATTACAAAGATAAAGATGAAAAGACATTTCATGCAATTTCAACAGTTCTAACTGAACATATTAAAATGGGAAATAGATAAAAGTAAACATTGATTCTGATTATCATCATTTCTTGGAATTTCACTGATATAAAAGTTAGCAGAAAAAGAAAAAAACGCTCAGCCATCAAACATTCATCTACTTGCCAAGTAGATAGATGTAGCAGCCAAGGTCAATAATATAAGCTCATTTATAAAACACTACAGAGAAGACCAAAATATATCATGACAAATATTGCATCATAGAATAGCAAAAACCAGTAAGGGACTAGTGGGTCAAATGAGCCGAGACAAAGTTTGGCATAAGACTCATCTAAATTGCACATATTATTTATCCCCATTTTATTTTTTTTTTTGAGGAGGGAAGGCAAGGCAATTGGGGTTAAGTGACTTGCCCAAGGTCACACAGCTAGTAAGTGTGTCAAGTATCTGAGAACAAATTTGAACTCAGGTCCTCCTGACTCCAGGGCTGGTGCTCTATTCACTGTATCACCTACCTACCCTTATTTATTCCTATTTTAGAGAGGAGAAAACCAAACTCACCAATATTAAGTGACTTGGGCAAAGTCATCAGCTAATACATACATGAACCCATGTCTTCTCACACTACATGAAATACTCTCAGTACCTCTTAGTGATTGAGTGAAAGAAGTGAAAACTTCTCAGACTATACTCTAAAATATAGTAAGGCTTTTTGTGGGAAACAGGCCCAGGTTCCCCTTCACTGGAAATCACATGATTTACCAGGACTCAAAACTCAGAGGGGTAGGTAGTCACTCCTCTCCTCAGTGACACCTCAGCAGAAGATATGCCAAATAAGGACAGAAGTGCTTTCTCAAATGTACATTGGGGGGTCTACTGTTTCTTTGTTCTGGTACTTGAGGTAGATTGCCATGCTTAGATTGTGCACCCGACTCCTAACCAATGGAAGAAAAGGGTCAGAAGGTGGGTGGGGGAGAATTCTGTGTTAAGGATTTATAACTTTGCCATTTCCTTGGGTAAATTGCTTCTCCTCCCTGACTATTTGTCAGGAGTGTGGCCTTTTCTCAAGATTGTAATAAACCATTCTTTTCTGCTCCCTACCTTGAGAAGCCTCTGAGAATTATTTGGGTAAGAATCTATGTTGAACACAGTTTCGGGGTGCACACTGATTAAAACCACAAATTATGTGTGCTCAAAACTTCATCGAATGTCTTCAGATGATGTTCTTTGCTATAATACTGGTCTTGAAGCAAAGGTTTTTAATTTCAACATAAGTATGTGTGTGATGGAAAAGGCATTAATTTTCTTAGTAGTCGCATATATTCAATTGTTTTTGTAAAGAATTGATTTTACATACACATTATGATTGTCACTCATATTACAATCTCAAGTCACACATGCTGCATGAAGACTTCCTTGATCACTTCAACTCTAACTGATCTCTCCTTTCTCTTAATTCATATTGACTTTGCTAATAATTTGGACATTTTATCAGATATTGCCCCAGCCAATAAGAAAGGATTTCACTGAGTGCTGTTTACATTTCTCGAAACTAGTACACATTAGTAAATACTTAACGAACTGAATTGGTGGAAAGGGAGAGAAGATATGTAAAGTATCTTTCCAACTCTAATATCGATCAGAAATTGTCTTTAATTTGACTCATCTTTTCTGTCTCAAACACCCCAACCATCTAAGCAATAATAACAACCAGGACAATTTCGAGTAGACAAGCAACATCTAACCACCCAGTCTTTAGAAAAAGACAAAAATTCTAAGAACCAAAAAGAAAGGGCTCTGAAACAAGAGCTATTTAAGGCATTTCTTTCCTTCCTTTGCAGATTCAAATCACCTCTTTTCACAGGTTAATTGACTGCAAAATGAGCTTCAGCTCATCTTGAAATCTAGATTCCCTAGATTAGAAATAGGATTTCTTGAAATGTATTCATTTTAACAAAATTCTATTACAACAAAGCAATTCTGAAAGTCCTTGAGGCATATCATAAGACTTACCTGTATATGACTCTGAATTTAATGCCCTTGTATAAAATGTGTGTTTGAGAAATACAGGAATTGAGTAATTGCATTTTGAACTAGAAAATCTAAACAAGGAAATAAATACTAGAGTTACATCTTCCCTCAAGTAAAAAATATTTTAAAAACACAATCCTCTTTTCCTAGCCCTTCCCTCAAGAATACCGAAGCTAATTTTAATCACAATTCCATACATGTGAAGTTAAATCCTAATTAACAATAACAAAAACATGATCATTTCTTGATAATTCTCTTACCTATGTAGTATTATAACTAACATTATAGAATGACACACATAGATATAGGAGCTACTCAGATAGGAAAGATATCATTTCAGGCACATGAAAGAAAAGAAATGTTAAACCCCTGTAACTAAACTGTTTATGGATGTAAGTTCATATGTATATACATCAATATATATGTGTGTGCATAAGCATGTATGTGGATGTGTGCATATACATTCCTTCTTACATACAAATTTTGTGTCATTCAGACAGACCTTTCTTCTATGCTTTGAACTATAAACTAGTGTTTAATCTAATTCACTGCATTTAATTCTACAAAAAGTAAAGAAGAAATGTCAGTTTAAAACATCTATATTTCACTGAAAAGTTGAAACCACATGCTTAATCAGTCCCTAAAGTTGTTCAGTTATACACACATATTTATATAAATACATGCAATTTATATTTTATTATTATTAATATACATATATATTATTATTATTTTATAATATTAATAGGTATATTAATAAATGACATCATTATCATCATGACTTTTTTTACCGTAATTGAATACTGAACATACTAGCCTCCTTGAGTACTATTTAAGAGCAGCTTATGAGATGCAATATTTGTGTACCCCCCAGAGATACCTGTTTCCATTGCTTTTAAAAGTCTTTTTTGTGATTAAACAAAATCTATATATTAAGCATCACCTAGCTGACAGATTTCTAATACTAATGATAGAGATTCAATTTTATTTTTAAATTGATTTTCAAAGTAAGTAAAATCAAATGTATTTTTACATTTGGGAGTCACAACTAATTTTTAGGTTGCCATGTAACAGCATGTACATAACGATCATAATCAGTTTTATCTATTATGTCAAGGATCTCTCTCTCCCTCTGCCTATCTCTGTCTCTGTCTCTATCTCTCTCTGTCTCTGTCTCTGTGTCTCTCTCTGTCTCTCTTTGTCTCTCTCTCTCTTTCTCTCTCCCCTTCTCTCTCTTATATCAAGTTTATAAAGTATTTCAGAGTCTGAGGTTTGCAATCAAGGATCAAAGGTCTGTTTTTTTGTTCTTTCCATTATAAATGAGTAAGATGTGTCATTCATACTATAGTCCTTTTTTAAAAAAAAATCATAGATTAGCTCATTAATCAGACTAATTCAAAAGTGTGTAACCTTAACTAGGAATCTTGGGATTTATAGTCTGAGAGAGAGAGCATTTGCCCCAACCAGAGAGAAGGAAACTATAATCAATTTTAAGCAAGGGGGTAGAGGGAGAAATGGAGAACAGACTTTGATCACTGTGGGAGCTCTTGTTTGGTGATAGAGAGATAGATAGAAACTCAGCAAATGTTTGGGAAAGGAGACAGGAGAGTCCTTAACATATACATATGTATGATATATATACACTGTATACACATTCTACTAGAGAAGACATGTACATATACATATAACAATAAACAGCATAAACACAAAAGAAAATCAAAGAAGTTACAAGATAGTGAGAAAGAAGATACAAAGTTGAAGAAATCAGAAAATTGGGAAAGACTTTCAAAGAAGTAGCATTTGAGTTTTATCTTTTTTTGTTGTTTCTTTTTCATATAATGTGTTTCCTCATTTACATGTAAAAATTTTAATTCATTTTTTAAATTTCAAGTTCAAATTCTCTCACTCCTTCCTTCACCTTCCATGCCTTTGAGAAAGAAGGCAATTTTATATCAATTACACATATGAAGCCATGCAAAACACGTTCAGGTATTAGCCATTAGCCATAGCAAAAGAAAGCACACAGACAAAACCTAAGAAAAATAGGTTCACAGCACATGAGGTCTATCTCTGGAAATTGATAGCATTTTTCCTCGTAGGTCTTTTGGAATTATCTTGAATAATTTTCTTGATTAGAGTAGCTAAATCTGTCACATTGTATTACCCTTACAATATTGCTATTCCTGTGCATGTTTTCCAAGTTCTGCTCACTTCACTTTTCATTGGTTCATTTTCCACACACTCTCTATTTCCTCTTATAAGTCATTTCATTTTTCCTTTAAGAATTTGGATCCTAAGCCATTTGGTACATATATGTTTAGCATTGATATTCCGGCAGGTGTGTGGTGCAATGGAAAGGGCACCTGGTCTAGAATCAAAAAGACTCCTCTTCGTAAGTTTGAATATGGCCTCAGACACTTACAAGCTGTGTGACCAAGGGCAAGTCACTTATCACTGTTGGCCTTCGTTCCTCATCTGTAAAATGAGCTGCAGAAGGAAATGGCGAGCCACTCCAGTATCTTTGCCAGTCAAACCCCAAATGGGGTCACAAAGAGTCAAACACAGCTAAAATAACTCACAACACTGATATTATTTCATTGTCTATTATACCTCATTCTTCCTTTTAGCAAAATGTTGTCTGCCTACTTATCTCTTTTAATTAGGTCTATTTTTGCTTTTTCTTTGTCTGAAATCATGATTGCTACTGCTACTTTTTTTTTTACTTCAGCTGAAACATAATAGATTCTGCTCCAGACCCTTGTGTATGCTTCTCTGTTTCAAGTGTATATCTTGTAACTAACATATTCTTTTTAATCCATTCTGCTATTTGTTTTATGGGTGAGTTCATACCATTCACATTCACAGTTATGAATTCTAATTGTGCATTTCCTTCTATTCTATCTTTCTCTGTTTCTCCTTCTCTCTCCTTATTTTTGCCTATCCCTCCTCAAACATCTACTTTGCTTCTGGCCACTGCCTACTTTCATCCACCCTTCCTTTTATCATCCCTTCTTTTATTCCCTTCCCCTCTTACTGGGCGGTATAATAAGATAGATTTCTATACCAAATCAGTGTTTATGTTATTCTCTCTTTGAGAAGAGTGATATGGTTATGAGAGCTGTGAGAAAGCTAGACTAGAATACAAACGAGCATTGAGGAAGAGAGAGACCAATTTGGAGACAATTGGAATAGTGAAGACAAGAAGTAATGCACCAAATTGGTGATTATGTGATTAGAGAAAGGGGAACCAATATGACAAATGTTATTGAAATACAAAGAATTGGCAACTAATTGCACATGAAGATGAGAAAGTGTGAGGAGTACAGGATGATTCTGACGTTCTAAACCTGGGAGACTGAAAAAACGATGGTGCCTTCAACAGAAATAGGAAAGATTGATGAGTGGATGAGCTCAAGGTTAAAACTAATGAAGTCTAGGGTGGCTAGGTGGCACAGTGAATAGAGCACCAGCCCCAGAGTCAGAAGGACCTGAGTTCAAATCTAGCCCCAGACACTTAACACAAAACTAGCTGCATGACCTTGGGCAAGTCACTTAACCCCAATTGCCCTGCATACTCCTCCCCCCCCCCCCACAAAAAAAGCAAACACAATGAAGTCTGTTTGGATGTGTTAAGTTTAAGATGTCTCAAGATATTCCATTCGAAAAGTCCAGTATGCAAGTAGTGATTTGCAATTGAAGCTCAGAGGAGAGATATGGACTCAATATATAGATCTGTGTACCATCTGCATAGAGATGATAATTAAACCCATGGGATCTTATAAAGTCACAAATATATGTGTTTCAACTAGATAATGATTTTTTTTAAAAGATTTTGCATTGTTGGCCCTGAAAGTTTTATTATCCTGGATCCTTTTCTTCCTTTCCTCTTTTCCTCTCCTCTGCTTATCCCCTCTAGGTGATCTCATTAGCCCTGATGCATTCAATCAATTCTCAAGTCTGTGTATCTCATTCTCATCTCTCTCCTAAGCTCCAGGTTCACATTGCCAATTGCTTCCAGGACATCTTCACCTGACTGTTTCATTAAAACTTCATACTCAACATATAAAAAAAATGAAACTGTTGGAAAAGTTGGAAAGCAGTTTGGCAGAAATTGAGCATAGAGCAAAATTTTAAATAATTTACCAAGACAAGGTCAAAATGGATACATGACCTAGTTATAAAGGGAGACACCACAAGTGAGTGATGTGATTATTTCCTATCCTATTAGCAACCAATTATTAAATTGGGATCCAGGCATTTTTTTTCTATTTCCTTATTCAGGGACCAGCCCCTGTAGGTCAGACAGCCAGTCTCTGAAGCGCGTGGTTGGTAGAGAAGATTGCCCCTAATCCTATGGTATATGTTTCTCAATCATGGGCTGGACTCCACCCAACTAGGAGACCTTACTTCTGGCACAGCGGTTCTTAACCTGTGTGTTGCGACTCCTTTGGGGGTCAAACGGGGTCACCTAAGACCATCAGAAAACACATATTTCTGACGGTCTTGGGAACTGAGACACCGCTCCTCTATTGGTCTCCAGGTGGGTCCGCCCACATGCAGATACGCCCACATATGAGAATTAAAGGGTCACAGCATTAGGAAGGTTGAGAACCACTGGGTTAGCATGTAAACAGAATCTAATCTAGATGAATTTCAGCCTCAAAGCAATGAATTCATGCCTTTATACCCCACTCCACTGTAGTTTAGGGGGACTTTGCTCATGAAGGAGAAAACCAACCAGAGTGATCTAGGTAGAGATGGATTCCTTTGTCCAGATTGCTGGAGGCAGCTGAGTCTCATGATAAACCAAGTTCTCAGCAGGAGGAACCGAAGACTTTTAGCCCACCCTCTCATTAATTGTTCACCAATCTGGGTTGATTTCTCCTGTCAGGGGCATTCCTGTGTGTGTGTGTGTGTGTGTGTGTGTGTGTGTGTGTGTGTGTGTGTGTGTGTGTGTGTGTGTGTGTGTGTGTGTGTGGTATTCAGTATCTCCATTAGGTGTCTTTGGTTACTGATAGAATCCACTGACCATCAATTTTTTTATTATTAGCTAACCTAATTAAGAAATTGATTTTTAATTACCCAGAAACTCTGTCTCAGATTTTTCATTCATCCCACAAGAAAATTATAAGCATGGAACATATTACCTATCAGACATAAGGATAGGAGAACAATTTATGAATAAATAAAAGATAGCACTGAGGTATAAAAATGTATAATTTCAATTACATTAAATTAAAAAGATTTTGTACAAATAAAACTAGTGTAGTCAAGATTAGAAGGAAAGCAGAAAATTGGGGAGGGGGGCAGATTTATAGACAGTGTCTCAGATAAAGGTCTCATATAACAAAAATATAAAGAACTTTGTCAAATTTATAAGAATATGAGTCATTCCCCAATTGGTAAATGGTCAAATGATATGAACAGGCAGTTTTTCAATGAAGAAATAAAAAATGTAAAAAATGCTCTAAATCACTATCGTTTAGAAAGATGCAAATTAAAGCAACTTAGAGTTATCATCTTACAACTATCAGACTGGCTAAAATGATAGCTGTCCTACAATTGGGTAATGGCTAAACAAATTGTGGTATATGATTGTGATGGAATACTCCTGTGCTATAAGAAATGATGAGTTGGTTGATTTTAGAAAAAACATGAAAAGACTTGAATAACATACTGAAAAGTAAAATGAACAGTACCAGAAGAACACTGTACATAGTAAAAGAAATTTTGTTCTAAAAACAATTTTCAATGGTTAATTCAATTTAAATACCATAAAGTACCTATGAAGGAAGATGCTATCCATTTCCAGAGAAAGAACTGACAAATAGAAGTTCGTGTGTGTGTGTGTGTGTGTGTGTGTGTGTGTGTGTGTGTGTGTAAATATATTTGTGTTCAAGTGTAGCCTTCTCTAGGGTGGGGTGAGGAGAGAGACAAAAAAACAAAAAGTGCACAGCAAAGAACAAAAGAAAACTTAGAAGGAAGCACAGAAAAACAGGGTAGCTTTGTAAACAATGTATGGTATTTATTACATAGTTTAAAAAAAGTAAACAGTTTGAAATGGAAATTCATGGTTTTATACTGAATCCTCTGTGTTGTGCTATGTACATGGAAACATTCTTTTCTTTTTTGTCTTAAGTTCAAAATGAATAAAAAATATAATTTGAATGAAACTATTTATCTTCCCCCCCTTCCCCAAATTAACCTATGCTTCACTATTTCTGTCAATGATACCTCTATCCTTTTAGGCACCCAAGCAGGACCTAAACCCTAGAACTCATCCTTGACTCTTTTCTCTCCTTCAACCACCCTATCCTAACATTTGCTAAGTTTCAATGATTCTGCTTATGATACATCTCTCACATCTTCCCTCTTCTCTCTATTCATATGGCCAGTGCCTTAGTTCAAGGCTTTATTACCTCTCACTTGGCAATAGATTCCCAACCGGTCTCCCTGCTTCTAATCTTTTCCCCTTCCAATCCATCTTTCATACAGCTGCCAAAATTTTCTTCCTAAAGAGAAAGATGGTATATGTCCATATTATATTATATTTATATTATATGTAAATGGTCTAATATGATATGAACAGGCAATTCACATTTTAAAAAAAATCAGGTTATTGGTAGCCATAGTAAAAATGTTCCAAATCACTTAGATACAGATTAAAGCAATTCTGATATTCCACCTCATACCATCAGATTGGCAAAGATTACAAAAAAGGAAAATTATAAATGTTGAAGAGGCTGTTGAAAAACGAGCCATTGATGTACTCAGTGAACAGAATGGAAACAAACATTCTGGAAAGTAACTGGGAATTGTACACAAAAAGGTACTAAACAATGCATGTTCTTTGACCCAGCTGTGCCACTGGTAGGCCCATATCTAAAAAGAACAGAAAAATAGGGAGAGGTTCTACATACATAAAAATATTTCTAGCAGCTCTCTTTGTAGTGAAAAAAAAAACTGGAAACTAAAAGATTGCCCATCAATTGAGAAATGACGGAATAAACTGTATATATAAATGTGATGGAATACTACTGCTCTGTAAGAAATGAGGAAATAGATAATTTCGAAGAGACTTGAAAAGACATATGAAGTCAATAGAACTAGAAAAACAATTTGTGCTATAACATCAATATTTTTAAATGAATAATTTTGAAGACTTTTATAAACTGATATAGAATGAAATGACAACTGGGAGAACCTTTTATACAATAATTCTCTAAAGCAAATAATTTTGAAAGCTGTAAGAAGTATGTTCACTTTACTGGCCATTCATGATTCCATAGGATTGGTAACAAGACATACTACCCCACTCCTGACAGAAAGTTGATGGATTCAAGATGCATAATAAGATATGTATGTTTTTGTATACAGCCAACTGGGAGTTTGTTTTACTGAACTCTGCATGTTTGTTATAAGGAATGTGTTTTTCTTTTCTCTTTTTTTTTCTTCCAAAGGATAGGGATGGGAGGGAGAGAATATAAATTTCTATTAATTAAAAAAAAATAATAAGCTAAGAGTGGCATGCTACAGATAGAGATGTAGCATGCCCTTCAGATGAGGTCATTGTATGATTAGTTTTGCTTAATTGATTTAGTTTGTTAAAAGAGACAGCTCATGGACTGGGAGTAACCTGTAAATTCTTGCCATGTAAAAACAAAATATACCAGTTAGCCTTTTTTTAAAGCTTACATTAACCTCTCCAAACTTATTTTATATTAATCCCCTTTATGAAAACATTTCAGCCAAACTGGCCTACCCACTATTCACCAAAATTGATATTCACTTCTTACTTCAATGTCTTTGTACAATCCACCCCAGACACCCAGAATGGACTTTTCCTCCCCATTTTCACCTCTTTGAATCCTCAGCTTCCTTCAAGGCTCAGGTCAGATGCCACCTACTATAGAAATCTGTCCCTATTTCCCTTAGTAACTAGTCTTTCTTTCCCTAAATTGCCTTGAATTTATGTTTTTCTACGCTGCATCTCTCAGACTATAAGCTCCTTGAGAACAGGGACTATGTCTCTAGCACCTAGCACAGTGCTCTGAACTTAGTAGGTATCTGATAAATGTTAGTTGAATTAAATTGTATTTTGTTACACAATGGCTGCAAATGAGTTAAAAGATATTTTTTTTCCTTTGGTTGGTTAAACAGCCCTCTCCATCATTTGCACTATTAAATTACTTCACAAACCTTTTCTTACCCTAAAACAAAAAAATTAATATCCAGTTCAAAACATGTCTAATATTCAAGCACTAACTCTGGGCCTATTAACCTCTTGACCAAAACAAAATCTTTAAATCTTTAAATTAATGAGATTCTTTTTATGTCAAAGTCAATAAGTGAATTGATGAAAAGACCTAGTGCATAGAGCTCAGGATTTGGATTTTAAGTTTTGCCTCAGGTATTTACTAGCTGTGTGACCCTGGAAAAACATCTCATCACCTCTCTTAGCTTCAGGTTCCTCATCTATAAAATGGAGATGATAATAGCACCTACCTTATAAAGCAATTGTGAGAATCAAATGAGATAACATGCTGCAGACCTTAAAGCATTATATAAGAGCCTGCTATTATAAGATCAATTCCTCTGCTACCCTGGGCTACTACAGATGTGTTTGGTTCTTTCGCATGCAGCATCAGCTTGTTTGTTTAGCCTTCTGCTTGGATTTGCTGTTCTAATAGGATAAAACAATTCTACTCACACAGATCACAGTCTTGGCTGTTGGAAATAAATTTCACAGATCATAAAAACACAAAATGAGTGATAGTGGATTGATCGCTATTAATCAGTCACTAGAATGAAAACACAAAGAGCTTATGTCCTACTCAGGTTGGAAGATAGTATATTTAAAGGGCAAAAAACTAGTACTTTCTCCAGGAACTTCGTTATTATATGAGTAATAATTTTAGGGTTATTATATTGGTACCGTATGTCTTCTCTGAAAGGTCATTATGTGCAAACATGTACCTCTGAAAATTACAGTGCTCTTGATTTCACATAATCACCTCATCCCCCATTTTAACACCATTATAGCTCAAATTTATATAGAACTTTGCAAACTGCTTTCTTTAAAACAACCCTCCAAGAGAGGGAGGGAGGTTATAGATACATTATAAATGAGGACACTGAGGCTCAGGGAGACTAGGGACATTCCAAGAGTTGGTAAAAAGCAGAGAAAATAATCCCAGGTATCCCGAGACCAGGATATAGTAGCTTCTCCAGAAAGCCATCTGTTATCATTTCCTCTTACTTGTTTTCCACTTAACCAAACTTTCATATCAAAATGATGATTCTAATTACAGTGTACTATGTTGATTCTTTTTCTAATCTTGAAAGGTTTGGGAGTCCAGAGCCTTGGAGGGTTACCCAGAAAACACTCCCTGAGAATACAGAATATGAGCTGTACCTGTTTGTGGCCTGGTTGTGCTAGCAAATGGTAATTGAATGGTGTAACCAAAGATTTCTGAGGTTTTTGATGCACTGATTTTAGATACAGTATCTACTTCAGGTACACCTTCCAAATTTGTTGGAAATTTAGTTTTAGCTATAATGCTTGATAAAGAACACATTTTTTTAGTATTATTGACTTTACTTTGCATGAAGAAATTATATGTGTGTGTATGTGTGTACATGTATACATATATATACACAGACATGTAAATATACATATACATATAGATATATAGGTATATACTCAGCAGGCATTAGTAACAAAGGAACACATGTTCCCCTCTTTCTCCTTACATGAAAGGCGTGGAGAAGGGAACAATTACAGAAGACTATGATCTAATAAGGAGATTCCATTGACATTACCTGTTGCTGTTCCTTTCAAGGAATCTTGTATGATATTTTTTTTCTTTTTTAAGGAGGGAAGGCAGGGCAGTTGGGGTTAAGTGACTTGCCCAAGGTCACACAGCTAGTAAGTGTTAAGTGTCTGAGGCTGGATTTGAACTCAAGTCCTCCTGACTCCAGGGCCGGTACTCTATTCACTGCGCCAGTTAGCCACCCCAATCTTGTATGATTTTAACATGTACATGAGAGCTAGAAAAGAGCCTTTAAGCCAGTATTTTGTTCTCCTGAAATATTTTATTGTCAATAAAAAATAAGTATAACAGGACTTACATTTTATTCACCTTTCAGCCAATTTTCTTATTGTAAATCCATCAGACAGCAGCTAGGTGACACAGTGAATAGAGCACTAGGGCTGGAGTCAGGAAGACCTGAGTTTAATTCCAGCCTCAGACACTTAGTAGCTATGTGACCCTAAATTTATAAGTCACTTACACTTAATCCTGCTTTGCCTCAATTTCCTCATCTGTAAAATGACTTGGAGAAGAATATAGCAAACCAAGCCAATATCTCTGCTGAGAAAACTTCTAATGGGGTCACAAAATTTAGCCATGACTGAAAGCAATTGAGCAACAAAAAACAAGCAGTTTCCTACAAAATGTAATTTGTGACAGACTGCCTCCTCCCTCCTCGTACCTTGAATACAGCAGTCACTTAAATGTTTGCCAAACTGAGTTGAACTGAATGTATAAGAATCTCTCTTCTTCTAACCACTTATACCACTTCTCATCTAGATCACCCACAGCTCAAGAGACCTGTCTAGTAGAAAGGTCTTCTCTGACGTCCTTAGACAAAACCTTGGTACTTATGAATCCAATACAGGAGGTACAATTCACTCCAGTGAACCTGGAGTTAGGAGGAGCTGAGTTCAAATCCAGGCTCAGAACTTTACTAGCTGTGTAACTTTGAGGAGGCCATTTAACCTGTTTGCCGTAGTTTGTCCAACTGTAAAATGGTGATAATAACACCACTGTCTTCCAGGGTTGTTGTGAGGACTGAATGAGATCATGTTTATTATGCACTTAGTGCACTGCCTAGCAAAGGGTAGCTACTTAATAAAGGCTTGTTTCCTTCATCCTTCTCAAAAAATGATTAACAAGGAAGGTTCCTTCTAGAAAAGGTATTCAATTTTTTTAAAGTAGGCTTTAGGAATAGGAGAATCATTTAGTTTCTATTTGACAAAAAGAATGCTTAAAAACAAAATCTTATAAGGAAAGAGCACATAAAAAAATTAAAAATAAAATAGTCTGTCATATCTATTAGATGCTACTGAAAAGAAAAGACACTTTGAGGAATTACTGAACAGTATTTCACCTTCACCTCTAACCTGCACTGTCCATGCAATTCACAGACTCGGATCTCCAGGTCAGCCAGAACATGGCTAGAGCTATCTTAGACCTTTCAACTACAGAATCCTCCTGGCAGTAGTCATTTTCTTCACTCATAAGTTGTGTATTTTTAGGAAGCACCTCCCATTGGGCACTGACTCTGGACCTCTTAACCTCTTGACTTCATGAGTAAGCAGCCAAGGCTGGAAGCATCCATCTCTTAGCATCAGGGGTCAAATATGATAAGGGAAAGAAGCACAAAAGCAGAAGAGGTAACTAAGAACCTGAAGGACATATTCTTGCTGCCATGTGCTTATAGCCAATCTTGTGCTAGGAGCAGGGGGAAGGAGAAGGCTCATGTTGCTCAAGAAAAGAGCAAGCAAGGGCCTTTCTCCTCTCCTGAATATGGGGTGGGGCAGGAACAAGCATTTATTAAATTTATTGTGTAACCTACTATGGTCCAGGCACTGTGTCAAGTACTTTACAAATTATGTCATGTATACATATATGTACATATTCACACATACACAAGCACATGTGTATACACCTGTGTACATACAAATATGTGTATATTTACACATACGCATGTGTACATACAAATAAATATATAAACACATATTTGCATATAAGATATGTCATCTCATATACATAAAATAAGATTTATAAAACACTTATACATATACATATATATGTATATGAGTACACACACACACACACACACACACACACACACACACACACACACACATACTACTGAGAGCAGTTCTTTTCAGCTCAGTTGCCAATCATCTAAAACACTCTTCTCTAGCCATGGGGACCCAGGAACCAACCAGCTACTCAATTTGTCCTAGCATAAATCTCACACTTGTTCCATCTCATCATTTCATAAATTGTTAATTAATTTATGAAATTATGAGATGAGGTAAGTGTAATAGCAAGCAAAGGAGTACTTAGCTCCTTGTTTCAGTTCTTCAGGTGTCTTTGAGCCACACCTGCGATTACATCAAGTCTCTGTTATAAACAGAACCTGCCCGCAGGGGAGGCACTTGCTATATAAAAGCAGGAGCACAAGCTGGAACCAATTAGAACTGAAAAGAAGGATGGCTATGGTCTTTGTCTGCACTGTGTTGATGTTACTTTGTCAGACCTGTCTGCTAATAGAGGATGTTGCTACTTTTAACAGAAGCCCTGGGACCTTACTGCTGGTTCAGAAGCCCTGAAAGAGGACTTTCTTGTTGTCTGTCTATAGAAGTCCTGAAGGAAGGTTTTACTGATGTTTTCAGAGGTCCTGGGACTATACTGATGATTTGTGTTGATTTCTCAGACAGAGATCCTGTTTGTGGGTCTGTATTGATTTCACAAGCAGAAAGTGAATTGATTATGGTGCCAGCAATGTGAATGAATGTTGTTGTGGCTCTGCTAAGGTTTGATGTGTATAGCTGGACCAGGAGCTGAACCAGGAGTTGAACCAGGAACTGGACTAGGAGCTGGACCAGGAGCTGGGAGCTGCCTACTTGTGAATCCAGGTGACAGTTGGGTGAATTTAGGCAAGAGCTGGGAGCATGGAAGAGGAACCATGGAGCTCGGAAGTCAGTCTGGAGTCAAGACAAAAGGACCTTTCCTTGGGTACTTAGTGCTGACTGACAAGATCATGATTTACTGTGACCTAGGGGTGGGAGAACTTTGTACTTTATATCCCTTAAGTATGAATGAGTTAAGAATGATTGGAAGTTAGTCTCCAATAAAGATGAAAGAATACTTTCTGATTTATGAGATTAAGACAATGTGACCTAGGGATGACAGACCTTTGTACTTTGTATCCCTTAAGGATGATTGCTCCTTAAGGATGATTGAATTAAAGACTTACTGAATAATATCTTTTGTTTAAGACTATGCAGCCACTTTAGTAATAAGTTGTTATGTGATATTGTTGTGAATGTTGTACTTTGGTTTCTATAAATGTTTTGCTTTAGTTTACTGCTGAATAGAGTTCACTATACTATGTGATCAGAACCTTAAAACTATTGACAGACGCAGTCCTCAGGAGAGCTGCTCATGCTTGGCTTTACAGCCAGAAAAGACCATGATGGCAGCAGGAAGTGAGGATGCAATCTCACTCTATAATAAGGCAGAGGTAACAGCAGCAGAAAATAAAGAGACAAGAGGGAAAAGGAGAACAGAGGCAGATGGTGTGGAGATAGGAATAGGGTGATGATGAAAGGCAGACAGCATGGGGAAGAGAATGGGGAAGGGGAGGAGTATAGAGAATCTTTCATATAACCATGGATTAGAGTTGGGAGCACTTAGCAGCACAGACCCAGATGGAGATGGAAGAGTGCTGGGGGAAGAAAGAAAGTAGTAGTTTGGGGTCTCATTTTTTGGAAACTAGAATGAGACACAATTTTAACACTCACAAAAAAGTGCCGGAGTACATGTCTGATTCCATGGAAAGTGTTACTGTCCATCCCCTGCTGTATCTAGATCAATCCTTTCATATACACCTTATATTATTGTATTTTGTGTTTGTCAGATCTCCCAACTAAATTGCATCCCTTGAAGTCAAGAACTATGTCTTTTCCTGTGGTGCTAAACACAATATCTTACTCATACTAGGTGCTTAATGACATATGTTGAATTTTTTTACATTGATTAAATAAAATATTTGTCAATAGAATATTCTAGATTACTTTTAAGTTTTCTATTAAAAGTAATTCAGTGGGGGCATGCACATGGGGCAGTGGACAGAGCACCAACCCTAGAGTCAGGAGGACTTGAGTTCAAATGCAGCCTCAGACACTTGACACTTATTAGCTCTGACCATTGGCAAATCACTTAACCCACTCAAAAATAATAATAACAATAATAAATTAAATAAAAGTAATTTAGTGGTAAGGCCTTTGGAAAAGTAAATAATGAAGCTTTTGCATAAACTGGATTTTTAATTTCAAATTTGTTTAAACCTAGATGTGCCAGTAGGTTGCAGGTACTTCAAGGGCTAACTGGATGCTTATCTCCAAGTCTTAATTACTAAATGACACTTCTCTCTCTTTTTTTCTTCTGGTTACTTACCTCACGGCCAATCATTACTCTTTAGAATTCAATTAATCAATCAAGAAAACTTCCCTAAAGCACCTACTACGTGCCAGGCACAGTGCTAGGCTCTGGGGATGCAAACAAGAAAAGGGAAGATTGTCTTTGCTCTCAGGGTCTTTACAAAACTGAAAGAGGAAGGGGGCAACTTTCTGAAGATAGGAGTGGGTCCCCTTCTGTTCATGGTTACCTAGCAAAGCAATTAATAGAAAAATAATTTATGGGGGGGGCGGAGCCAAGATGGCTGTGTAGGAGCAGCAAGAAATCACAGCTCTGACACAGCCACATCAAATACCCAAAAAATATGACTCTAAACAAATTCTAGGGCTCTAAAACGCACACAGATATATTTCCTGCTGAAGGTAGCTCAGCTCAAAGTGAGAGTTCCACAGAACTCAAAAAAAAAACAAAAAAACATTGAATGGCAACCATGAATAAGCATAGGAAGCAAAGTAAGAACAGCAACCAAACCCTAGATTCCTTCTTTGGGGAAAAGAAGGAACAAAGCAGGGAAAGGGAGGAAGACAACACAGTCAGAACTCCCACCCC
>CM053583.1:218036895-218054745 GCA_028627135.1 Pseudochirops cupreus
CCAGGGTTACGTATGTGCAGGATGTGTATTTGGATGCTATATTTGAATTCAGGAAGATGAGTTTTCCTGACTTCAACCCTGTGCTCTACGAGCTGTGCCACCTAGCTGCCCCATACAATTTGAGTGCAACTCTAATGAAAGGCCAGCCAGGGAAGAAGACACTTTAGTGATGACTAGAAGGGCTTATTCTGCTATCACCTTCAATATTTCGGTGTGCAAGGATAATGTGCTAGATGCTATTTATATTTGGTTGGGTGATTGGGCGATTGGTTGGTTGTTTTTTTTTATGAATCACCATGTTTACCATTCAGGAAGCTTTCACTAAGTGCATATTGTATTCCGGTTATGGTCTGGTGATCCAAATAGCTGAGCTTACCACAGTTTTAGTGAGTCAAAAATCAAAGCAAACCTTTCCAAACTGATGGTTCACTGAGCCCAGGATTCATTGATATTAAGTGACATTTTGAGCTATAGTGCCATATTTATCCTTAAGAATATCATATTTAAACTTGATTTTTCCTGAAACATACATAATTTCCTTTTAGTGATTTATCATATCACAAACAATCAGGGGAGAAAGTACTCTTTCAGAATGCAATAATGCTAACCTAAATTATTATCATTACATTACACATACCATATAAGGAATGAAGAGTTAAGAAATATAAGATGGTACGTCAGTGAGATTTCAGCAAAAGGTGAAGGTCTGAAAGGGCTAAACGACAGAAAAATTAAAAAATAAAACAGAAAGCTTTCAGAGGCTAAACAGACAGCTCATATCCTAGAATGGCAGAAGGTTTGACTATCACAATGACATATGGAGAGGTCACTAAGATTAAAAACCTTGCTTCCAGAGCACAGATTACATGCATACCTTTTTCCCCAAGTCACTTATCTATACAAGATCCCCAAAAGGAGGATGGAAGAGAAAAATGACTGAAGGGAAACTCATCACCTTAAGAGAATGTGTATCAGCTAAATGAAAAAAAGAACTTTTTGAGTCAAGAAGAACATGTCAAAAAGGAATGGCAAGCTTTCTCTCGTTGTCCGCCTCAATGGGGCAAATTGCCTCAGAGCCAAAATTCAGAGGGAATCAAGGGGAAGAAGTTTCTGCTGATTCGAAGCTAAAGGTCATGGCCATATCTGAAAAAAGTTTGTAGCACTCCAACTGAAAAGAAGTTGGTCAAACTCAAGAAGATTATGTTGTACCACTCAGGCCAACTAGTGATTAAAGGTGGGGAAAGAGTATGGCTTCCCATTGAAAAGCAAATCCAAGAGACCAGCAGAGAGAGATACCATGCCCTGAGAGGAAGCCAAGGGACAGTCTACTCAGTCTATCCTGCCAGAACCCTACTTGGCCATAACAGCCACTTCTCAGAGCTTCCCCATTTAATCCAGCAACAGCAACAGCAGCAGCAGAGGTTCCTAAGAGGAACAAACAACCCAGCTGCCCTGCCGGTCTAGTGGAGACACTGTACTCTGCAAAAAGTCAACCAGAGTGATTCATAGAGGATATTGTAAGGACTCTCCAGAGAGAGAATGAACATTCCCCCACAGTTCTAGAGCTGTGCGTTGCCTTGGCCATATGTCCCCTACATGTGTGTTCCATCACTGTTATAATTTCAGTTACTGCCTACTTTTGTGCCTCCTGGACTCAGTACACTTATAGATAAGTGTGCTCCCTAGTGATGGGGGCAATGTTTTGTAACTTGCTATGTCATTTTTGTAAATGCTTTTGTTAAAGAACTGATTCTACAGCCTGAATACTAAGGGGAAGCAGACAGGTGGGGTCTCATGAGCTAGCATTTAGGGAAAGAATAGGATACAAAGTTAAAAAAATCTAAAAGTGGTAACAACCATTCTCCTGGGAACACAACATGCCAGTAACAGTGTGGATTGGGCTAGTGGGTCTCAAGAGGGTGTTACAGAAAAAATTTACTTCAATGTTAGTGCCCTTGAAGAGGGTCCTTCAACATAATTTCCTTTTCTTGAGAAAGCCAGTCCTATGAGAACTGAGTATATAAACATTATTAGATGTTGGTACTATACTAAGTATTTCTGCTTAACTGTTTTCTTTGTTACAAGGGAGATTCAGCTCAAGGAGCTGTGGGGGAGATAGGAATGTATACAGAAATAACTGTAATATAAAAGGAAAGGTGTAGTGGAACGATCGCTGTATCTGGGCTTGAAACCTACTTCTGTTGGCTTACTTGCATGTTGTTGTTGGTATTGAGTAGTTTCAGTTGTGTCTGACCCTTCATGACCCCATTTTAGGGTTTTCTTAGCAAAGATACTGAAGTTGTTTGCCATTTCCTTATCCAGCTCATTTTTCTGATGAAAAACTGAGGCATGCTCTGAGCATTGGCATCATGCACACTAGCTAACTGATTCACTGTTTGTCATCTTGCTTCATGCTTTTCCTTGGATGTCTTATTAGATACCTGTTTCAAGTATATTTAGCATTAGATGGGAATTTATGAGTTATGCATGTGAATAGTTGAGGACCCAAAAGAACTCTCTAAGCCTTGGAAATAGAGAGTGGTCTGATCTCAGAGGTTAAGGGGAGGAAGGAGTTGCATTTGAAGCTGTTTATTCGTTTTAATGAACATGTCTTATCTCTTCTTATAGATTATAAGGAGATTTATATATATATATATGAGGAGGTATATATAGAGATAGATAGATAGATAGATAGACAAACAGATAGACAGATATATGGATTGTTTTCCCCTATTGTGTCTAGAATAGTTCTATGAGGAACAAGGTAATGAATGATGGAACCTTATGTTCCAGATGCTACACTGACTATATCCTTATTAGCTAAATGCTATGTCTACATTGATTAAAGGGGGTTTGGGGTAGTATTTCAAGGTAAGTATAATAAACCAACTACAATTCACACAATTTATTAAAATAACTTTACATTGAACAAAAAACAACAGTTTCTGCTTGTACAACACTTTGGTTGATTTTTATATTCTACTTTAGACTTTTAAAAGTGCTACATTTTTACTTTGCTAATTCCGTTTTCTCTACCTCACTCCCTAATAGATTTTAAACTGCCCCTTCGTTCTGCCTCAGGTGTCCAGGTGTTTGCTGTCATTGCCTGTGTTTGTATACTCATAAGAAGCATTCTTAAAGATAAGAAACAGATATGCAATTCTAGCCTTGCTTTTTAATTTAAGATCTGTCAAGGTCTGCTGATTTTCCATCCACTGGGTGCTTTGAAATATTATGTATTAGAAAGGGTTTACAAACACAAATTGCATTTTATTGTATTTCAAAGTTAATACTAGACTTTGCCCATGTAGATGTTCTAGAAGACATGACAAAAAGCACCTGGAACATCCAGCCTCCAGAAATGCCTCAGAGAAGGAGCAAATTTTTTAAAGTAGCCCATCTGTTCTTGAATTGGGGCGGGGGGTGGGGGGTAGCTCTTCCTACTGTGACTATAGTTTTCACTGTGACTACTTGTTGACAGGGCTTAGGTTTCAAAGTCCTCTCTATCCATCATGATACCTAAGGAAACTTAAGAGGTCATCCAGCCCAATCCCTGTCAGTTTATATGTGAGGACTTGAGGCCCAGAGAAGTTATGATTTGCCCAAGGTAGGTTATAAGAGACAAAAAAGGGGGAATTGGGATCTCTGAGGGTACATTCATTGCAGATGGAGAAACAGAAATATTTTTTTTCTTTTCTGTTTCTATAACTCTAGTTTAAACAGCAATGGTCTCCCGCACAGAAACTCTGAATATTTTCACGGTATTTTTAAAAGACTAGGAATCAAAAGCTTGAAGGAGATGAAGCTTAACTGTCCTTCTGGAGAGAGTTAACTCGTGAATGCAAAGAGACAGAGATATAAAGGACTAAGAGAACTTCTTTCCTTACAGGGCAGAATGATATTAGAAATTTAGGCTGTGACCTTTCTCATAGCTCATACAATATTGAAGTATTTACATATGTTTTGTATTGAGTTCCTTATTCTGTTAATTAATTGTATGGCCAGTAAGATATATCAACGTGTTTATGGGGAAGGAGGGGAAAAAGCCAGACAGAATCAGACACAAATGTAGATAGAGAGAGCAAGACAAAGACATGGAGACAGGGTGAGGCAGAGAGACAGAGATAAGGATACATAGAGAAAGACAGAGACAGTTAGCAAAGAGGGGTGGGGAGAAGGAAGGCAGAACAGAGCAAAGAACCTATTAGGAAAGAGATTTCTCTAGTTTATTATGAACTGGTGTAGAGGCTCGGAGCTAATTAATTAGAGAGGTTTGCAAATCTATCAATTTATTGGGAAATTCCCATACCCTTTGGAGACTTCTGGACAAGATGGCTACCTGAATAGAGACAGGCTGCCTACCCCTGACCTGTTCATGCAAAAGCCAGACCATTCGCACCAGACCAAATAATGATTAATTATTAACAAATACAGTAAGAAACTACATTAAGTGACCTTTTCACTCTAGAATTACACAAAATATCAGTCAGAATGGACAAAAAGAAAGAAAGCAAAACCAGTTCCAGTGAAGACAAATAAGCCAACAATTTCCCATTGTGACCAGAGAAGAACCAGAAATGAGTATAGTCTGCAGGGCTCACTGTCAGAGGCAGAGTAACTAGAGGACTCCCCCAAGAAAGCCCCAGAATAGTTGTAGACCCATAAGGAGGGCCTTGGGAACCCTGAGGGGCAGTAATGATGCAAGCATACCTCAGAACAGTATAACAGGGCTCTCAGGCTCCTAGCATCTTGTCTTGACCATGAGGGGTCCTGCAAATTCAGTTCTCTGATCGGTGGGTGGGTGGGTGAAGCACTCAAGGAGAATGAGATCAGTACAAGAATTCAGATGACCCACTGTGAGACTAAGTAGAGTCCACCATCCAACCCAAATCTACAGCAAAGAAAAATGTTTGACCCTGGCCCCAAGCCCCAGTTTGGGAAGTAAAGCTGGACAGATGAATAAATCAAAAAAGACACAGTATAAAAAATTATTGCAAATCCAGAGAGAGTAACTCCTTAACTACTATAAGCAGAGTCTCAAAGGAAAAACAGATTTTCCACAAGGATTATGTGAATACATGGAAGAAATAAAGCAAGAAATTTTTCAAAAATGAAATAAAAGCTATTGAGAAAAGAACTGGAAGGATAATAAAAAGCTTAGAAAAGAAAGTAGGAAACCTGAAACAAGGGACATGCTCACTGGAATCTAGAAGAAAAGAAACAGAAATTGAGAACTTCACATGACACAAGAAATGAGAACAAAATCAAAAGACTGAAAAAATATAAGAAAATGTAACATTTTAATATGGTATGTATTATATACATACTTAATGTGTGGTTGTATGTATATATTATTAAAAACAGCATAATATAGTAATATATAATCAGTATGGATGCTGATTATATATACATATGGGGAATATGCATGCGTATATATATAATATATACACAGTGTAGGTATATATACATATATACATACCCACATATATATGTATATACGCATTAATGTGGAAAGTAGAGCGACAATTTAAAATCATTGGACTCCCTTAAAACTATGATTTTTAAAATGCCTGGACACCATATTTCAATAAATCATTTTTTCAAACATTTTTTCAGATCCATTGGAACAAGAGAACAAAAAGAAGACAGAAAGAATCCAGTAACCACCTCCTAAAAAGAATCTCAAAAGAAAAAGTCCCAGGAATGTTCAAGCCAAAATCTAGAGTTCCCACATCAAAGAAAAAGTACTTCAAACATTTGGAGAAAAACGGTACCAAAGAATGATAGTCAGAATCACACATGCCTTGGCAGCTCGTACTAAAAAACAAGAAGTGGCCTCGTGATACAATATTCCAAAAATAAAAAGCTATACATTTACAACCTACAAAGCTGAGTAAATCCTATAGGACAAAAACACTATAGGGGGATCACCCATGGAACAGAGGAAAAGACCTGAACTGACTAGGAACTGAAATGAAGCCACAAGAGTCAAGACAAATCTAGAAAGTAAATTTATTTGAGCAATTGGAAATGGCCATGTAATATAATGCTGACTATTCTAATAGGGAGAAAAGAATTAAACATTCCTTTAGAACCTGAATATCTTCAAAGTGTATTGAGGGTATGTAGCGCCAATGCAATATTTACAGCGCCTGTAACCACGATAAAGACAGTGACTATAAGTATCACATGATATTCAATTGCAAAATATACCAAACTCTCCAGATAGAGGATAGAACTGAAGCATTTAGACACCAGAAAACCAAATCCCAAACCCAATAAGCCGATTCCATCATAGCACCAAAGATATTCAGGAGCCATATTAACACTGAGAGCCACAGCATCCTTCAACCTTCCCACAAACCAATACAAGATCAATATCTACTCACAAATCTCTCTGTCTCCTTGCCTGAGGACCTCCTCTCTCCCCCACTGTCTGCCTAGCACTGACCAGCTTCCTGTGGGCTCTATGTCAGTTCAGCAAACTCCCCCCACCACAGGCTCCATGTGACCACATTCAGCCTATTAGGGGGCAAGTTTACTTTCAAAGCAGGGAGAGGTCTTCAGACTCTCCCCTAGGTCTGTTAAGGGGCAGGGAAGATGTTCAAATTCCCATTCCCATTACAGGGTATTAAATAATTAAAAAACAACAACAGACAAGCAGGGACTCTAAGAGGTGGTTGGTTCTGCTCTGAGGGTTCAGAAGAGAAAAAGAAGAGACAGTAAAAAAAATACACTGGTGTAGAAAGAATAAAGATGGAATAACTTGCTATTTCTCATAACTCCAGTTCATGGAGAGGATATAAATGGATCAAGGGAGCTTAGTTTTTGGTTCTTTATTGTTTAATTTTATTAAGAAAAAATCAAATATAAATAAAAATAATTGCAAAGACAAGGTGGACACTCCTTACTTGTTCCTGGACATTCGCTCAATGCTTCTTCTGACAGCTTTAAACACTTAGTAGGGGCTCTTAGATGATCTAACGACGAGACTTTTGTAGAGGCTTGGTCTGTTACAAACACATGGATTGCCAGAGCCCACTTTCTATTTTCAGGAAACATTTATTTAGCAACAGTTCAGTGAACTATTATGGTAAAGCTACATTCGAATATCTAATTTGATTAGGAAGAAAGTAATTTTCTGAAAATACACTTACTGCAATTAGGGATTATTTCCTTCTTTGTAATTGCATCCTCAGGGCCTAGTATAGTACCTGGCACATTTAAATGCTTGTCAATTGACTAATTGAAAGACGATCACATCTGTGTTTTGGAAAAGTGTTATTTTATAATGAAACATTCATTGTTTAAAGCACATGCTTCATTTTGAGTATTTTTCATGGGTCAATTTGTCAGAGGAATTCATAAGCTTCTCTTCTATATCTGTTCTGTGGATATAGTGACTGACTTTTAACAGGAAGGGATAAAATGCTAAATGACATAAGTTAAGAGGTAATATATTTTAACTTTAACTGCTTGTCTGTGACTTATCAATATGACACTACTGCCCACCATGGCAAAGTAACATATATAGCTCAAATACTAGACATTTGGGATTTACATTTGCTCTATAAGTAAATGTCTATTCCACATTCACTAATGCAATCTGACAAATTTGCATTATATTCTGACTAATAATGTATATTAATATGGCACTTTAAAGACTGAAAAGCAATTTGTATATATTATCTTACTAAAGCTTCTCAACATACCCATTGAGGTAGGAATGTAAGTGTTATACCTGTTTTACTGATATGCACAATTACACTAGGCAAAATGAAATGATTACACTAATAAATTTCAGACAGAAACAAGATTTAAACTGTAGGTCTTCCTGATTCCAAAGCCAATACTATAGTCACTCTGAAACACTGCTTCCTGCTACATCAACAGTACCTTTCTGCTACACATAAAAGCATACATAGATTCATTGATCTTAAGGAATCTATGCACACTAGAGGAAATTATGTGCCAAGAAACATGTAAATAGAGTAATTTAACCAACATTTCTTTAAAAATAGTAGCCAGCATTTAATCATACAAAAGTGAATTGTGACCACAAGCTTATGTTTGGACTATGACCCTGCCCAAGTTTTATATAGACAAGGGAGAATGGGTTTTGTCCAGTCACTTGTATAGTCAGCTTCAATTTTATTATTGTTCTAGGCTAGGGTAATGAATATGTGGACAAGAAATTGAAGGAATTTCTTAACACTGGTGAAAATACCTTCTAACAGCCTGGCATGAATAAGTGTCATTTAATATGCAGTCCTGAGATCAGAAAGTATAGTGTTGGAAAGGATCTTTGAGATCATCCATTCCAACCTCTTCATTTTATAGACTGAGAAACAAATGCTCTGAGAGGATAAATACCTTTCCCATGGCCACAAAGGTACAAAGTTTTAAAGCCAAAGTTTTAAAACCAAAATTCAAACCTTCCATCCCGCTCTCACTCTTTCCACTACGCTAAATGATATGCAAACTAATCATATGGCTACAATTTAATGTCAAGAGATGAGATATTATTTCTTTGCCTTTCAAAAATAAATCTGCTGCAATCATTCAACACACAAATTTAGCCTTAATATTTGTGTTTTTTTGCTTGAATGATACTTAATTTTTTTCCCTAGTTACATGTGAAGAAAATTTTTAGCATTCATTTTTACAAGATTTTGAGTTTCACATTTTTCTCCCTCCATTCCTCCCTCCTCTCCCTTCCTCTAAAAACAGAAGGCAGTTTGATATAGTTTATACATGTGCATTTCTATATTAGTCCCAGTTGTGAAAGAAGAAACTGATCAAAAGGAAAAGAATAGAAGAATGAATGAAATAAGTGAAAAAAATGCTTAGATCTGCATTCAGAGTCTATCAGTTCTTTATCTGGATATGGATAGCATTTTCCTTCATGAGTCCTTTGTACTTGTCTTGGATCATTTTGTTGCTGAGAAGACCTGAGTCATTCATAGCTGATCATCACAAAATGTTGCTGATAATGTGTATAGCGTTTTTCCTGGCTCTGTTCATTTCACTTTGCATCAGTTTGTACAAGTCTTTCCAGATTTTTCTGAAATAAGCCTATTCATCATTTCCCATTGCATTACATTCATATACCACAGTTTGTTCAGTCATTCCCCAACTGATAGGCATCCCCTCAGTTTCCAATATTTTGCCACCACAAAAAGGGCTGTTGTAAACATTTTTGCACATGTTTGCACAGGTCCTTTCCCCTTTTTTATTATCCTTTTGGGATACAGACCTAGTAATGGCATTGATAGATTGAGGGTATGCACAATTTGGTTGCTCTTTGGCCACAGTTCCAAATTACTCTCCAGAATGGTTGGTTCAGTTCACAACTCCACCAACAACACATTTGTGTCCAAATTTTCCCACATCTTCTTCAGCATTTATCATTTTCCTTTTCTGTCATATTAGCCAATCTGACAGGTGTGAGGTGCTGCCTCAGAGTCGTTTTAATTTGCATTTGTCTAATCAAAGGTGAGTTAGAGCACTTATTCAAATGCATATAGATAACTTTGATTTCTTCAACTGAAAACTGCCTGTTCATATCCTTTGACTGTTTATCAATTGGGGAATTGCTTGTATTCTTGTAAGTTCAACTCAGTTCTCTATATATTTGAGTAATGAGAGACACTTTATCAGAGACACTTGCTATAAAGATTGTCTCTCATCTTTCTGCTTTCCTCTTAATCTTGGTTGCATTGCTTTTGTTTGTATAAAAGCTTTTTAATTGAATACAGTAAAAAACTATCTATTTTACATTTTGTAATGCTCTCTTTCTTCGTTTGGTCATGAATTCTTGCCCTCCCCATAATTCCTTTTTTTTCTAGTTTGTTTATAGTGTCACCCTTTATGTCTAAATCATGCTAAAGGTCTGTCACTTTTCTAATATTCTATGAATCTTCTTACTTTCTTTTTTGTTTATTTTTTGGTTGGATTTATCAAGTTCTGAAAGGGAACAGTTGAGGTCTCTCACTAGTATAGTTCTGCTGTCTATTTCTTCCTGTAACTCATTTACCTTCTCCTTTAAAATATTGGATGCTACACCATTTGGTACATATACGTTTATATTGCTTCATTGTCTATCGTACCTTTTCGCAAGATTAGTTTCCTTTTTTATCTCTTTTAATTAGGCCTCTTCTTGCTTTTACTTTGTCTGAGATCAGGATTGCTACATCTGTTGTGTCTGTGGGTTTTTTTTATTTCAGTTGAAGCATAGTAAATTCTGATCCAGCCCCTTCCCTTTACTCTGTGCATCTCTCTGCTTCAAGTGTGCTTCTTGCAAACAACATGTTGTAGGGTTCTGGTTTTTTATACACTCTGCTATCCACTTTTATTTTATGGGGGATTTCATCCCATTCACATTCACAGTTATGATTACTACCTGTGTATTTCCCTCCATTTTATTCTTCCTCCTGTCTGTCCTCTCTCCTTTTTCACCCTTTCCCTCCTCACCACTGTTTTGTTTCTGTATACCACTTCCCTTGATCTGCCCTCCCATCTGTCAATGTCCAACAGACACACACACACACACACACACACACACACACACAAACATACACACACAACTTTACTTGATTTCCTCCCCTCCTACTTCCCTGTTGGGTAAGATAGATTTCTATATTCAACTGATTGCATATATAATTCCCTCTTTGAGCCAATACTGATAGGAATAAGGTTCAAATGATGCTCATTGCCCACCCTCTCATTTTATCTTCCATTGTAATAGGTCTTTCATGCTCCTTCATATGAAATTATTTATCCCATTCTTCCTCTCCCTTACTTAGGCACCCTTTATACTCCTTTTTCTCATCCCTTAAATTTTTTTGTCACTTCTCATATTCACCTTATCCTCTGTCTAGGACATATTCCTCCTAGCTATATGATTAGTGATACAATTTTTAAGAATTAAAAATATCATCTTCCCTTGTAGGGATATAAATAGTTTAGCTCTGTTGAATCCCTTATGTTTTCTTTTCTCTTTTTACTTTCTCTTGGGTCTTGATACTGGTGGTCAAATTTTTTGCTTAGTTCTGGTCTTCTCCTTATAAAAGCTTGAAATCCTTCTATTTCACTGAATGACCTGTTTTGTCCCCTTGGAGTATTATGCCAGGTAAGTATTTTGCCAGGTAAGTGATTCTTGGTTGTAGTCCTACCTCCTTTGCCTTCCAGAGTATCATGTTGCATGACCTCTGATCCTTTAATGTTGCAGCTGCCAAGTCCTGTGTAATCCTGATTTTGGCTTCCTGATATCTGAATTGTTTCTTTCTGGCTACTTGTAGTATTTTTTTCCTTCTGAACTTTGCCTATCATCTTCCTTGGGGTGGCTATTTTGGGATCTCTTTCCTGAGGTGATCAGTGGATTCTTTGCCCTCTGGTTCCAGGACATTGGGACAATTTTCCTTGGTAATTTTTTGAAAGATGATGTCTAGATCCTCCTTTTGATTATGGCTTTCAGGTTTCAATGATTCTGATATTGTCTCTCCTGGATTTATTTTCCAGGTCAGTTATTTGTTTGTTTGTTTTTCCCACAAAATATTTTACATTTTCTTTCATTTTTTTCTTTCTTTTGAATTTATGTGACTGATTCTTGATGTTTCATCGAGTCATTAGTTTCTATTTGCCCCATTCTTACTTTTAAGGTGTTGTTTTCCTCAATTAGCTTTTGACCTTTCTTTTCCATTTGACCAATCATACTCTTCCAAGTTGTTTTCTTCAGTTGATTTTTGTATCTCCTTTTCCATCTGGCCAATTCTACTTTTTAAGCAGTTTTCCAAACTTCTGAATCTTTTCTTCATAATTCTCTTGCATCACTCTCATTTCTTTCCCCATTTTTTCTTCTCCTGCTCTTAGGTGATTTTTAAGCTCCTCTGTGAGCTCTTCCATGAGTTCTTTCAGAGCTTGAGACCACTTCCCATTTTACTTTGGGGTTTGCCCACAGGTGTTTTGACATGGTTGTCCTTTTCTGAATTTGTGTCTTGGTTTTCCATGTCACCACAATAACTTTCTATGGTCAGATCCTTTTTTTGTTGTTGATTTTTTCTCACTTTTGGCCTGTTTCCTTTCTTTCAAATTTGAGCTCTGCATAAGGGTGGAAGAGGCAGTGTCTCAGGTTTCTTGTGCCAGTAGTTGTATTTACCTGGTGTTGCACTGATGTTGCCCTGAGGCCTCTGGGGGGCCCTCATGTCTGATCTTATGTTTAAGAGGTGGAGTGGGGAGTGGCTGGTACTACTGGAGGCCGTAGGGGTCTGGTACTTTACCTGGTGCTGAGCTGCAGTCCTAGTGCTGGTGTCTAGCATGTGCTGAGGCCCAGTGCGGGTGTTTCTGGGTTTACCAGGGCTACACATGGCAGTTTAGCTGCTGGAAGATGCTTGTTTTTCCATGGCTATGCTGAAGCACATGGTAGTTGTTGGAGTTGGAGTCTGCCAACACCCCTGGCTATGCTTAGGCATGTGGAAAGAGTCCTGGTGTTGGTAATTACCAATTCTACCACACTGGGGTAGGGGATCTCCCACTGATATGCTGAAGCAGGGTTTGCTGCTGGCTTGGGGCACACTTCCTGTCCTGCAATGTGCACCTCCTTTATCCGAGTGAGATGAACCTTTCTTGACAATCTTCCAAGTTTCTTGGGTTAAAAAGTTGTTTCACCTCATCTTTTTCTTGGCTCTGATATTCCATGATTTGTTTGGGGCACTATTTTATAGTTGATTGGAGACAATTATGGGAGAGTTATAGCAATTTACTATACTCTGCTATCTTGGCTCTTAGAAATAATTGTTTTTTCATAAAAAATAAGTTTAGATGTAAAGATTTATTTACCTTCATGTCTGACATAATGGGTAGCAGTGTGCTATGGTGGAAACCTCTAGACTTGAAGTCAGGAGAGGAAAGAAGAAAGAAAAAAATGTTTAGGCTCCTGCTGTGTGTCTGGCACTGTGCTAAGTGCTTTACAAATATTATCTCATTAATCCTCACAACAAAAACTCTGATAGGAAAATGATCAAAGGATCCATGATGAAAAATGTTAATTCACCTTCAGGGAGAGAACTGATGAACTGAGTACGGATTGATGGTTCTTTTTTTTAACTTTACTTTTCTTGTGGGTTTTTTGCGTGTTTTCTTTTGCAACATAGCTAATATGGAAATACGTTTCACATAGCTTCATATGCATAGTTGACATCATATTGCTTGCCTTCTCAAAGGATGAGATAAGGATGGGAGGAAGAGAGAATTTAGAACTCAAAATTTTTAAAATTAAATGTTAAAAAATTTTATACATAATTGAGAAATATTTAACAAAATAAGTAAAACTATTTTTTAAGAAACATGGAAGATAGATGCTATTATTATCCTCGTTTTACAGTTGATGAAACTGAAGGAGACAAAAGTTATAGGAGTAGACCAGGGTCATGCAAGTAGTAAAAGTCTTAGACTGGATTTTAACAGAGGTCTTCCTATGTCAAGGCCTAGCATTCTATCTACTGTATCTCCTAGATGGGTCCTAGGAGAGGACAGAGATTAAGGTATATGGAATAGTCTGCTTCTATGGCAACATGAAAGAGAATAGTCTCAAGACTTGGAAGGTATGTTAGAGTGAGACTATGGAAGTGCACCAAGGACTCTAAATTTTCTTGAGCAGAAGTGCGATAGCATTATTTTTGGGGATTAGACAGAGCATTTTTGCATCAGTGGTAAGGATGGTTTAGAGAGTAGTGACATCAGTTAGGAGATTAATATAATAATCCTGCTGAAAGCAATGAAGACTCAAATGATGTTAAAGGTAGTACGAGTGAAAAGGAAGGACCAGATGTAAAAGATAGCTGGCATTTAAATAACTGTAGGGTGAATGGAATATAAGATCTTCCCTGTCCATTAATAGGCCACACCTAGAGCCCTGATGCAGAGCCAGTTAGGCTCTGGGCCACAGGGATTTCCATGCTTTTCCAATTAAGTGCTGAGTCTTTGTTTGAAAACCATATATATTTTATATTGCTTGGAGGGAGAGGTGGGCAGAGAGAGGTACAGGAGGAGCGAGGAATGGGCAGAGGAAGGAACTCGCCCAGGGAAACTTGCTTCTGGGAAGGCGTTTGCAGGGAGGCTGTAAGAAAAGAACACTTAAGATGTTGGTGCTGTGTAAGATTGGTGATGTGTACCAATATTTCTGTTACCTTATTAAGTTTTGCCTTCTGGTATGTCAATAATGATGTTTCAAATAAATGTTTTGGTTTGGTCTTGAATGAAGACAGTTTCTTATATTTTGCAGTTCAACTCTGGAAATACGTGTGTATATTCATGGTAGTTGCTCTGAATATCACATTGGTATTACAACAGTATGTTAAGTTTCGCAAAGCACTTGATATCTGTTTACTTAGATGATCCTCGTGACAACCCTGTGAGCTAGACACAATTATTATCCTCATTTCACAGATGAGGAAACTGAAGCACAAAGGAGCAGTGACCTTCCTGCATCCACATGACTACAGAGGGTCAGAGACAGGATTTGACCTCAGATCTTCCTGACTCCAAGTCCAGAGCTCTGCCAGCCTTGCTGTCCAGGTCACTGAATTCAAATCAATAGGGCAGAACAACTGATTGGAGAGAGAGGGAAAATTGAAAGATGATGCCAAGATGTTGAGTCCAGGTGCCTGGGAGAACAGAAATAGCATCAAACAAGTACAGCTGAGTTAGAAGGAGGGGCAGGTGTGAGGAGTGAGGAAGGCATTTGATTGGTTCAGTTTCAGACCTGTTTATTTTGACATGCCAGAGGCATATCCAGATAGAGATGTCAAGTAGGCAATTGGAACTGTGGGAATGATGTTCAGGGAAGAGATCAGAGCTGAAGGTATAAATATTTGGGCATCACCTGTTTAAAATTGATAGCTGAAGACATGGGAGTGTGTATTCTACTGAATGTTTGGATAAGGCAAACATTGTTTGGGGAGAAAGGATCCAAAAAGAAAAAAACTAGTTCCTTCTCCACGGTCATAGACCTATATGGCACAAATCTACAGAACCATAAGCAAATATATAATGCTTTGGGTTTGTTTTACTTGACTGACAATTACTATAGAGCAGTAATTCATCATTCTGCAAACTGCATGAAGCCATTTTTTTTCAATTCTGTTGAGACAGAATATAACCAGATCGAAAAGACACAAAATCATTTAATGCAAGAACACTCAAATTTTTAATCAAATCTGATGTCTTTGAAACTACCTCAGTCAGCACTTGTATTTGCCTTATTGTTATCAGCAAAAATAAGTTTGGCAAATGAAATACAATTTCTTTTACAAACCTCTTCGTGACCTCTAAATATCAATCGAGTTTTGTTCCACCTGCTGAATACTACCACTTTATTTTTATTTGCAGATAAGCTGAATTGTGCTCTGTTGGCCTACAAAATTTTGAGGTGGATTAATCAGTATTAATGGATATAATCTACCTCTTACACTTTTAGAGGGATTTAGTTGCATAATTTTTTTTATTTCTGTACTTCTCTGAAATATGCTTGGAAGTCACTTGCCTCATTAGACCTCAGTTCCTCTTCTACAAAAAGAAATGATTGAATTAGATGGCCTCCAAGGTATTATTCTACATCTATGATTCTGTTAAATAAGGTACAATCCTCTTTTGTAGTGACAAACAAGATGATAAAACTAGTGTAGGGGAGAATAAGTACTCTTTACAATAAATACAATATTTCTGGACAACAAACATGCCCAACATAATATGTTTTCTTTTTATTTCTCTTAACTATAGTATACCTAAGGTAGTCATACATTAGTACGGCCTCTTCTAAACAACACAGAATGTTTACTTGGATAGTGTCAAGATATGCTTTCAGGCTTCGTGATTGCCAAGTAACTGGAATATGCCCTCTCAAAACTTTTGATAAATATAATTATTCACTAACAGCTGAACCTAAAGACCACTGAAAGCCATTGGTTCTTTTACAAACTTCAGTTGGGTAAGTGTGGGAAACTACATTTCAAGCTGAATGCAAAAATATAAAATCTATATGAAATCATTAAGGTATGAAAAAATAAGCCATATAAGGAGCATCAACTCAGTTCATTAATCCTTAAGTTGCTTATGTTCCCCTTTTTCCCAACCAACATGAATTCCCTTCTCTTCCCATTCCTCCTTTCTCTACCATTTATCCTCTATTCCCTTTTCTCTCTTCTTAGATGAGTAAAGAATAAAAAAGAAGTAGCATTTCAAGGAGGGGATAAATGATCTCCAAGTCACTTAAAACCATTCTCTAGATATATCAGGCCTAGAGACTGTAATATAATACAATATATGATATGACATAGTTTAATAGGCTAGTATGACATGTGACAATATATAACATAATATCATATGACATGTTATAAGTGCTGCTATCATATGTGAAAATGTAATATTGTATGTGATATCATATATTATATGTTTATATTATATTGTATATTATGTATTATGTAATATAATAATTCTCTGATCTCTGATCAATGCAATCAATTTAAGCATTTAATTCTTTAGCAGGAGAAAGTTGCAAGTCCACTAGGAACAAAAGAAAGTTCAGAGGAACTTTCTTTGGAGGTGGAAGAGTTTTCTGGTGCCCTCTTAGGATATAGAAGAGCTAAAGTGTAGTTCATTCATCGAGCTAGCTATGCTGCCTTACTTCCTCCCTACTCTATTGAGATGACATAGAGTAAGTGATAAAGTAACAGAAAGTGACCAGAAACTGATTTTCATTCTAATGAATACTAAGAAGTATGACTGAGAAACAGAAACAAGATGGCAAGGTAAAGGAGAGACTTGCCTGAGCTCTCCCAAATCCCCCTCCAAACAACTTTATAAAAATGCTTTAAAATGAATTCTACAGCAGCAGGACTAACAAAAGGACAAAGTGGAAACAATTTTCCAGTCCAGAACAATTTAAAAAGTCAGCAGGAAAGGTCTGTCTCAATGGGATGAGAGTGGAATGAAGTCTAGTGCAGACCAAGCCAGTAGTAGGCTTTGGGGGTGACTGAATCAGCAGCAGTGCTTCCAGTGCTCTCAGTTCACAAACAGTAAGGAGGTCTGACAACTGGTCAGAAGATTACAAGGGACCATTTGCTGAGACTGAGTGCAAAATTCTTTTGCATTATCTATACATGGTTCCAAGTTGCAGTCCCAGGGTAAGAAGGAGCACTAGCACATTAGACTATGTACCCACAAGGAAGCAAGGACCTTGGTCACAATTCCATGATGGAAAAGAGTACTTGTAGCTGCTTACAGAGCAGAACACAGGCCAAGAGAGTAGTGACCATACTTCTCCTTAGATCATACCACCTTAGAATAACTGAAAACATATAGACCCCCTAGAATGAGCTCTGAAAGTAGCAGAATGAAAAGCCTGAAGCTTGGGACAGAGCCTGCTCCACATTGGAAGCTGAGATCAGCTTTTATAAAAGCTAAAAGTCAAGAAATAAGCTGGAAAAATAAGGAGACAAACAGAAAAAACTGGCCAGAGAAAGTGTCTATGTTGACAGGGAAGATCAAAACACAAACTCAAAAGAAGACCACAAAGTCAAAATAGCTACATGCAAAGCCTCAAAGGAAAAATGTGATTTGCTGTCAGGTCCCAGCCCCTGCCCCAAATTCCTGGAATAGCTCAAAAAGGATTCAAAAAATCAAGTATAAGAGGTAAAGGGAAAAAATGGCAAAAGAAATGAGAGTGTTGCAAGAAAATCATGAAAAAATGAGTCAACAGCTTGGTAAAAGAGGCACACATACACATGCACAAAACATATATATATATATATATATATATATATATATATATATATATATATATATATATATATA
>CM053583.1:218055245-218072527 GCA_028627135.1 Pseudochirops cupreus
TTTTTTTTTTACACTAAATGAGGAGGGCAGAGCCAAGATAGAGGAGTAAAAGCAGGGACTTGCTTGAGCTCACCCCCAAACCCCTCCAAATACCTGTGACAAATGAATCTAAACAAATTCCAGAGCTGCAGAACCCACAAAATGACAGAGTGAAACACTTCTCCAGCCCAAGACAATCCTAAAAGGTCGACAGGAAGAGTATATAGCACCAGGCCGGGAGTGAAACCTAGGCTGGCATAGGCTGTGATGGATGCAAACAGAGTTGGAGCAGGTCTCAGGGAAATGAATGGCTGGCAGCTGTGGCAATTTCCAAACTTCACCCACAAACACCGAGAACAGCAGGGAAGGTAAGTGGGGGAACTCCAGAAGCAGCTGCTGGGAAGATGAGTTAACAATGTAAAAAAAAGTCAGATTATAGAATCTTTATTTTTTGCTTTTTTTTTGAGGGGCAATTGGGGTTAAGTGACTTGCCCAAGGTCACACAGCTAATAAGTGTTAAGTGTCTGAGGCCAAATTTGAACTCAGGTCCTCCTGACTCCAAGGCCAGTGCTCTATTCATTGTGCCACTTAGCTGCCCCAGATAATAGAACCTTAGTTTGGTGACAAAGAAGATCAAAACATAAGAAGACAATAAAGTCAAAGCTCCTACATCAAAAGCTTTCAAGAAAAATATGAATTGGTTGCAGGCCAAGGAAGAGCTCAAAAAAGGATTTTGAAAATCAAGTAAGAGAAATGGAGGAAAAATTGGGAAGAAAAATGAGAGTGATGCAAGAAAATCACAAAAAACGAATCAACAGCTTGCTAAAGGAGGCTCCAAAAAATGCTGAAGAAAATAACACTTTAAAAATAGACTAACCAAAATGGCAAACGAGGTCCCAAAAGCCAATGAGTAAAAGAATGCCTTAAAAAGCAGAATTGGCCAAATGAAAAAGGAGGTCCAAAGCTCACTGAAGAAAACAATTCCTTCAAAATTACAGTGGAGCAAATGGAAGCTAATGACTTTATAAGAAATCAAAAGATAATAAAACGGAAACCAAAAAAATGAAAAATTAGAAGACAATGTAAAATATCTCATTGGAAAAATGACTGACCTGGAAAATAGATCCAGGAGAGATAATTTAAAAATTATTGGACTTTCTGAAATCCATGATAAAAAAAAAAGAGTCTAGACAGGAGAAATTACCAAGAAAAATTGCCCTGATATTCTAAAATGAGAGGGTAAAATAGAAAGTATAAGAATCCACCAATTGCCTCTTGAAATAAATTCCAAAAAGAAAATTCCTTGCAATATTGTAGCCAATTTCCAGAGTTTTCAGGTCAAGGAGAAAATATTACAAGCAGTCAGAAAGAAAAAGAAAATCAAAGATTGTGGAAATTAATCAGGATAACACAAGACCTAGCAGTTTCTACAATAGGGGATTGAAGGGCTTAGAATGTAATATTCCAGACATCAGAGGAGCTAGGATTAAAACCAAGAATCACCAACCCAGCAAAACTGAGTATAATACTTCAGGGAAAAAATGGATATTCAAGGAAATAGAGGACTTTCAAGCATTCTTGTTGAAAAGACCAGAGCTGAATAGAAAATTTGGCTTTCAAATATAAGACTCAAGAGAAGCATGAAAAGGTAAATAGGAAAAAAGAAATCATAAGGGACTTATTAAAGTTGAACAGTTTACATTCTTACATGGAAATATGATATCTGTAACCCATGAGATCTTTCTCAGTATTGGGGTAGTTGAAGGAAATAGACAGGTAGATAGAGAGATAGATAGATAAATAGATAGATAGACAGACACACAGACACAGACAGACAGATAGATAGATAGGTGGATGGATGGATGGATGGCACAGGGTGAGTTGAATATGAAGGGATGATATATACAAATTAAAATTAAGAGGTGAGAGAGGAGTATATTGGGAGGAGAAAGGGAGAGACAGAATGGGCTAAATTATCTCACATAAAAGAGGCAAGAAAAAGATTTCACAATGGAGGGAAAGAGGAGAGAGGTGAGAGGGAATGAGCGAACCTTACTCTCATTGGATTTGATTTAAGGAGGGAATAACCTACACACTCAATTGGGTATCTTACCCTACAGGAAAGTAAGGGGGGAAGGAGATAGGGTGCAGGGGATAACAGAAGGGAGGGCAGACTGGGGGAAGGAGTAGTCAGAAGCAAATGCTTTTCACAAGGTACAGTGTCAAAGGAGAAAATAGAATGAGTGGGGGGCAGGATAGGATGGAGGAAAATACATTTAGTCTTTCACAACAACTGTTATGGAAGTGTTTTGCACAACTACACATGTATAATTTCTATTGAACTGCTCGCCTTCTCAATGAGGATGGGTGGGGTGGAAAGAAGGGAGAAAATTTGTAACTCAAAGTTTTAAAAACAAATGTAAAAAATTATTTTTACATGCAACTGGGAAAAAAGATAAGGGGGAAGAGGATGATGGAGGGTGAGAGAAGGGAGGGCAGACAGGGGGAAGGGGTAATCACAATGCACACTATCTTGGGGTGGGGGAGGGGAGAGATGGGGAAAAAATTTGGAACTCAAAATCTTGTGGAAAGGAATGTTGAAAACTATAAACAAATTAATTATAAAAAAAGATTAAATATATACATAGTAGGGTTATACAGGTGTTGATAGTAGATAACTCCCATCTTTCTTTTTAAACTTGGGTCTTTTAAGAGGACACGGTCCAGGTTTGCTTTTCTAATTTTGTCTCCAGACCCTATTTTGCACAACGTAAATGCCTGATAAAGGCTTTTTTATTCATTTACTCACTCACTCACTGACTAATTCATTTATTATTGTCACTGCTGTTCTTTGCTGCCTCTTCTATCTGTATGTCCATGAGGTAGGTTTGGTCCAAGGACTCTCACAGTCCCTCCAGGAGCTGGCTCCTGGAGCTCTAACCACCCCACTAACACCATCTCTTAGGCTACTTGTCTACCCTTGGGAACTTCTGAGAGGATCTGCCGCTGTCTCTCCAGGACTAATCTCTGACGCTAAGAACAGTACTGGAGATGGGGGGGTAGCCGCAAATACTTCACCCCACTTTGGACCCAGGGCTGTTGTTAACTAGTTTTTTATTTTTATTATTTTTTTTTTTGCAGGAGAAAGGCAGGGCACTTGGGGTTAAGTGATTTGCTCAAGGTCACACTGGCTAGTTTTTGTGTGTGTGTGTCAAGTGTCTGAGGCCAGTTTGAACTCAGGTCCTCCTGACTCCAGGGCTGGTGCTCTCTATTCACTGTGCCAACTAGCCACCCCTAAGTGGTTTCTTTATAGTAGTATCTTTAAAGAATGCCAAAATGCATCTCAGTTTTATAACAGCCTGGCAGGGATTTTGTACGTAATCAAAGTCCCAAACAAGGGCCCATCCTTTACATTCATCAAGTTGGTCAGACTTCTTACTCACGCCCTGTGCACTGAAAGCACAACTAAGAGTATGAATGTGGCATCCATGGCAGCAAACATTATCAGGTATGGGCTCAAAGCTTGAAAAAGTTTTGCTCTGGCATACAGAAATGTAAGCAGGCAAAGAGAGAATAATGACCTTGTCCCCTGCACTTAGTTCTGTTCCAGTTTCTTCCTCCTTGCCACTCTTTGCATGGGAAAAGTAGTTTTAGAGTTGAGAAACTGTGGGACCATGAACCCCAGAGTACTCAGCAATTTTCTGAAAGAATAACCTCTACAAGGATAATAACGAGGTATAATTTAGCTACTGAATAGTAAACTGGGAGCTACGTAAGCTTTCTAGCACTATGCTAACGAGGCATCTGCAATGGAGATGAATGCCTCAAGGACCAGGAAATCTAGTTCAAAATGTAGATTTTAGTCTGAGGGCATTAGCAAGTGGGGTTGTCTGTATTTCAAAGAGCCTGGGGACAGGTAAGGCAAGAACTGCCATGAACCTCTGGCCCTTATCTCCTCACCTGGGCTTCTCTGTGACTTTGAACACATGGTGTTTCTGTGCCTTCTGTCTTTTCTATTTCACCCTTTCCTGCTTTTAGGTAACTGAGTGTAGAAGATGAAACTCCTAAAGTCATGTCAGTTTTGAAAGACTAAAAGAACCACTGGAGGTTGAGAAACTGCATTCGCCAGCAGCCACCCTGGAGAGAAGCCAGTCCTAAGAACGTACATGGGTAACCCAGACCAGCAGTTTATTCAAAGTAACCCATGTCTTGCATGCAAGCAAAAAAACTTGTTTATACTAATTATGCCCTATCTAAAAGTGAGCTCAGTGGTGAGAGTTCACACATCCTCATTTGAGAGGATGTTTCTATTTCTGTCTTTGCTGTATCTTTTCAGCAAAAATCCTTTTGTTTTCAATGACATCTAGACGATACCAGTCACTTAAATAATTATAGGTTGGACATATCAGATAGTGGTTTGAGTTGATAGGATTAGAAGAACCCCACAGTCTTTCAGAAGTACTACTTGAGGGCAGCTAGGTGGTTCAGCACATAAAGCACTGGTCCTGGAGTCAGGAGGACCTGTGTTCAAATGTGGCCTTAGACACTTGATACTCAACAGCTGTGTGACCCTGGGCAAGTCACTTAACCCCAACTGCCCTCCAAAAAGTGCATGCACACACACACACACACACACACACACACACACACATACACACACATACACAAAAAGACTGTATTCTGGGGACCTTACTTACTAGTACCAGTTTGGTGAATTAAGTCTAGAATCTCACTACTATACACATATACACACACGTACATATGCATACATGCTCTGGACTTAGAGCCATAGAGAGGAATGAGTTCAAGTAAGCTATTATAGGAGTTCAGCCTTGGATTCAAATTGTTCTAATTTATCAGGCAGTTGTGTGTATCTGATACCTGGTGGAGGTGGAGTCAGTAGAAGGTCACATCAAGTACTGAGAAGGAGGGAGTTGGATTGCGTGGCCCAGGGAGGTTAGGACGTACCCCTCCTTCCCTGTGAGACACTTCCTTCCTTCCCTAGTGGGTGCTCAGCATATACATACACACACACACACACACACACACACACACACACACACACACACAGAGGATGCGTATATATGTATAAAAATACCCATATATCTATGTTTATGTTTATTACATATGTAAAATATATATATATATATACACACATATACATATATTCCTATGTGTGTATTATATATATTATGTAATGCCAACTATGGAATGCTATTCAGATGGATACATCTTAAAGGTTTTGTCATGAATGTTAATCATGAGAATCATGATGGCCTCACAAAGATTGAGGCAGTATGCAAACATTGCTGATCTAATTTAGCAGGTATTCAGTATCTGGAATCATAAAATGAAATGGAGTCAAAGAGATGTGAAGGGACAGAAAGGATGTGAAGTTCCAGACATTAGAAAGTCAAAGATGCCAAGGTGGAATGGCACTAGGCTCTTTGCCAGAGACCCCTGCCTTTGAAAGACTTTACTCCCTCTGCTCCATAAATAATAAAATAGCAAGATTAAGGTGGGATTGTAGGAACGTGCCAACAAAAGGTCACTAAACAGAAAAGCCTGGTCTCTAGTTATTCTGTCTACTCTGGATCCTAATGTCATACTCCATGCCATGAGAAAGAGCCAAGACCCAAATTCAGGGTTTTTGTGCCCTTCACCTAAGCCTACTACCTATCAGGAAACAAACATTGGTTAGAAATTATGCTATATTTTCTAAATCCTTCTGTTTTCTCTTAGGAGAAAGGTCACAGTGGAATTAAAAATAAACTGAACTGTCTCTCCTTTTGGGGATGGCTGGGGACCAAAAAAGAGACTACCACCTTAAGCAAGGAATATTTTTTCTAGAAAGAGATTCCCATTCCAGGCAGGAAAAGCTCTGGAAAACAGGCAGGACCCCACCGACACGAGTGTGCTCTAACAACAGGATGTGTTCAAAGTTTTGCCTTTCTAAAATAGTTGTAACAGAGAGAGACAGAAAGCAGGTTCCACCCCTCTGCATATAAACTAAAAGACCATGGCAGAGCCTATTCATCCTTCTATGAGGAAAAGCAAGCAAATCACCTGAAGTCAGGAGCAGAAAAAAGCTCCATAACCATTACCAGTCCTCATTGCACACAGCATAGATATGAGGACCAGTGAAATAAAGCTGAGCATCAAGAAAAAACAGGCAGAAACACCTGGTCAAGAGGTTATCTGGCTGAGTCTGCAACAAACAGGGATCTTTCATCATGCCCAATAGCTGACTTCTACTCCTAGAAAAACAGGGACGGTTTTTTCTTCCCTGCACAAACTTCCCTGGGAGTGGTTACACCAGGACCTGTAGAAGGTTCTACTCGTTTTCGTTATGGAGAAAAAGAAAACTAAGAATAACTCTGTTGCCTATATATATTTTCCTTTGGGTTACTTTGCAATGCTATAAAAATTTTCTACTATTTGATTTATGATTCCTCTGTGGTCTATGAATGTGTATTCTACAACGTGATATTAACTAAAATATATTCTAAGACATTAGATAGTCAAAACTGAAAGCAGGAATCTATCTCCATTTTTCAAAAGACAGATAAAGTTGTGGAAAGTGCTGGATTTCCATTAATTTATATAGTTTCAGCCACATAGATCTTTAAACATAATGTCAAGCATGCCTATCTTATGTGACCACAACTTTCCTCACACCTCACACTCTGCGTTCAGTAGTGTCAATATTCTAACTCATTATTGGTGGAAAGTAACAACTCCCATAGGATCACAACTGAAAGTTCCATTAGTAGTTAACCAAGCAGTAAGTCAGTCCAGGATTCAAAGATAAAATAAGGAACCTCCATGTAGATCCCAAGGCTCATATATCCCTGCTTCAGTTGGACACTAAAAACTGAAATAAGTGGGAATAATGGTACTGCAAGGTCCCCTGCCAATTTTCTTTGATTCTAACCTAGAGGATATTTTCTATTTCAAACACATTTAATCTTGATTTTCATCAGTACACCAGTCAACAGGGCACCACTTAGCCTTAATCAAGGTTGAATTTACAATATAACAGGTGCCTCTAACTTAGAGGGAAATGACCAAAGATCAGATTTTTTCAAAAAGAAAATTCTGATCACATACACACACACACACACACACACACACACACACACACACACACAGTAGTTTTCATTCAGTCTTACAGAAACTAAGTAGAAACATTAAACCCAATAAGAAGAGAGTATTGAAATTTCTTAAAATAGAAAGAGATGGCTTTTCATAAACAAGCAAAAGGCTTGGTAAAATAGACAAATGCCATATAATCCAGAATGCATTCTCATAAAAAGCAAACAAACAACAACAATAACACCCCCCTTCTTCATACAAATGCATAAACATCCATAGATGTGAATAAGAACACCTGTTTCAGTTATTGTCCAATAAGCCATTTTCAGCAGGGAAAAGGTTTATATATCCCATTTCCAGGAATGAGAGAAGGATGGGTTAAAAGAGGAGGAGAAGAACTCTAACAGAATAAAGAGAAATTGTGAAGCAGATGTGAAGGGTTTAGAAGAAGACTGAATTTAAGTAGGGAAAATTTATAAGAACTCAAGTAAAAAAAGGCACAATAAAAAGAAGAGGACTCAAGCTATAAGAGGAAAAGGAGACTTTGGAGGACTGAGTGAGGAGGAAGAGGAAAATGATTTAAGAGAGAAGGAAATTGGTAAGACAAGGGGGAAAATGTTGGGTGATGTAATAGTAAGGGAATTTGAACTTCTTCCCTGCCCCTTAATGAATTTGAGGACCTTCCCTGATTTGAAAATATACTCTGCTCCCTGATAAGCTGAATGTGGTCACATAGAGCCTGTGGTGGGAAGAGTTTGCTGAAGGGTGGAGCAGAGCCCACAGGAGAAGCCTGCTTTGAGGGAGGCTTGTTTTTCAGGAAGGCCCATATTGTTACTTCGTAATTAGGCAATGGGTCATGAGGGATGTGATGTTCTCTGACCCTGGAGAAGACTATAAATATATCCTGATGCGAGGTTTGGCTTTTGTGCTTACTTTGGGAAGAATTGTGTGATTTGGCTAAATGAGGCTCTGGGGCAGCCATTGAGCCCCCCCGTTTTTGAAAACCCAGATGTTGGTGCTTCTCTCTCTGGTAACTAACTATGTAGGTATGTGATAGTCAGACAGCTAGAAGCCCTGTCTATTGAATTGTGTTATTTTCTCTGTCTGTATTTTTGTCTGCTTGTAATTTTTGTTTGTATTTTCTCTGAAGTTCAGGGTGCTGCCTTTTCACCCTGAACTAGGTAAATGATATATGTTTGATTAAGTAAGATTGTTAACCCCTGTTGAGTTGCTTTCCTTTAGAAAAGCTGATCAAAGAACCTGTGTTAGCAGTCATCCTGGGCATGCTAGGGTGCTTGCTGTTACAGGTGTGTATGTCATATTAAAAATGTGAGAAAGTGCCAAGGTGAAGAAAGGAACAACTGGGATCAAAGGTCCCCATCTTGCTATCAAAAAATATAAAGAAAAGGGGATTTTGTAGTGACTTATAGAGAGTATGAAATATTAGTCTTTCTGGAAAAGCCAAGTAATTGTTATCTATGGTCAAAATGCAAGCTGATCTTGCTCCTAAAGACGGTAAAAGGGGTAGAAAAATACCTCTCTCCTTTCCAGGTAATTAGAAAGAATAGAGTGTTCTTTTAAAAAATGGAAGAAGAGTTTGTGTAAAAACAAAGAAAAATAATCTGAAGAAGCATGAGAATCCTAACATGTTGAGTAGGGGTTAGAAGGTAAAAGAAGAAAACAGAAAGAATAACAGATATAGGAATGTTCCTGAAGAGATGAGAACTAGATACTTAGGAGAAAGAAAGGGAAAAAAGCATTAATTAGGCACCTGCTAAATGCTTTGCAAATCTCACTTGAGCCTTACAACAACCTTGGAGGTGGGTGCTATTACTATTCTCATTTTGCAAGTGAGGAAGCTGAAGGAGAGCACAGTTAAGTTACTTGCCTAGGATCACACAACCAGTAAGCGTTCAAGGTTAGATTTTGAACCCAGTTCTTCCCTGACTCCAGGCCCAATGCTCTAGCCACTGTTCTACCCAGGTGCCTCTAGGAAGTAGTTGGTTGTCGTCTAAGCAATTAGGATGTGAATCAACAGTTACCAATAGGATCAGAGGAAGAAGAAATAATACTTTGTGACTCTCCTCTCTGTTGAGGGCTACTGAAACAGTTTGATGACAGAGATTTCTGGTGTTTTTTAAGGCATGAATGCAGGACATGACAGAGAATCTCCAAACACTTATTAAACCTGACGAGTACCACTCACTTCTGAAGATTCACGTGAACACAGGTGATTCTGCCAGAAGAAATCTAGAAAGCATTATTAAGAATTATGTCGGAATGGGTAAGAAACTAAAGAAACTGGTGATTTTATCACTGTTGCTAAAAGGTGATAAGATACAGTATAATGAGACCCAGATTTGTAGTTCTTTGATATGGGTTCAAATCCTGGATCTGCTACTTACTACTACCTGTGTGACCATGAGGAAGTCACTTAAAATGATGGAGTTAGATTAGATGCCACTCTAAAGCCCCTCACATATCTAAATCTATAATCTTGTCAAGGCAGTCTTCAGAAGTACAAGCCATCCATAGGAAAGGCAGGTTCCTGGTCAGTGATGGGTATAACAAAGACTAGGAATATTTGTACTTGTAATTTCGCAAGTGTTATCAAAATAAATTTAAACTGAAAGGAAAGAGGATGGTAGAAAATTCAGCTGGAATCAGAAATAGGGGACCTGCATTCAATTTCTGACTCTGTATGAATATGGACAAGGTACTTAACTTCCTTGTTTGTAAAATGAAGATGTTGGACCAGGTGACCCTTAAGGTCCTTTCCAATGGAAAATCTATGAGTTTTGGCGTTGTTATAAGCCCTAGAGTCACCAGCTTCCTCTCTTTAAAAAAAGGTTTTTTTGAGACCATTTGTTTTTACATCAAAGTAATTTCTGGATTTTATCTCTCCTTCATCCCCACTCCCATCTAGATTCCCCTTATAACAAAGACAAGACAGTTAAGCAAACCAAATGCTGCATGTATCTATCTCATCTAATAACATATGCAACATTCCACAACTATAATGTCTTCCTTTCTAATAAAAGGAGGAGAGGTAAATTTTCCCCATGTCTTCTCCAAGGCAAAGACTGGAAATTATAATTACAGAGAATCAGTTTCATCTCATTGTACTTTTAATTTACATTGTTTAGTGACTGCGTACTTTATTTTACCAGTCAATTTGTATAAATCTTCCCATGCTTCCCTGAATTACTCCTATTTGTTATTTCTCATGGCATAACAATAATTCATCACATTCATAGACCACAATTTATTTATGCATTCCTCAGTGGTGGAGCATGCACATTATTTCCAGTTATTGGGTATCACAGAAAGTGTTGCAATGAATATTCTGGTAGATATGGGACTTTTCTTTCTGTCTCACCTCCTTGGGTTATACCTCCAGTAGGATATATATGTCAAAGGATATGAAGAGTCCAATCTCTCTTCTTTTTCTACCATAGTCAGACAATTTACAGTTCCATCAACAGTTTATTAAGTGTAACTGTCTTCCAACACTGTTTCTGCCTCTGTCATCTTCAACACTTTGCAGTATGTGGATTGGAAACTCAGAATTATTTTAATTTTCATTCTCAGTTATTTTCTCTGCCCATTATTCAGGGTTTTCCATCAAACAGTCCTTTTTATTACCTGCCTCACCTCCCTTGTATAGAATATAAAATTCAGTATAGCACATTGTCTTCCGTATTGCAATGACCGTTCTGACTTCCTTTCTTACAAACTTTATCAGTCTTTCCAAGGTGATCAAAGATCTCTTTATTGACAAGCCTAATGGCCCTTTCTTAGTACTTAACCTTCTTGATGTCTCTCCTGCATTTGAAGTGTTGATCACATTCTCCTAGATACTTTCTTTTCTCTGGGTTTTTGTGATATAATTTTATTCTGGATTTCTCCTCCTATCCATATGACCAACCCTCAGTCTTCTCCGCAAAATCATCATTCAGGTTCTTCCCTCACATGTAACTATAATTCAGGGCTCTGTGCTGGGACTTTTCCTGTTTTCCTCTCTACACTCTCTTAAAGTGACCTCAGTTCTATACACATAACACCTGAATCAACATATTCAGCCCTCACCTCTCACCTGAGTTCTAGTTCACCAACTGCAAAGCCTGCTAGACATCACCTAGATTTCAAATAAACATCTCCAACTCATGTCCAAAAGAAAAATTATCTTTTTTCCAAGCTGTTTCATACCTAATTTCCCTGTTTCTGTCAGAACATCACCATTGTGTTAGCTACCTGAGTTTAAAATCTTGAATTGTCCTCTCACTCACCCCTTCCCCATCTCCATTATCCAAGATGTGGTGGTGTCTTTTCAAATTTTTTACGGTGACATTCCTCAGTCTACTATCTTCTCTCCACTCTCACTACTACCACACTAATTCAGGCCCCCATTACCTCTTTCCTAAACTATCAATAAACATTTTTAGGTGTCTACTATATGCTAGCCACTGTGCTTGGCACTGTGAATACAAAGGTCAAAATGAAACAATACCTACCCTGAAGCTTCTTACATTTTATCAAGGGAAACAACATGCTCATCAACATAAAAAAGTATATACATTATAAATATAAGTTAATTTTTTATGGGTAGGGGATATTGATATGGGGATCAGAAAAGGTTATTATGTAGAAGGTGGTCCTTATTTGACAGATACAAAGACTTAAGACTTCGGGATAAGAAAAAAATGCTCTAAATTACTATTGATTAGAAAAATGAAAATTAAAACAACTCTGATATACTACCTCATACCTATCAAATTGGCTAATATGACAGAAAAGGCAAATGATGAATGCTGGAGAGGATGTGGAAAAATTGGGACACTAATACCACATTGGTGGAGTTGTGAATGGATCTAATACTTCTAGAGAGCTATTTGGAACCATGATCAAAGGACAATCATTGTCTTGGATCATCGTATTGATCAGAACACAACCGATCTCATTATAATATTGTTGTTACTATGCATAGTCTTCTGTTTCTGCTTACTTTACTTTGCATCAGTTCATAAAAGTCTTCTCAAGTTTTTCAGAAACCATCCAGTTCATCATTTTTCATAGCACAATAGTACTCCATCACGTGTCCAGCTGTTTCCCAATTGATGGGCATCCCCGTGATTTCCAATTCTCTGCCCCCACAAGAAGCTGCTATAAATACGTGTGTATTCAAATGAAGAATTTAAATAATGTATGAGTCTGTGAATGACATAATTCTAGCAGCTTTGCATCAATATAATGAATAACATATTTATGATGGAGAAACAGGATTGTTATTATACATATATTTTTATTGTTTGTATGATTCAGTGTTCCTCAGATCCTGTAAATCTCTGGCGTTAGTCAGACATTTCATGTTCTTCTAGTGAAAATATATCTACAATTGAAGTGAAAAGAAAAACTGTCGATTTCAAATTCCCAGGGAGCAAAGAAAGCAAATTCAAAACCCAAAATGTTTCTCTTAAAAATTTTCAGATATAATAACAAGAAAGAGAAGTTACCACCAGAAGAATGATTTCATGAGTATGACAAGGGCAAACACAGGTTTTCCAGATACGCATGTTGAAAAAAATACATTTGCAGGAATAGTAAGTTAATTTTTAAGTAAATACTAAATAAACCCCCCACTTGTTCACTTGGAGGGTTTTCCTGATAGTTAGTCTCTCAGAAACAAAAAAATTAGGCATTCCAAAGGTCAGGGATGAAAACCCATACCGTTAAGGTCTGGTCATAGGCTTTAAAGAAATAAAGGCCATGTTAGATCAATCTATTTTCCTGCCATTTCAGAAAATACAATTGTAACACTATCAATTTAGAATGATAAAGCTTTCACTCTTTCAGCTTTTAAATGAGCAACTTAGAGAACAGCACTGCCATCCAGAGGCCAGAGAAGTAATAGTACTAACCCAGAAGAATTACCTATAATTCAGGGCTCTATAATAGCAACTAACTACTAAATATATAGATACATGTATGTATATGTGTGTGTGTGTGTGTGTGTGTGTGTGTGTGTGTGTGTGTGTACACACACACAGTAACACCTCCAATCAGTCTTCACTCTGGCTATTCCTTTGCTTCTAGAAACATATCCCCAGATCTCTGCTGGGTATATAGATATAATTGGGTATATAGATGAGTTTGGACATTTGTTAAGACTGATTTCCTCATGAAAAGGTTGAAGTCTGAAACCTAGCTAGCAATCATGAGAACTGTGGTTCAGAATGACAGCCTTCCCTTCCAGCTAGAGAGAAATTAGGTTGTTGAAGGATTTGAGTCAAGAGTAGGGAGGTGGAGAGGAGTTCTGCTCCTCCCAAAAGCTTTCTATTCTTTCTAAAACTGCATAGAAAAGACAAATAGATAAAAGAGACTGTAAGGAAGCTTGGCTTCAGGAGAGACAAAGAAAAGAAGAGAGAAAGGAGCATCAATATCAACATTATGTCAATCTTATCTTTGGAAAAATTTTATCATGGGCATCAAGCACGTGGGAACTGAGTAAAAGAAGCTGACTTTTGGGCAGATCTCTGTTTTACGGACAAAGAGGTCAGAATAAATTTGTGCGGTGCAATCATCCCTTGAAGAACTGAGAAAAACCTGCAGACAGATTTTATTCTTTCTAACTATCCCTTCCCATGACTGTTTATTAGTATCATTTTTATATTACTTTTTCTTCATGTCCTTTAATCTGTTTGCTATCCTGTTTATGCCTCACATAAAATTTATGATTGATGAGGAATGCTTTATCCTGCATGTCTTTAGATGTATTGCATTTCTGGGAAGTGCAATGGGACGATACAAATAGCTAGCTGAGGATACACAGAAATTAACTGAGACAGAAGGCAACGTATTCCTGCAGAAAAGTAACGGAATCCTCTAACTTGGGGTCTCCAAGCTGTTACAACTTTTATTAATAATCTTTGATAAACTTACCAAAATGCAGAATTTCAACTGGATTGAAGGCTTTTCTTTTACCTCTTCAGCTAAACAAATCAGGTTGCTTTGAACTTAACTTACTTAGCTAAATTTCTAAGCTATGATGTATAGAAGATGGGATGGGTATAAGTATGGACCAAATCATGGCCCTTGAGGTAATAAGTAGAAAGAAAAATATATGGTCCAAGAGAATTTAGCTCTTTCCTAAATTTATGCATGAGGAGGTAGTAAAAAAGCAAGTTCTCAAGCAGCTTCAATTTTTTAAAATATTGATCCTATCTCTTATTAAAGTTCAATCTTTCTTCCCTTTCACAGTCAAATTCCTAAAAAAAGTTACTACCCTCATTACTTCCACTTACCCAATCACTCCTCAAACACTTGCTATCTGGTTTCTGACATCACTACTCAACTGAAACTGCTGGGCTACTAAGGATTTTTAGACTGACAAAATTAACGGCCTCAGTTCTTATTCTTGACCTCTGTGAACATCCAATATTGTTAGCCACCTTTTCTTCCTACACACTTTTCTCCTTGGGTTTTCACGTCACTGTTCTTTCTTAATTCTCCAACTTGTCTGACTGAATCTCCCCAAATGCCTCTGTTGGTATATCATTCATTCTCTATTCCCCTAACTTGGGATATTCCCCAAGGTTCCAGTCTTGGATCCTTGCCTTGCCTGTCTCTACATTTTCTCTCTTAGTGATCTCATCAGTTCCCATGGATTTGCCAAAGAACAAACACTCAAAAAAAAAAAGAGGGAGAAGAGGGCATGTGCTTATAGATACTTTGGACCACATTGGAAGAGTCCAAATAATTTACAACTGGAGAATTTGGACTACAATGGAAGAGTCCAAATCATTCACAACTGGAGAAGGAGCCTCACAGAGACCATTACTTTGAGTTTTATAATACCTCAAGCTTCTCCGGATCAGCAAAGGGATCGTTTATCATACAGTGCCAACGTAGGATCCTCATGCCAAAACCACCCCTCTCTTTTTACTATTAGGAAACACCCTGTTTTCCAGAGTCTAGGACCAGCAAGTAAGCTGTACCCTGAGCTTGCCATAACAACAATCCTTTGTGCTCACCCTCTAGATGAACTGAGCCTCGGTAAAATTCTAGAATTGTTTCACACCAGCACCAGGAGTGGAAAGCTCCTGTAGTACCCATGTTCTGGTCATGAAGTCCTGTTGTCAACCAAACTTGTCTCATTGTTGCTACAGCTCACCACATAGTCACTACTTTATGTACTGAGATTCACCCTCACTAAAGCAAGTCTCCTTGGTATCAGAGGAGGCCCCAAAACACGTGTCTAGTTTCCCTCATCTGACAATAAAGAAAGCTTTTTGCTTATGACTACTATTAGCTCTTTGTTTTTATTTCATTTTATTTTTCAGAGTTAACTGTGGTTATGACAACCTGTGTGAGCTCTTTGGTATTTTTAGAGTCAACAGTGGTTGCATAATCTCTGTGACTCTTTGTTCTTTTTTTCAAGAGTTGATACCAGCTACTGAGTCATACATGACAATAGACACCTCTTCCCTGGCCCTGTTTTCACACAATTCTATAAAACCATCAGGCAAGGAATATATATGTATGTGTGAAGGAATGATCCTGATAGGAGTAGTGGTTGTTTGTTGTTAATTCTCAAAGAAGACCAATGACATCATGACAGTAATGTCAACTTGCGTATGAATTGGATTTAAGTGAGACAGAACTGCTCAGAGTCACCAGGTAACTTATTCTCTCCTCCAGTCTTCATAGTTCAGTGGCAAGATAAATGTCAGGACAACTGGTCAGGATGCAGTGGCTGACCTTGGCCTTTCTAAATTGAGGTCTTTCCCTGACTTCAGTTTGTCTGAGGCAATACCCATTTAATGACCAAAGGCTAGGTTAAAATTTAAACTAAAGATGCCCTAATTTACCATTACAAAAATATCAATGTGGGAGGGGGGGAAAGCCCTCAAATTTCTGGCCAGAACAGAAAACAATTGCTATTTGCAATTTATTCTAAACCATCAGAACCTAAACAATGAGCCATAGAGGCTTGGGCTAGACGCAGGGGTTCTCAACCTGTGGGTCGGGTCGAACGGCCCTTTCAAAGGGGTCACAGGGGTTGCCTAAGACCATCGGAAAACACATATTTCCAATGGTCTTAGGAACCAAGACACTGCTCCTATATCCATCTCCAGGAAAGTCCACCCACATGCAGATACGCCCACATACAAGTATTAAAAGGGTCACGGCATTAGGGAGATTGAGAACTACTGGGCTAGAGGCTATTATTGGTCATTCAATGAAGGCTAGAGTAATTTGGTGTTTAAAGGCATAGTCAAGTCCCTCTATTTGAAACACAGTGGGCTGGTCCAGAGAATCATTGGACTCCATTAGAAACTTTTTTTTAAAGCCTGATTTTTCAGAGCTATATTTTAAGAAATCACAAATGGGGAGGGCAGAGCCAAGATGGCAGCGTAGGAGCAGCAAGGTACAGCAGCTCCCACACAGCCACCTCAAAATACCCATAAAATATGACTCTAAACAAATTTTATAACTCTAAAATGCACACAGACATACTTCCCGCAGAAGGCAGCTTGGCTAGGAAGGATCATCTCAGCACTGGGAGCCGAAAACCAGCCCAGCCTGAAACAGCGGCTTGGCCCTGGGGGCGGCCTGACAAGCTGAGCCAAGCCACAGTTGGAGCTTCGGGAGAGCCAATCAGCGGCAGCTGTGGTAGTTTCCAGAATTATCAAGCCGTAAGAAAAAAAGGACTAAGTGACAGGTCAGTGGAACTTAGCTAAAATTGGGGGAGAAAAGAGGATCCGGCCAAACCACCTCCAGGGCAAGGAAGAGGGAAAAGTGAAGGCCCTGCAGCTGCCTCCACGTAGCTGCTTCAGAGCTCCTGGCCTGCCGACTGAAGGGGGGCCAAGCAATCATTTACAGGCCAAATGCTCTTGTGTTGAGCAGCCTGGATCCGCATCATGGTCTTGGGTGGTGGTCCTGGGGTGCGTTTTCAGTGAGCCAAAGGTGGTGGGGGCTGCAGCAGCCTCCTAAAAGTGCTGGCAGCTGGGAAAACCCCAGCGACTTGGGACAGAGCTTTCCCCTCTGGAAGCAGAGTTCCACAGAGCTAAAAAATAATTGACTGGCCATCATGAGCAGGCAAAGGAAGCAAAGTAAGAACAGCAACCAAACTCTAGATTCCTTCTTTGGGGAAAAGAAGGATCAAGGCAGGGAACGGGAGGAAGACAACACAGTCAGAACTCCCACAC
>CM053583.1:218073027-218142865 GCA_028627135.1 Pseudochirops cupreus
TCAATCTACCCAAATGAAGGCAATGGATTTTAGCTAGTCAAACAAAAAGGTGGAGCAGAATTAACCCTACCATTCCTTCAACTTATCCCAAGTTCAGCCAGCAGTTTGAAATAAAAATGAAAACAAAAAAAAAACAAAAAAAAAATAAAATAAAATTAGAAAAACTAAATATTTGGGGGAGGGGTATTGTTGGGTTTGGGAATAATAACAAACAGCTCTTCTCCATACACAAGAGTTTTGGCTATGGTTGTAGAAAAACAACAAAATAAAACTGTATTTTGTATTGAATAATAACATACAGAAGGATGGCTTTTTCCTCCAAACAAGTTTTCCTAGAAGAGAAACATGTGTTCCAAAATGCAAACAGTATTAACCAGGTACTTTTATGGGTGCTTAGCATTGCACAAGGTTTTGATATTGTGGTCCTAAACATGCTCTGACTTTTTCAGAACTTTTACAACTACCCTCATACAGGCCCACCCACAAAGGCCCTCGAGAATAGACTGGACCTAAGAAATATGACTTACCGTACAGAAAAAGTAGGGGGGAAGGGTATAAAAGTGGGGGAATGACAGAAGAGGACGCAGACTAGGGGAAGGGGTAGTAAGATGCAAACACTTTTGAAAAGGGATAGGGTTAAAGGAGAAAACAGAATAAATGGGGGGTAGGATAAGATGGAGGAAAATATAGTCAGTCTTTCACAATATGACTACTATGGAAATGTTTTGCATAACTACACATGTATAACTTATATCGAATTGCTTGTCTTCCCAGTGCGGGTGGGTGAGGAGGGAAGAAGGGAAAGAATCAAAGTTTTAAAAAGAAATGTTAAAAAAGTGTTGTTACATGCAACTGAGAAATAAGACACACAGGTAACGGGGTACAGAAATCCATCTTGCCCTGTAAGAAGATAAGGGAGAAGGGAGTAAGAAGACAGACGTAGGGGATGTAAGAGAGGGAAGACTGGTGAAAGGTGTAATCAGTACGCTTGCCATCTTGGAGTGTGGGTAGGGAAGAGATGGGGAGAAAATCTGGAACTCAAAATCATGTGGAAATGAATGTTGAAAACTAAAAATAAATAAATTCTGGAAAAATAAAAGAGAAATGACTGAAATCGAAATCCACTCCAGGTCTGTACAAATTTGGTGCTAGCTACTTCTAGTTGTGAATAATACTTGTAGATGTAAGAAATGACTGTAAATAACTTTCCCAGGCCTGTGTTATCCATGATATTAAAATTCAGGTACATTAACTAAGGGAAGAGAGTAGTAATGCTACAGACCAAAATAAATGGGAGTGGCAACTTTAGATTTAACAGAATAGAATTTCTGTTAAACAATACCATACTTTGGAGAACAGTAGATGCCCCTTAACCCAAAATCCTAAGCATTCCAAACTCCAAATTAATAGTTCCTCTTAGCTCAAACACTTAAAACTTGTCCATGAAATAAAAGTGACTTTTTTGGGGGAGGAAAGAGAGGTGAAGTAGAGGAGATTTGGGAATGGTGGCCAAGGGGAGGAAGGGCCAGGATCACACAAGTCATTAAGTATTTTGCATTTTTGTTTTCTACCACTGATGGTCTTTCTAACCTCATGTTTTGGCCTTTCAGTGTCACAAATCTATAAACACAGATCATTTAGAGCTTCCATTTTCTAGAACATTTCTGCAGACTCTATGTTCTTATTAATTTAAGTCCTTGAGTCCATAATGGAAGGGAGAAATAACTTTTCAGAGTTCATGCATTTCCTGCTTACCAGATGGCTTTTTTTTTTTGGTCATAAGTGCAGTGTAAACTCTTGGTACATATGGAAATGATCATGCTTGTTATTCAGTTAACCAAGATCCTTTAATTTCTCCCAGTTGAGAGGAGAAAAAGATACTTTATGGCATTTTCTGGGGCTGGAGGTTTCCTGTTAAATACTAAAACTTGTAGCATTTTCAGCAGTCTTACCTTTTTTAGTGAGTAATCTCAGTAGTCTGTCCTTGGTCAACTATTCTGAAATTTACCTCCTGTTATACTGTCCCTCAGTGAATGCTTTACCAAGAGTATATGGCCTATCAGTTACAAGCAAAGGACTTCTGAATTAAAAGAAACACTGTTGATAAATTTAAAAATTAAGGAAACATTTTTTTTTTGGTTTGGATTCAAATATTTACTTAAAGCGTTTAGAGATCAACCCAGAATACTACAGAAAACCAAAGAAAATAAAAATATGGATTGCATTTTTAACTTCCTCAAAGTATAAAATAGTAACATTAATTATATGGATGTGACAACTTTGTTATTTTTAGTTTTGATAACGGTATTAACTTCTATAAATTGTTTTATGACTTTTCTCTGAAAAGTGAGCTACTTTTCCATATTCTTATACTGATTCTCAAATAAATCCCAACATCTGCTTTAAAGAGGCGGCTGAACAGGCAAAACACCGTCCATGATAAATGAAACCATTACAATCTGACATAAAAAGCACAAGGCAAAAATACCTTTAAACATGAAATAGCAAAATGTCAGGAGATGAAGACTTTTCAAGAACACGAGATTTGATTTTCTTTTTGGCTTTTTTGAAGAGGGGAGGGCAGGGCAATTGGGGTGAAGTGACTTGCCCAAGGTCACATGGCTAGTAGAGGCCACATTTGAACTCAGGCCCTCCTGACTCCAGGGCTAGTGCTCTATTCACTGCACCACCTAGCTGCCCCAATATCTGATTTTCTTACAGGCATTATTATAGTAATCATTATTTAAAAATGCAATTTAAATCACACCATAAATACACAAATTCAATTAGAAACTTACTGGAACTGAAACAAAATTAAAAAAAACTCTTCCTTTCTAAAATATTTAAAAGAAAAAGAGACAAAAATAAAAAGTAAAAATTATCTAAAATAAATCATATAAATAGGAGAATCTTCTCAACTCATGTAAAAATTCACCAAAAAAAGACCCACTAGTCCTCATCGAATGTAATTTTTTTCCCTTGAAATACTGGAATTTTAGACATCTGTTCTTTCCGTCTCCGGCTTGCCTCCCAGGAAGGATGAAGGGGCTGCTGCAAGTGCTGCTTCTTATTTTCAGGCCTTGTATACACATTCCTGTCAAGGTGATTCTTGATCTGAGGTTCATTTTGCTGAAAAGCTAGGCAGGGGAAGAGAGAGGAAGAGACAAGAATGGAAGTCAGGCAAATTCAATGTATTCACTAATGATAAATCAGAGGGAGGTACTGCATGTTATTCAGGCACACGCACACGCGCATGTCATGTGTATACACGTATAACACATGTGCATGTGCGTGTAATACATAAACAGGTATACATACATACATTCATACATACTATATACACACACACAGTTCCTGTGCTTAAAGGGGTTAGAGTCTGGTAGGGAAATAATCAGAATAGTACCGAGCTCCCCCCAGCCTCCTCCCTTTCAGCGCCAAACATTCAGGGAAAGGTGTTCACACTGGTCACCTCTACACTTCCTTTTTTCTCACATCTCAACCCTCTGCATTCTCTCTTCCTACTGTATCATTCAACTAAAACTGTTCTATCCAGAGTTAGCAATGAATTCTTAACTATCAAAGCTTGTAGCTATTTCTCATTCTGCAGTCTTCTTGACTCTGCAACGTTTGACACTGGGATGGCCACTTTCTTTTTCAATTTTCTCGATTCTCCTCTTTCTTGGTTCTCCTACCAATTTGTGCTTCTTTTGCTGTATCCTTAACTGTGTCTAGCTCCCTAACTGTGGGCATTGCCTAAGGCTTGGGGGTTGTTTCTCTTCCTATTTCTAAAATCAGTGTTGCGCTGGAGCTGGTTTGTACCAGCTCATGAAAGTCAACTGTTAAAGTTTTCAGGATGAGAATTTGCATCTCGGAAATCAGCAAATGTTACAAGTCAGGACTTGATTTACTGATTGTCTAGAAAGTGATGAAGAAATATTAATAATGAAAATTAAAAGTGTGGTGTTTTTTTCCTTTTGGAGAGCTAGTTATCAAACATTTACCAGCACATGCTGCTCCAATCCTGTCTGTGACTAAACTGGCTACTATGGGTTCAATGACCTTCCTAGCAAATCAGTCTGTCCAGCCCTAGTCTCTCTTGTGTGCTCTAGTCCCATGTCACCAATTGCCACCTACATTTGCAACTGGATATGCTGAAGGCATCTTAAACTCTACAAAGCAGAACTCTATCTTTATCCATAAAACCATCATTCTTCTGATGTTCCCATTTCTGATGAGGGCACCATCAGCCTTCCAGTCACTAGACGTGTGACTCTGAAGCACAGTGAAGTGAACAGAACCGGGAGAACATTGCACATGCAACAGCATTATTGTTCGGTGAAGAACTGTGAATGACTAAGCTATTCTCAGCAATACAACGATCCAAGACGATCCCAAAAGACCAACAACGAAGCATCCCATCCCTCTCCAGAGAAAGAGCTGATACTGACTGAACACAGACTGAAGCGGGCTGCTTTCATTTTCTATCTTTCATGTTTTTCTTTTATTCAAGTCTTATTATACCGAATGACCACTACGAACATGTTTTATGTAACTGCACGTGCATTACCTGTATCTGATCGCTTACCATCTCAGGGAAGGACAAAATTTGGAACTGAAAACTTTAAATAAAAATGTAAAAAACAAGCGCACGAAGGTTGAAAGGACATGGTGAGAATGGCTGGAGTCTCATGAAATAATGCTGAAGAGATGGTGACTAGACTCTGGAGGTCCTGTGCATTGTCACTTCATCTTCCTTTGATCGCCCTCACAGAAAGGGCGTCTGCCTGAGATGCTTAACACTGCATGTGACAACTTGGTTCCTCAAATTTTTTTTACTGAAAGGAAAAATAAATCCATCCCAAAAGCAGCATTCTCATCCGTGCCGAAGTGAGGTGACAGACAGGACAAAACGGAAAGCATGGAGGCGACACAATGTATTTTGTGTCAAATAACAGTAAAATTAGAACCTTGTATTGTAGCCAGAAGGGACCTTAAGGGTCATTTAGTTAAATGCAAATGCAATCACACAAATCAGCGGTTCTCAACCTGTGGATCGCGACCCCTTTCGGGGGGGGCCACCTAAGACCTTCAGGAAACACGTATTTCCGATGGTCTTAGGAACAGAGACTCGGCTCCTCTGCCCGTCTCCAGGCAGGTGCGCCCACACACGAGGATTAAAGGGTCGGGGCATTAGGAAGAACCACTGACATAAATGATAATGAAGATGAAACATTCCCAACTATTCAGTATCAAATACATCGTTCTTATTATGAGGAAAGAGCAAGTGATAATTTCACTAGCACAGATCAAACACCGGGATATAAAAACGTATACTATTTTCTGAGTAATATTCACACTCTTTTCAGCAAAATCAAAGTGAAACAAATAAAACTGCACTTTACCTTTAGAGTCCCTGAGACTTTTACTGTCATTGTACCCTGGGGCAGAAAATCTGTGCATACCTGGAATTCTGCTTTTAGGAAGCTGTTCTCTGAAATTTCTAAGAGAAAAAAATGATCATTTTCGAGAGAAAAATAAGGAGCTAGAATTTTTAAAAGGTCCGAGTTAACAAAAACGATCACAAAATGCTGAATATGAGGCAATACAAAATTCTGTCTTTAAAAACTCTTTAAAAGTTAAATATGGGGAGTGAAGCAAGAGCCAAGGAATTTTAAGACCATCAGGTGATGTCATTCTACAAAAAGATTTTCACTGTTACGGCAAGATTAGGAAAAATCATTTTTATTTCTTTCTAGTATTAAAGTGTGGTTATCTCTTTTTCAAATATTCTTAAAAACTAAAACAGTTCTTCCATATTTTAAAACGTTTAGTACTTGAGTAGGCATAATTCACATTTTCAGAGCTTAGGATGAGTATTATTGTCCTTATTTTTGCTTATATAGAAACTGAGTCTAGGAGGTTAAAGGACTTGCCTGTGATTACACAGATTGTGTGTGTCAGAGTGAGGAGTCAAATCTAGGTCTCTCCTCCTAGATCAGCAATTTTTGCATGGCATACCACACCGCTGGCAACATGAAATTCATTTTTCCATATAAGCAGTGTTGTAGATAGCGCTTAGGTTTCCAGACTATGTCATATAAGTCTATTTAACACAAAACATATACTATGGCTACACTACAGTTGTAATACTAGAATATGATAGCTCAAACATGAGTATTTAGTTCTATATTGGTAATACAGTATTTTAGCTGAAATACTATGGCTATGATTGTTCCCTCTCTCCTAAGAAAATGCCAATAAACAAACCAGAAAAGCAACACTGCTGCCAAAGCATAGCATCTGAGTTACAATACAGATTAAGGGGTGGGTGTGTGTCTGTGTGTATATGCGTGTGTGTATAGAATAGTCTGGGAAACTATCATTTACAGTAGTTTTATTTTTTTTAAAGGGGCACATATGCATCCCAACTGGAATGACATGCCAGCACCACATCTCCCACTACAAGAAACAAGGTCCCCTGCCATAGCAGGAAGTTATCTAGGAGGCTATTCATATGTAAAGGACATTCCTAACCAGGTGTTAGTATTTTGGGGAACCTGAGAGAACACAGGAGGGAGAAGACAGTATGACTGGTCCCAATGAACACTGACAAACAACTACAATCAGGTAGTATGCTATTTTCAGTTAAGAAAAAAATTTTAAATGATGTCTCTGAATTTCTGGTTTCCTACTTGTCTCAAAAGTGAGTGAGGCTTGTGAGATAAATGGAAGGCAAATATATTTTATATGATACATGGATCTTAGATTTGGAGCTGAAAGGATCTTTAGAAGACCAGCAAATACAACCCTGACACATTAGGATGAGAAAATTGAAGCATGAGAGGCTATATGACTTGCCCAGGGTCATACAGCTAGTAAGCGCAGAAGTGGGTTTGGAGCTGAGTTTTCCTGATTCCAGGTGCAGTGAGGACCCTATCCACTATCCACTACACACTCTAACTCCTCACTCTCGTCCTTCCATTAAAAAACCCCAAGAATAGTTAACATACAATGTGTCAAGCCGTACTTTTCCATTTTTGGAATCTTTTACATTCAGAGAGCACTCCTGAACCTTGAATTACAAGAAATAAAACTCCTGAGGAAAGGAGCTCTAACAAAGCTCATCTGCAGGGAAGAATGGCAAGACCATCAACTCTGAGGGGGACACAGAACTGCATGGAAAACCAATGATGTAACCAATGTTATCTGGTTCTTCCACAGGTTACAGTAAGATAGCAGATTAAAAACAATATGAATGGGGGAGCTGTTAGAAGCTGAAATATTAGGAAATGACACGTATTAGCTACAGTCAGTAATCTGCAGTCTGAGGTCACTTAGTATGGCAAGGCCAAAAAGTATCTCCCTAACCCAAGAGTCTCTCATCTTTGAATCGTTTCACTTTTAAAAGATCTGTATCTTCACTGGTGTGTTATTCCCTTAGAACACGGTGTTTCATGCTGTTTGTCACCTATAGAGTAGAAGCCTTTACAGAAGCGGCAGCTGCCAGAGCATGTGCTCTGCTGGCACGGCCTCCAGAATCCCGTCACCTTCATGCCATGATAAAGCATTAAAAAAAATGACTTTAGGCAAAGTAGTAGCAAAACATGTTAAGACAAATCTTCTATGATAAATACGGTTCCGCCCAAGGTAATGTCAATGCCACGACGCAGCATAGGAGCAGAACTTTATATCAGGCCCTTTCTCATAATACATTTGTAGTAAATGATGTTTATAATGAAGACCAAGATTTACAAAAAAAATGCTTTAAGTTCTGCTCAATATACACTCTTAAAGAAGGCAAAGTAAACACTTAACACATTTTACTAAGGTTTTCATTATAAAAAAAATTTCAAAAGTTTAGGTATTTAAAGGGGTAAGGTTGAGTTATCTGAAAAATTCCCTTATATGATGCTGGATAACAGAGACACTATTGAATACTTATCTGAATACATTACTGTAATATATTAATTCCATAAAAATGACCGGAAAAATGACAGAGGAAAATTCTACAAAGAGGATATGCTAGTGTATATTTGGTATTAGGTGCCTAAAAAAGAAACCCCCATGAAGTGTGGACTTTTAATATTCATACAATTTGCTGATACTATTTATTTGTGCAGCTGTATTCAAATAAAACAAGGAGAATTCTGATTATTATTTCATTACAGGAAAAAGGGTTTACCTTCTTGTCCTTCTGGATTCAGATAGAGAAGAAAAAAAAGTTGATTCTAGCTTCCTGGCTTTTGTAGCTGGCCTCATTTTCTCCACACCCTCCAGGCTCTCCAGTTTGTCTTTTTCAGGTGACACTTTTTTGGAAGTCTTTTGGTCCTTAACTGAAGAATAACAACTATTTTCCTTCTTTCTGGTCCTCTTAACTTTCCCAATAAAGAAATCATCATCACTATCACTATCTTCAGACAGTGAAGACTGTTTATAAAATCTTTCCTCCGTGCTATCATCGAAATATTCCTTCTCTCCTTCACTTTGTTCTTCCACATCTCTGCCATCATTAGCGACGACGGCAGAAACGTTTGTTATATTTGCTTCGTTGGTGATGGCAAGATTTCCTTTTTCTGTATTCTGGGTTTCAAAAGCAATCAGAGAAGGCTCCTGAGAAGGTTTTAATGCCACATGTGAAGGAATCCCTGTTTTCTGTTTGTCTTCCATCTTACTCACATTTTTTTCAAGTGTTTTTGGCTTCTTTGATAACGTTTTAACATTTTCTTCCTTTTTTACTGTTCTTTCTCGATGCTGGAATTTATTCAAATTGTCAGGAGAGCTCTGCTTTACCCCTGTCTCCTCACCGTAGTTTTCTTCTGAAGAATCCTTCAATGATTCAACTTCAGTAACAATCTGTCTTGAATCTTTAAATGCTTTGACAGCAGCTACAGAAAAGTAAAACAAGTCATTTGAAATACGGATATTATAAAACTTCAAAGGTCAAGTGCTTTTTTACATTACTTGTAAACACTTTGAAGTGCTTTTTACGTTACTCAGAAACATTACTTAGGACAGGGCGTTATATTAGACATATGATATGGGTAAAGAAATGAGGCAGAAAGTAATTTTCTTGAATTTGGAAAACCCTTTATACACAGTACACTCAATCCTAGTTAATGAAATCTTTAAATGCTATAGAAAAATGTCTACAATTCTTTTTAAGTAAAGAGACACAGTCAAACTTGACTGAGTTTAAGTTTAAATCAAATAAAATTGCATTTGAATTTTTATAGAAATAGGTGAGATAACAGAAGAAAATGCTAATTCTTTAACCCTTAATGTCAATGCTAGATACCACATCTTTTCAATTCAATTTCTTTAATTTTGAAACACATAAATTTCACACACTCATGATTGTGATATACACAAAATGATGTGACTATAACAGTAAAAGCAATACTGTATTAATTATACCCTTATTAAGCAAAACAGTGCTATTCATTGTTATATTGAATGCATGTAGCTATTTATAAGTCACTATTAGTAAAGTATGGGATTTTAAAAAAAAAATCAAAGACTTCAGCTATTACAATCCTTTGGAAACAAACTGATTTGAAATAAATCATCAAGTTCACTTATATTTATAAAAGGAAAGAAATATTTCCAAGCAGAACATGATTATATACATATATATGAACTGTGAAATCCTTTAATTCATACCTTTTAGAGCATCTATTTTTTTCTTCAGTAATGGATGTGCAGCTAGTCTAGCAATTGCTCTTTCGGTTGCTGTAGAATCTGGCTGTGTATTTTTAAAAAATGCACTGTTAACCATTTGATGATGATAACATAAGAATTAAAATAAATTAATAAAAGCAAAATAAAATCTACCAAAGTCCTACAACAGCTAGTCTAAAGTTCATTAAACACATTGAGCTAACATGGCCTATGTTCTCCTCATTAGCCAAGCCATCTTTTCAAGTGTGTCAATATCTTAACTGATAGTGAGATTGGATTCTGCAGGGACAAAATCACTTACAGCATTAAGTTTCCCAAAAGTAATCCAGTTTGGGCTCTTCAACAATTCTGGGGCTAGCTCTTTATTCATCTGAAATGTTTACAATCAGAATGTTAACCTAAGAGATGATTTTTAGCAATGGACAAATAGGAAACAGGAAAAAGTAGAAAATTTCCTTCAGTCCTAAATGACCCTTTTCCTCTTCTCCAGTGAAAGTAATGAAAAATGGAAGAAAAGGTATTAAGAATAATAGTTTTAAGACTAATAATTTAACTGCTACTTTACTAAAGGGACAATTTCTGTTCAATCAGTGAACTGATCTATTAATTGAGAAACTGAATTATATCCATTGATAGTATATCCAGAAATTAGTTCAAAAGAAATCCACCTATGTGGTAGCCAAGAATTGGAAATTGAGGGGATGCCCATCAATTAGGGAATGGCAGAACAAGTTGTGGTACATGAATGTAATTGAAAACCATTGTGCTAAGAAACGATGAGCAGGCAGACTTCAAAGAAACCAGGAAAGACTTGTATGAACTGATGCTGAGTGAGGGGAGCAGAACCAGAACACTGCACGCAGTTACAGTCACACTGTGAGATAACTAACTGTGACAGACCTGGCCCTTCTCAGCAAGGCCATGTTCTAAGACAACTCCAAAAGGGGCATGATGTTGCCATGCATGTTGTCCACACCAGAGAAAGAATTACTGAGTCTGAATGCAGATCAAGGAATACTATTTGCTCTCTCTCTTTTGTTTTGTTTCTTCATTCTTGTGGTTCATTCCATTGGTTATAATTCTTCTTTACAACATGACTAATTTGAAATGGGAACAGGAGGGAATGGGAGAAAATTTAAAACTCAAAAGCTTGTGGAACTGTATACTGAAAACTAAAAATAAATTAAAAAAAAAACTAAAAGAAGAAATCCATACAATCCAAGATAAATATTAAATACATACTTTAAAAATAATCTAAAACAAATATCAGATGTTTATTACACTGAATTGAATTGTACCTGGAATCAAAGGAAATACAAAACAAGTGTAAAGACATGGTCCCCGGCTTAAAGAAGGAAATATGAAGATAAAACCAAGTGATATTCAATAATGAAAGGATAAGCATGATACCAACTGTAAATGCAAGAATTCAAAGAAGAATTGGTTTATAATATTTGGAGAAGACATACTGGAGTCAGATTACAAAGGACCTTGAAAGGGAGAGGTAGGAGACTTTAGCATTGATGCTACAGAAGAAAAAGAACTTTGTGGGTCTCTTTGCATCTCTAGTACTGAGCACAGCACCTTGTACATAACAGTACATAATAGGTACTGAAAAATGCTTGTTTCACTGCATTAGGGTTCTTAGTAAAGCTGTGAACTAGTTCAACTGTTCACAAAATAATTACAAAATATTACAAAATAATCTGTAAAGATGAGGAAAAATCAGTAATTGTTCATACCCACGACTGGCATTTACCTGAAGAATGACGAAGACATTCGCAGCACCACTGTTAACTGTAACAAAGACTTGAACCAGAGTGGGACCACATCATTTTAGTAAAGTCTGAACAAGGAGGCTAAATGCAATGGAATACCATTACACCCTAAATGATTAGTACAAGGAATTCAGAAAAACAAGGAAGATATGTATGAAGTAACCAAAAAAAGGGAGAGGAATTCACACACACCCACATGCACCCCCCCACCACTTCACCCATCCCAGAATGAAATGACACAAATGCAGCTAAACTCAAATAAATTAAAATGAGTAATTTTGGTCCTGGAGAATGGATGATGAAATATTTTCCTCCTCTTGGTTAACAGATGAATATTCTGGAGCAGAATATTGCATGTAGCATCAGATGCAATTGTTTTGCACTTTGGTTTTTCCTTGTGGTTTAAAAAACAAAAGGCATTGGTAACATTTTTTTTAAAGTAAGAAAGTCAGAGAGAACAGAATTATTATGGTTTCAGTGATAAAAACAGTACAGCCGGGAAAGGGGTCCAATTTGTATTTGAAAATAATAGAAATAATGAATCTGAGGAGATAATGGGACATTTTTGTGTAAGTACTTGTAGGAACTTGGAAACATATAGCGAAGGTGAGAGGCCAAGAACAGAGATTTAGACAACAAAAAACACACGCATGAGGTTTTAGTATGGAGATAAGCTAATGCAGTGGAGAGAAGACTGGGACTTGAATGCTGACTCTGCTATTTCCTACTTGTGCACAAATACATTTAATCCCTCTGGAGGCTTCAGTTTTTTCATTTGTAAAATGATGACTAGACTAAATGACCAGTAAAGTCTATGATACTGTAACTTCTTCCAATACTTAGAGAAAGTAGTCTATTAAAAAAAAAAGACCTTGGCTATCAAACATGAATATGTTGATATGTAAGGAGCAGAAAACACCCTGTTAGCCTCTGTTTCTTTATCTGTAAAAAGAGCTGGAGAAGAAAATGACAAATCACTCCAGCATCTTTGCCAAGAAAAAGCCAAATGGATTAATAAAAAGTTGAGAGTGACTGAAACTACTGAACAACAACAACTTATCTGAGATAAGTTCTTTCCTAACACATTCATTTTTCCCTTCTCTTTTCTTTCTTCTTTTAAGATCACTAAAAAAAAACCCCAAACCAAACCAAACCGATAAACCAAAAACAAACAACAAAACAAAAAACCAAGCCACATGGCTTAGTTTACTTCTTCTGAGGCCCCTGATGATACGGGGCTTCTTAGAAGACACCTGCTTTTTCTCCCCTTTTTAGGAAATCAACACGGCTTCTTGGTGCAGTCCCTTTATTGAAATATGCTCAAATGTACTGACCTGTGAATGTTTCTTTTGAGTCTTGTGTGTATCTAAAAATTTTTAATGGGCATTGGTTTCTTTTCTTACTAAACTCATGAATGCTTGAAAGTTCTTTATTTCACCAAACATGTATTTCTTTTCACTGTAGGATTACAACTTAGCTTTGTCAGTAAAATTCTTCTTGGTTGCTAGTCTTTATATTTTGCAATATCATCTTCTAAGCTCTGATATCCTCTAAAGTAGAAGACGCTAGGATTTATGTGATTCTGACTGTGGTTCCTTTGTACTTGAAAACTTTTGTTGCCTGCTTATGGTGTTTTTTTCTTTGATTTGGAAGCTCTAGATTTTGGCTATGACATTCTTGAGAGTATTCATTTGGTGATTCTATTTTTCACTTTATCAGTGGATTCTATTTCTCACTTTATCCTCTGGTTCTAGTAGCTCTGGGCAGATTTCATTCATGATTAAGCATCCATTTATCACTATGCTAAGCCACGCCAGGTCCTTGGTTAAGCTTTTACACCTCTTGCACCCAAAACCTGTTTATTCTTCCAAATCTTTCATCTACAGTTTTCATTTCTTCCTACTTCTTTCTCCTTGAGTACAATTTCATTTGTGAGTTTAAATTTTAAAAAAACCTTGCTTTTTTTTCATCTAAATTTTTATCTGACCTAGTAGCTAAGCCATGTAGTTCCCCGAGGCTTTTCTTATAGGTGATATTCAACTACACTTTGTTGTATCTCTTGAGCTCCAGTTCTTTAGTACTGAAAAAGGTATGTATTATGTTTCTGGGGGAGGGGATGAGGGAGCTGCTGATCTTAATGAAAGAATATAAAACTGAAATATATGGTGGAAATCAACTGAAAATGAAGGCACAAAAAGATTAAATGACTTAACCAATATCCCTTGGTTACAAAATCTACTTGTGCACAGAGCCAGACCGGAACTTGGATGTTTAATCAAGTGTTCTTTCACGATGTCATTCATATTACGGGTACTAAAAAAAACCAGAGAGTGTTTTAAAGATTAGTGAACTCTGGAGGATGCACTGATATAAATCTCTGGGGCTACTATGGTGACACTGAATTCTGTAGAGGTCTATGCTTATAGCTAATAATTCATCTAGAATTTAGGCTGAGGATATTTCACTACTAGCTGGAAAAGCTTAAGTTCTTTGACTTTAGTAAAGCACTATTAAGGAAAATAGAAACTGGATTCTGAAGTAAATGTGAAAATACAAACCGTGGCAGCTGCGAAGTAATTCTGAATGCCAGCAAGACCCAGAGTCATCACTAGAGATCACAGGTCCCGCCACACGCCCTCACTGCAAACGCAGCTGAAATCTCATTGCGAGCAATGACTCTGTAGGTCACTTTTCTTCTTTCATTAAATTATTATATTCATTATGTAGGGACAGGTGAAGTGAAAGGGTAGAAAAATAGGCCCAACAACAAGCTCACGAAGTAGCCAACATACGCCCCTGCAATGAACCCTGCACACACACTGGTATCTGTTAGAAGGGCGATCCTTTGCCCCAAGGCCTTTAACTGGCTCATTCCCAACTGGTGCTGACCAAAAGACAAAAACCCAACAGCTAAGGCCCCAACTCTGCTCCCCTGCTGCGACGCTGAACGTGCCGACATGAGACTGCCTGTTCAGCCAGCATCACATTTCTAAAGATCGGAAGGCATTTTTTTGGATGATTTTTTTCCTTCACTTGGTAGGCATACTTTTAAACTTAATTAATATATATTTTTTTCTCAAGTTACTTCCTGTGGGTTCAAAACAGATTCTATTGTAAACTTCATAAAAATACAGCTGCTTCTTTGAAAAGTTTGGCTTCTTTCAATGAAAATGTAATATGAATTTGAGTAACTTCATCATACCAAATAATACAAATTAAGAGCCTCCAAGTAAAGAAAATTAAGCAAGGACAGGAAAAAAGGAAAAAGAACTTGTCAAACAAGGTAAGTCTTACAGAAAAAATAAAGACTAACTCCAGTCCATTGTGTCATACCATCTCCACTCCCACAGGCCTCCAATTGCCTTAAATCACTGCCCCCCCCCCCCCCCAAACTACAATGCCTGGAGCAATTTCAGGAAATAACTTTAGGAATTAATTCCTTGGCAGTTTCCCAAGATGTGCAGAAGCCACATTCTTCCAGGCACTTCTGTTCCCCCATAAACATCTGTTTAGCAATTTGAGGCATCTGACTATAAATCGGTAGTATGTTAGGGGAAACTGTACAACCAGTGCACGTTGGGGGTCTATAAAACATTCAAGTCCTTAGTCTTTTTTTTTTAAGTCCTTAGTCTTAAGAAAGAAGGTGTAGTGGTCATAGAATATTGAGCATAAAAGAAAAGACTGAGATCAGAAACATTAGGCTTAACTTAACTATTTAACATATCACAGGAAGAAACTGATTACTAGAGAAGGAGTGAAAGAAGGGTGGGAAAGAGAATCAAATAATAAAATAACCCTTTCACCATCTTCTAGGCAACCTTCCTCTGACTCTTCTGCAACCAGTCCCTTGGGCAGAGCCCAGAGACTTTAGAAAATTCGTTGGGGAGAGCACTATGGAGCTTAGAAAAGTGAAACTGTGAAAGGTGGAGAACAGGCTCTTTTGCACTAGTCTTCTAGAAGTGATGTTTGAACTGGTCACCTTTGCCTTAAGAAAACAGATCATTTCAAAAGCTGGTGGTCTGAGAGGAGAGAGAATAGAAAATTAAAGAGTTGGAGAAGGGAAACACACAGCAGTGGGACTTCACAAGAAAAGAGAACGGAGTTAAGAAACGTGTTTCCAGTGAACACATCATAAAAAAAAAGTTCGACAAAGATGCACAAAACCTTCCTGAAGAACAGGACAAGTGAACAATGCAAGAACAGAGCCAGGTCAAGAGAGGTATACTTTTCAAAGGAAAGTTGGTCAAAAATCCCACGAGGAAGGTGAAAATATTATAACAAATTCTAAAAGGAGCTCAGAAATGATAGTGGATCAAATCGAAAAACCTTCCAAATGGTTCAGAAAGTGAAAACATCAAAGAAAAAGGAGAGATCAGAACTCTTAAAGAAGAAATAAAGAAATGCAATCAGGAACCAAAGAATCTAGATCAAATGACAATGAAATTCTCCATAAGAGCAGATATTTTATATATATATATGTACACACACACACATAAATATGTATATAAAAGAGCAGATTCTTTGAAAAGGGAATGACAGAAACTGAATGAGAAAAAAATGCAAAGGTACAAGGAGTATTAATTGAATAAAATCAAAAGAAAAGTTTGGAAGAACACAGGAGAGCTGTATAAAATAAAGTGAATTTGTTGACAGGATGGCTGAAAGAATGAATAAACATGCATTGATGAAGCACTCTTTAAAGTGGAAACACTGAGGATAGGAGTTTCGGCTCTTAAGATTGCACATCCTAATGGTAGGAGATAATCCATATAGGAGTCAGAGAGAAAGGCCCAGTGGACTTTGAATGAGAAGAGATAACCTAAGGACTAAATGTCTGGTCAGTCAGCATTTTTAAATACCTGCTAATCTACGTCATTACCTAGACCCCCTTCCTACACTCTCTTCTCCCAACTGGAGCAATTTTCTATGTGTTATCCTATCACTTAAAATACTGATCTCCCAAGAAAGGGATGATTTTTCCTCTGAAATATTGATTCCCTTTCCCTAACTATTCTGTTTCTGATTTTTCTCATTTTACTTTCATTCCTTGGTTATTTAGTCGATTGATATTTGTCTTCCCATTGTAACTCAGAAAAATATTTAACATTTGCAGACTCTATTAGCCTATATTCGTAACCTTGCCAAACCTTAGCTTCATGAAGATATATATTTTTATTTCCACTTTCTTCCATTATTATTTGGAAATATTTCATTTTCTGCTGTTCTGTCAGTTCGTATACTAAATAGTCTGAGGCTCACCACTTGGAGCTTTTGGATGAATGATCTGAACCCTTCCCTTTTACTGAATGGCTAGCTGTTTTCTCTGGTTGATATTCTTTAGCTCTGCAGCATGTTACTTTGGGCTGCCAACTGATTTCCAATGCTCTCTGGAATATCGTATTCCAAATTTTCCTTTGAAAATCCTATAACAACAAAGTAGATGTTCTTTTCTGACTGGTTCTCTTTGGCATTTGAAGATTGCCATTCTTGGATGAAAACAAAACAAAACAAAACACGTTATAGTTCTACAAACCTGAACAAGATATTTTTTGATGAATTACATTTGAAGTGTCTTTCTATTAATGTCGTGCAGACTGTCTGGATCTGGAACGAATATGTCTGGGAAATTTTATCTATGTGATTTTTTGGAGGCTGGCATTCAGGTTTTCTTTTTCAAGATTACTTGTAAGAGATAAAAGTAATTATGCAAAGAAGTCAATATGGCAACATTATTTGCAACACATAAGGCATTCTACCTTGTCACTTGCAGATTTCTCTTTTACCACCCACCCCAGACTGCTAGGATGAAAGTTATCATCGCTGGTTTTCCAGATTGGCTTCTTTTCAGCAATCTTTCCATTATGCAGTAGTTTCACTTGCATTATGTATAGCTCAGCCTAAGTTTAAGGAGATGCTACTTGAAATGCAAAATGCTTTAGTCACACTTTAAAACACTGAATTAGACTTTAGATTTCAATAAGATAATTTACATGTAGGAGCATCTGCAATCATACTAAGATTTCATTAAGTATTTGGCACAAAACCAATGACTAGAGCGGGAGATTTTTTACTGTTGCTGAATTATGATGCAGTCAATTTAAAGTAAAGTAGCATCAAACCATCTCTGAAATACTAAGTTTGTCAGCACTTTGCGATCTTAAGACAAAAACTTCAATAAAGGTAAGAAACACATTTTAACAGATAAATATCAAACTAATCTGAGCTTATATATAATTATGAAATCTTGAACCATGAATCTTCTAAAGATAAACAGAATATTTTTAATGGCAAGTAAAAATCAAGCTCACCAGACAATGAAATTTGTGAACTATCCTTGATGGAGAGTAAGCAAGATAGGGTAGCAGGCTGTGTGACAATGAGTAAGTTTCTAAACCTCTCAGCACCACCAAACAACTCCTAAGACCAAATGAGACACAGGGAAAGTGTAGATGTGTATCGACAGAGGAAATTTCTCACTTTCTGCACAATAAAATACCACTGAAATCACAAGTCTAGCTCAAACTAACACAAAGGAGACAACCTCTTTGATGATAACTGTCTTGACACAGAAAATTTCTTCCAAGAAGGAGTCAGCTCCTTTGTTTCTTGGCCAGGAGACTATCAGAAGAATGGCATTATAGGTGAACAGTTTGATGAGGATGTCAGTTGGCACAGGATTAGTGAGGTACAGGGGCATTTTATTCTCTTCCTTGTACGTCAAGATTCTATCCCCCAATCACATCTATTTTATGAATCTGAGGGCTTTAAATAAACATCAATATAACGTGAAGCAAGACTATTACTCAATTTTCATGTTTTCGCTAATAGCCCACAATAATTGCAATACTTATATCAAAGCAAAATCTGTTAAGTAAAAACTCTTAAAAACAGATATGTTCACTTGAGTTCAAATCTCTGGAAACCTATTTAATGAAGATATTATCTTCTGAGAGTGATAGCCAAATATGGTAACTATCTTTGAGAATCGGATATGTTTTTCAAAATATGGTAATGGTATTTTCATTACAGGTTTTGGTAAAGCGAGTGCCATCGATTACTTTGTAAGAAAAGAGAAATGGGGGGTTAGTTCCTTTATTTTTATGGATGAAGACACTTTTGTGCATAATAGGGAGCTCTATGACATTCAACTGAACAGTTAGCCCTCTCTAAAGAAAGTATTCAGAACTCAGAAACAGCATTAAAGAATGTGAGTGAGAAGAGTATGTGGAGATCATTTGGTCCAATGGATGATGCATTTTCAGAAGAGATACTGAGGCTCAAAGATGTTAAGTAATTGTGTCCAAGGTCACAACAGAAGGATTAACCGAGGTCACTTCCAAAGCTCTTTCTGCCACTTAACAGGATAATTTACCTGCTTTAAAGGTTGGCTTACATTCACAGTAAATAGTTACCAAAAAGACTCAAGAAAAATATGTACCAACGCTGGAAAATGTAGTGTAAATTATGGAAAGGGGAAGTTATTCCTTCTGGAAAACAAAGGTATTAACGACAAGAATACATAAATGGTAATCATACATATGAGTAGTTTTATTGGATTCTGGCTAATTTAAATAAGAGTATTCATTAACACAGCATATACGGCAAAATAAAGTTAATATTGTCATAAGGTGAATTTCTCAACTTCATTATTCTTTGTATTTGGCTGTCAACATGTGTAATTTTGCTTTGTTTCCGGTTAACATTGCAAGAGCAGGTAATTCTGGGTGGCCCTATTCCTAGACAGACATTCCACAGGGAAAAATTACCCGTGAACACTAAGGCACTGTGACATGCACTAATCATCTCTTTTATCACTTATGACTTTCCAAGAAATTCAATTATCTTTCTTAAACTGAAACATTAAAAAAAAGACATTCAGATGCAATTTTTATGATTAGATTAAAAATGAGTGATTCAACATGCCAATGTGTTATATGAAAGGCAAACAAACATTAGAATGAAGTTCATTTACACACCAATTTTACATCATTTTTCTAGTTTATATACTTGGTTTTCTTCGTGTCTTCTCAGTATAGGCATTTTTATTAAGCTTCTCCTTGTTATTTTTTCCCAATAGCAATAATAAAATGTCTTCCTCAATTATCTCCCTTAGTAGGGCATAACAGAATTAAAATACCTATTACGTATATGTAATTCAATATAATAATAACTAGCTATTCCTATAGCATTTTAAAGTTTACAAAACACTTTACATATGTTCTCATTTGGCCCTTACCATGACCGTGTGAGGTAGATGGTGTTATTGTCTCCATTTTACAGATGAAAAAATTGAGGCTGGGATGTTAAGTGACTTGCCCAGGGTTTTCAAACCAAAGACTAACCACTGTGCAATTCAGTTACTATTATAACAGCAAGAACCAGGCTTCTAGAATGTTAGATACACACAGTGCATTTAGGGGAAGACCTAAACAAGAAAAACACTGGATAAAAAGTCTCTGATGTGTAATAATCTGTACTTTATTGAGACTCTATCAATGAGATCACAAATTGATTGAAACTATGAACTTAAGTTCACTATTATTAATTTCTAAAACATGGAAATGTTCCTTTTTTCCCCCCTTTCTTTGAATCCCTGAATCCTCAGAGCTTAGTATAATGCCCAACACAAAGAAAGCAATTAACACATGCTTTCTAATTAATATTTAATTGCTCCAGACATAGTTTTTGTCATTAAATGCAAGTTTAAGAGCTCTGCAGACTTCTGGAGTTCCAACACATTCAATTTAAGAGACGGCTGAACAATCTACAAAAAAACCAGCAACAAAGAATAAAAACTGGTATAATAACCCCATAGAGTAACTGAGGCTGGAAACAGAGTAAACAAAAGACATCATCCAATGTAAAGATGCAGCATAGACGCAGAGATCCCTAAGAGTCTAACCTAGAAGAAAACAGTGACTCCCCAACAACTGCAAGTAGACTCTCAGAGAAAAAACCTAACTTGGCCACAAGGATGTAAGGGAAGAAATGATGTAAGAATTCCTTTCTGGACTCTTGGTACAAAAAATGTAAGGGTTTGATTAAATAAGCTTAAAACAGGAAATGGCAAATCTTACCTAAACAACAGAACCCATAAAAATTAGAAAGAACAAAATGGGAAATCATATTTCTGAGACATGAAACAGAATAAAATCAAAAGATTTTTAAAAATCAGAAACCCTAAGGCATCTATTACAGAAAAAAATGACCTAGAAAGCAGATTGAAGAGAGGTAATTTAAGAATCATCAGGCTTTCCAAAAACCATGACCCAAAAAAAGGCTGGATGCCACATTTCAATAAATTCTATGTGTTAACTGCCAAAATCTATTAGAACAAGAGTGCAAAAGATAATTAGAAAAGAATACACAGATCTTATCTTGAAACTTCAAAATGAAAACTCCCCAAAATATCACAGATAAAATCCAGACCTTCAAGGTAAAAGAAAAAAATACTGTGAGCAGTTAGAAAGAATTGAGAAATCAAAAATACAGAGTCAGGATTATGCAAAAATTAGAAGTTATTACTATGAAGCGGAGATATTTAAATACAGTATTCCAAAAGGTAAAAGACAAAGGCCTAAAGGGGTTGTGGCAGAATCAGCAGAGAAGAGGGGTAAATGAGCAATGTTACAAAAGTACCAGTAAGACTGTCTTCCAACTGTTCCTCAAACATTAACTGCTGCCAAATTTTTTTCATCTTTGCTAGTTTGCACAGAGTGGGATGAAACTTTAAAACTGTTTTAATTTGAATTTTTCATACTTTTTTAGAGTTTTAGACATTTGTTCGTGTGGTTTTGTATAGCCTGAAGACTCTTTATATCCTCTGACCACTTAAGGTTGGGGAGATACATACACACACACACACACACACACACACACACACACACACGCGCGCGCGCGCGCGCGCGCACATACACCATTCCCTATATACTTTAGATGACCTGTAAGTGATGCTTGAGATTTTCTCTTACTCTATTTCTTTCCTAAATCTCGCTTCATTAATTTCTTATGCAAAGTTCTTATATTTTATGAAGTTCAGTTTTCCATTATATTTGTTTGTCATGTCTGACCCTTCATGACCTCATTTGGGTTTTCTTGGCAAAAATACTGGAGTGGTTTGCCATGTCCTTCTCCAGCTCATTTTACAGGTGAGGAAACTGAGGCAAGCAGGGTTGTGTGACTTACCTAGAGTCACACAGCTAGTGAGTGACTGAGGCTACATTTGAACTCATGCAGATAGGCCTTCCTGACTCCAGGCCCAGCACTCTATCTACTGTTCCACCTAGCTGCCCTTTCATTATATTACACTACTTTTTTTACACCTGAAAATGAACTTTTCCAAAATCTTGTCCCAAAATTCAGAAGTTTAAAAAATCATAAATTATGAAAAATAGGGTTAATAGGGACCTGTTAGAGGATTTCCAGGTTGTTATATTTCAAGGCAATATGCACATAATAATGTAAGTACAATTTACACTATCAATGAATTCTTGAGGGAACTATCAAGTCAAAACAGAGTTTTTACACCTGCATGAAAAATTTTTTATGACATTGAAAGAAAAAAGGAAACTGCAGTTTTCTTTATTTGAAGTTTACATGTGATGTTTAATGTGGAAAATTCAAAAGAAACTGTAGTTTTCATATATATTTAGGGTCACTTCCATTGCAAATAGTTTCAAAGGAGAAAAAGTAATTATTTTTCAAATGGTAAATTTAGTTTGCTAAACAGGTCTTGAGTAAAAGTCACACTAATTTTTTTTTCTTGTTATTTTTAAAAGAATGTGGAAAGAAGAAAAAAGAAATCCTTTAAAAGCAATTATGTTTTTAGTCCTTCAAAGGGCCAAACAAGCTCAATTTACAAACTATTTTACATTCATATACTGAGATAAATAAAGGAAAGAGGTTAAGGTCATATTACTACTATTAATTAAAGCAAGGCATTAGGCAAAATTCTAGAGTAAAATGAAGGTTATAGATATAATAGAGTAGATATTATTGTGCTGAAGAATTGCCAACTAAGAAGTTAAGGGAATTTAAGTTTCAGTTTTAGGGCTCACTTGAATTACTATTAGCATGTTAATTATATTCTAACAAAATGAAGCAGTGGTACTAATATTCTGCTCAACTGACTTAAAAATATATAATATCACTTGTCCTCTTTGTAAAACTATCACTTTTTAAGTGTAAGTGCTAGAAATACTGACGATTTATTTTAACAGTCAACATGTCCCAAGTTTTTTTCCTCTCAATTAAAAAAATTCCTGTGCTCCATGAATATTTTATTGTCAGTCAAATACTCATCAGAACAGTTCATGTAGGATATCTGCTCCCGTTTTGTGCAATAATCTCACTCTTTAGAAATTCTTTTCCCAGGGTGGAGCAAAGATGTGGAGTAAAAACAGGAACTTACTTGAGCTAGTCCCCAATTACCTCCAAAACCTGTAAAAAATGATCCTAAACAAATTTTAGAGATACAGAACTGTTATGGGAATCTGAAGATCTTCCCTGCCCCTCGGCCCTTTGCTAATGTGGCTACGTGACACTGAGAACCTTCCCTGGTTTGAAAGTATACTCTGCCCCCTAACAGGCTGAACACGGTCACATGGAGCCTGTGGCGGGAGGCTTGTTTTTTGGGAATGCCCGTGCCTTGTAGCTTTGTGATTGGGCAGTGGGTCAAGAGGGCTGTGACATTCTCTGAGCCAGGAGAAGGCTGTATATACGCCCTGACGTGAGGTTTTGCTTTGGGGCTCACTTCGGAAAGACTTGTATGATTTGGCCAGACGAGACTCTGGGCAGCCATTGAGCCCCCTGGCTTTGAGAAACCCAGATGTTGGTGCTTCCCTCTCTGGTAACTGAACAGGCATGGCTGTGATGGTCAGACGCTGGAAGCCGTCTGCTGATCTGTTTCTTTGACTGCCTGTAACTTGTGTTTGTATTCTCTGAAGCTCAGGGTGCTGACTTTTTCCCCTGAACTAAGTAAATGATATACACTTGATTGATTAAAGTGAGAATGTTAACCCATTTTGAATTGCTTTCCTTTAGAAAAGCAGATCTAGGAACCTGTGCTAGCAGCTATCCTGGGTATGCCAGGGTGCTTGTGATACAAGAACCCACAATATGACAGAGTGAAATACGTTTCCAGCTAAGGACAGCCTGATGAGCCAATAGGAACAGTCTTATCGCACGGGGCTGGGAGTGGGGCATAGTCCCGTGTGGGCCTCGCTGGCACAGACTGGCTGCATAGACCAGGCCATAGCAGACCTTAGGGGACTGAATCACTGGCAGCTGTGGTGGTTTCCAGACTTCTCAACCCATAAATGCCAAAGAGAAAGTAACAGTCAGTGGGGAAACTCTGTTGGATTTGAGTAAGAGAACAACGCAGTCAGGCCCCTGCCCCTGGGGCAGCAGAGGCAGTGGCTACTTCCAGAAATCCAGGCCCACAGATGGTAGGGGGACCAAGCAGCTGATCAAAGGGCATTTGCAAGAATCTCTTTTCTGGTGCGGAGGCAGGATTTTTTTGCTTTGCCCTGCTTGGATCTGGGTCGCAGTTTTAGGTGGCAGTCCTGGGGTAAGGAGTGCTGGCATTGTAGAGCTGGTTGAGGCTGTGGAGAGACAGTCCTCCTCATAGTTCTGAGGCAGGTACCCTAGAAGAAGCTGTGACAACAGCAGCGTGAAATCCCAGAAATTTGGAACACAACACTCTCCACTCTGGAAGTAGAGCTCTACCGTGGCAAACAGCTCAAAAGTCAAACAACTGGCTGGCAAAATGAGCAAAGAGAGGAAGAGAAATCAGCCTACAGAACTGTTCTTTGGCAAAGATAATCAAAACATAGAACCAGAAGAAGACAACAAAGTCAAAACTCCTGCATCAAAAATCTTCAAGAAAAATATGAACTGCTCACAGGCCATGGAGGAGCTCAAGAAAGATTCTGAAAATCAAGTAAGAGAAATGGAGGAAAAATTGGGAAGAGAAATGAGAGTGATGTAAGAAAATCAAGAAAAATGAGTCAACAGCCTGCTAAATGAGATTCCCCCAAAATGCTGAAGAAAATAAGACCTTAAAAAATAGACTAACTCAAATGGCAAAAGAGGTCCAAAAAGCCAATGAGGAGAATGCCTTAAAAAGTAGAATTGGCCAAATGGAAAAGGAAGCCCAAAAGCTGACTGAAGGAAATAAATTTTTCAAAATTAGACTAGAGCAAATGGAAGCTAATTACTTTATGAGAAATCAAGATATTATAAAACAGATACAAAAGAACGAAAAAAAGAGAAGGCAATGTGAAATAACTCATTGGAAAAAACTACTGACCTGGAAAACAGATCCAGGAGAAATAATTTTAAAATTATTGGACTACCTGAAAGCCATGATCAAAAAAGAGCCTAGAAATCATCTTTCAAGAAATTATCAAGGAAAACTACCCTAATATTCTAGAACCAGAGGGCAAGAATTATGAACTTTTTTTGTAAGGGTGAGGGTGAATTAGGATGGAGGGAAGAAATCTGCAATTTAAATAGCTAGGGTGTTTCTGGTAAGGAAATTCTACTAGTACAGATCAAATCAAGTTAACTAATATTAACTGCCCACCACGTTCCAGGCATACAAAGAAAGGGAAAAAGAAGACAAAACGGTCCCTGCCCTCAAGGAGCTCTCACAGTCCACGGGGGAGACAAGATGCAGACAACTATGTACATATAGAGGATAAACGGGAGACAGTCTCAGAAGGAAGGCAGGAGGCAGAGATGGGAAGGGAAAGCATTGCAGGCATGGGGAAAAGCCAGTGAAGACCTAGGAATTAGGAGATGGAGTGTCATGTATGAGGCATAGCAAATAAGCCAGTGTCACTGGATCATACCATTAATGAGAGGGAATAAGAAATCTGAAAAGATAAGGAGGAAAGTTGTGAAAGCTTTGAAAGCCTGTAATAGCAACCAGTTTAGCAGATACTTAGCACTTAGTACCTTGGGGATAAGTATGGAAGGTGCGAATTCTGTCCCACTATTGAGAAGGCATGAACTCCCCGCTGATGTGGAAGAAGAGGATTGGCTGAGACAGGAGGCCAGTGTGTGTATTTAAGCAAGAATTCCAGAGACAGCGATACAGAATTGGAATGTTGCTCCTGGTAAAGGAAGAATCGTGGAGACTGAAGCTGCTACAAGAGACAGAGAGAGAGAGAGAGAGAGTTTCTCTCCCAGCATCTGGAAGCTGACTGAGAACTGAGATGGAGTTTTCTATGAGACCAGAAGCTGGTAAAGGCCACCTGGAAGGCTGAGAGGGCTTGCCTGGAAGGCCGATATTCTTTCTGGGTCCTAGGGCTAGCTGAACTATTGGAGGACTGAAGAAGCATGACTAGGATAAGACTTTGTTCGTGGCCTTGCTGATCCTTGAGTTTCAGGAAAGAGAAGTGGTGAAGGGTTTGAGGTGTGCTAGACCCTGTGAACTTCAGTGTGTGCCAGGGACTGCCTTGAGGACTGGACAAGGACCTGGGAGCTGTCTGCTTCTGAATCCAGGTGACTGGTGGATTCAGGAGGAAGCCAGGGCCATGGAAGGGGATCCAGGGAATCAGAGAGACCACCCAGAGTCAAGATGAAGAAAAGGCTTCCCCTTGGATGAAACTGAGGTTTGCTGGACACCGAGGGGTAGAGGGTTTGTGTGGTTTTCTAATGACTGTATTTGTGATTAATGATATTTAGTAATTGTGAATCTAGAATAGTGAATGATTAAGTTAATGGTTGCCCCCTGAGTGGAAGTTTGATTATTCTATTGTGAATTGATTGAATGATTAAGTATTGTGTTGCCCCATGGAAGTATTGATTACCATATCATGAATTGATTGAATGCTTTGTTCTAAATATTGTGGCCACTGTAGTGAAAAAATGTGTGGCCATTTTCTGTGTAAAGCTGTAATGTTGTGAATATTATATTGAGATACATTGTGAATGTCTGCCTTGATTTGGAATAGAATAAACAGAGTGTTCACTATATTGTGTAATTCGAATCCTAAAAGCTGTTCACAGTAGCATTCTTTTGGGAATCTGCTGGTGCATGGCATTACAAAGCCAAAACACAATTCTTTTTTTTTTTCTTGAGGATAGAGGAAGCCACTGGACTTTACTGAACAGGGGGGATGATACAGTCAGACATGTGCTTTAAGAAACTCAATCTGATAGCTGAGTGGAGGATGGAATTCAGTAGGAAGAGACCTGGGGCCAGGAGACCAATCAGGAAGCTACTGCAACAGCCCAGCAGTCAAATGATAAAGACCTGCAGCACAAGACCTGATAACCGATAGGATAATGGGGTGATGAGCTAGAGGAAGGACAGAATCCAGGATAACACCTAAGTTTCAGACCTGGGAAGGTGGTGGTATTCTCAACAAAAGGGAAATTGGAAAAAGGACACTGTTTAGGGCAGGGAAGAAGCTAATGAGTTGTACATTTTGCGTCTGATATTGGTCAGATACAAAAAACTCAAGAGCTGTGAGACTGAAGGTCAGGAGAGATCTCCATTAGGACTCAATAAAAAGATCTCAGACTCACTGCCAAGGAGACGATCACTGCAAACCTGGAGTTGATAAGATAACCAAATGGAAATAGTATAAAAGGGAAATGGGGAGAGAGTCCAAGACAAAGTCTTGGGGGACCTCCAAGATCTGAATTTCTGAAAATTCAGGAGAAAAAGAAGCAATCAAAGAGGTGGGAGAAGCAGGATGGAGGAGTGTCATAAAAACCTACAAAGAAGAGAATAGCAAAGAGAAAATGATCAACAGCCTTTCAGAAAGGTCAAGAAAGAAAAGGATTGAGATGGGGTGATGAAGCTGAGCATTTCTGCAATTTATAGTCTCTAGTGTTGCCTGAGGCAGTAAGAAGTTAAGTGACTTGCCATTTACAGATTCAACAGGTGCTAAGACTCAGTGCTTATACCCAGGTTTTCTATCCACTAAATCATACTGCCTTTCTCATTTGCTTTACTCAAAGAAAATTCCTTCAAGTCTTTACCCAGTGCCTATTTACTCTTAATTCAGGCACAGTTCTAACAAGTCTGATAGGCTGATTTTCCAGGCCACGAGCAGAAGGGAAGCAACAAATTAGACTGGAATTATAAGAATGAAGAGATTGCTACAGAGAAAGGGACACTGATAAAAAACAAGAAACAACATCTAGTCTTCAAGCAAAGGAGAGATAAACTAAGGGGCAGAAAAAAGAATTCAAAAAGCAGTGGGTCTGGGAATAACTCAGTAAGGAATCAAACATTGTGCAGAATTCAACATCACCAAGGAGCATCGGTAATCTACAGCAAAACACAATGAAATCATGTTCACAATAATGACCACGAACAATCCTTATAGGGATAAATACATTATATAAAAACTTACACCCAAAATAGTTCAAGTAAAATGTAAAAATGATTTTGATGATTAAGAGAGAAAGTTTTGGTCAAGTTATCTGAAAAACTGAGTTATGCAGAACAGCTCATTTCCTAGTTCTGCATGAATACAGTACTATAGTACATGCAAACAGACCTCTGCCAATCCAATTTTGTATACTTAGGAGACCTTTGTTTTAGAGGAACTCACCAATTTTAGAAGACCTCAAAACCCTCCTTATTCCATGACTAATAGTAGCCTAACATTTTTTTGTGGTGGAATACAAAAACAGTTCAAGTTTCTCGGAAGTACCTATTCCAGGAGAAAAACAAAAATCTATGCTATATTTTTAAGGCCTAGAACTGAAGTTGCACCATAAGTAGTCGCACTTGCACAGTTGATTCCCATCCTTACCACCATCTAACCAGTGGTTCTCAACCTTGCTAATGCCATGACCCTTTAATATAGTTCCTCATGTTGTGGTGACCCCCAAACATAAAATTATTTTCGTTGCTACTTCATAACTGTAATTTTGCTACTGTTATGAATCTATCTGATATGCAGGATGTATTTTCATTGTCACAAATTTAACATAACCCACAGGTTGAGAACTGCTTAAAATGACCCAGTCATTGCTACCTCACATAGAATTTCAATAATTGCACTGTGATCTGCCAAGCAGCATTTTAGTTCTGGTTGCCTGGAACCATTTCTATAAAAAGAGTGAAAGTAAACTGACAAAATGAGGAAATTGAGATCCAGGGATGAAAGAGATTTGTACAAAGTCACATAGCTCTTTAGGCAGTGGCAGAACTGGTCTTCCACAGCGGGACAACTGTCAAAAGCAATTTTAGTTACTTCATCAGGCTGTACGTTCTGTCAAAGAATCCTAAAACAAACAGCTTACCTTTCCTGGATGAATGAAGTTTTTGCCCAGGTGTGCTTCAGTTTAAAAATTACCTCTATTTATAAAAGTCAGCTTTCCCATAGGGAATTTAGCACTTTCCTGGTACAGAATGATGTGAACAATATATATAACAAAAGGTAGGAGAGGGGAAGGGGAAGGAGAAAAAGTATTTCCTTTCTCTGTATGAATACAAACATAATTTGATTAGACTTCCATTGGATCAATCAGTAATCAATCACATCTGTCTGGTCTGTATAGGACAGTTTTCATAAATGAACTCATATTTACTTGTCATGTTTAATGGAATATAAAGAACAACTGGCTTTTAAGAATGTTAGAGCTATACTGCGGTTATAGCCTGAAATGCCTATACTACCTTTAAAATATGCTTTTCATTGAATATTTAAGCCTCAAAAGGGAAAAAAAAAATGACAAATGTACTAGTTTCTTGATCACATTAAAAAAAAAGGGGCGGCTAGGTGGCGCAGTGAATAGAGTGCCGGACCTGGAGTGAGGAGGACCTTAGTTCAAATTCGGCCTCAGACCCTTGACACACTTACTAGCTGGGTGACTCTGGGCAGGTCACTTAACCCCAGCTGCTCTCCATAAAAAAAAGCCAAAAAAAAAAGGCAGTGAAAAGATGCCATCAACAAACATGTAAATCCCATGAACAAAGAACACTGTATGAAATGAAATATCCTGTAATGCAAATTCACCTTTTTGCAGATTTCTTCAAAGTTGATATCATCATCAAGAGCAGATTTAGTTACTTCATCAGGCTTTACCTCCTGTGAGAGAATCATAAAACAAACAGCTTACTTTTTCTAGGGGAATTAGGTTTTTGCCATAAGTAGGGCTCAGTTTAAAAACGACCAGTATTTTAAAAATAAAAAAACCCTCCATACTCAAATCTCTTTCTGTTTTATGTATGAACAGACAAACCAGAATATGAATTACGGGGATACTAATTCATATCACAATAAGATTCTTTACATTGCTAAGGCAAACACCTCTAAGATTATTTAAACTTAGTTTTTCTAGTACAGTTAAAATGATTTAATTTATAATGTTGTTATAAGTCAAGGAACACGAACAAGATCTACAAAATCAAAATTACAGATAACCCAAAGGAAAATGGAGAGATATTTGGTGGTATAATGCCAAGCAAAGGCAACTTCTAAGGTTCGGATTACCAGCATAGCAAACCCCATTTATTCAGCAAACATTCACAGAACAGAGAAAGTCAAAATACAGTGTAACTCATTCATTTAGGAAGTAAGTTCTCAATTCAATTGCAAAGTATAAAGGTCCAAGTATCCCACCCCTGGCCAGTACATTAGTCAAAGTAGTCCACTATTGGGCAGTACATTTAGTCAGTCAACAAAGTCTCTCCTCTCAAATGGAGATTAGTCTCCAATCATAAACAAAGACATTCATTTGGTCAAACACAGAGCACAAAAAACTCAAAGGCTTCCCACCCCTGAATCTCAAAAGGGGCAGGAGAACACAAAAGGCCATCCACCCTTAAATTACAACAAGGTTAAGATATCATCTCAGCATTGAATAACCAAGAAAGGCCCTTTTTTCATCTTCACTCGAGACAAGCCCTCAGCAATCTCAGTTCCTGGGGAGACAAGACTCAACAAAGCCATAGCCAGTGTCCTCATCAAGTCACTCTCTGCCTGTAGAACAGTCCCAGAACGCCTGAAAACATTAGCAAGGCCCTCTTCCAGGATTTCTGTGAAGGTACCACAAGAAAATCCTCCTTCAGGGCTTTTGAACCAACAGCCAGGTTCCAGGACCTCTACAACAGCACCACTGTCCTTCACCAGCAGGTGAATCTGGCAAAACAACATCAAAACAGACAGACAAAATACTGGCATCACAGCTATGCCTTTTCAGTTCTTGGCAGCTCTGGGCGGCAGCTCTCAAAAGTCCTGGGCAGCTCCAACGGGCTCTCAGCAACTCAGACTCTACAATAGTGGATACTGCTCTCCAAAAGTCCTTCTGGTCTTCTCTAGGCTTGGGCCTCTCTGCCAATTCACAGCTCCTCCTAGTTCAGTCCTCTCTCTTCCTGTCAACAAGTCCATCCCACAAGTGGGATTCACAAGCTCTGGGTTTTAACACTCAACTCAAAAACCAAGCCAATGCATGAGCATCTCCAAATTCCATTACCATTACAGGTGGGTAATCTGCAAATTATGAAAAATGGCTTGCACTTAAGAGTCACTGCACAAGATATTATCAAGGAAAAGGTGTTTCATCTATTACCCATGAAATGTTAAAAATATTTAAGAAAAGTGTCCTAGTTCATTGGTCACATACTCAATGGAGAATTTATGGGAGGACATAGACAAAATCAATATGTCATAAGAAGATATGGATGGACTGGAATCCGCACAGGGAGAAAGAATAATTATACAAGGACATTAAGAATCCAAGGAGATATCCAAGAAATAGTTTTACAGAAATTTCATTTACAAACAACTTTTTGAGATTATCTTGTCAATAAAGATACACTTCTAAAGTAAAGCTGCATTTACATGATTAGATATAAATATTTCTTCTGTTTAAAAAATGACCTACAAAAATTTTAACCATTAAGGAATATTACTTACCATGCACTTTTTTCATGCCTCAAGATTTTCAATATGTACTATTTAAGAAAAGATTCATGAAAATATTGTGCATCACATTCTTACCAAATAATCTAGACCAGTGGTTCTCAACCTTCCTAATGCCGTGACCCTTTAATACTCGTATGTGGGCATATCTGCATGTGGGTGGACCCACCCGGAGATGGACAGAGCAGCAATGTCTTGGTTCCTAAGACCATCAGAAATATGTGTTTTCCGATGGTCTTAGGTGACCCCTGTGAAAGGGTTGTTTGACCTCCAAAGGGGTCGTGATTCACAGGTTGAGAACTGCTGCTCTCGAATAAGTCTTCTGAATCTTTTCGTTCTATAATGTAAATATGAAAAGATCCTATGTGTGTCAGGAAATTAACACTGAATTACAAAAAACTGTAGAACTATGGGGGAGGTAGACAGGTGAGAGGGAGAAATGGAAAGAGGGAAAGGGAGAGAGAAAGTGAGACAGAGAGAAAGAGACAGAGAGAGAGAGACAGAGAGAGAGAGAAAGAAAGAGAGAGAGAGAGAGAGAGAGAGTATGCACACAGTATTGCCCAGTAAAGTTTTTTTGGGGGAATGAGGATTTCTTAGCATAAAGCTGAAGTTGTGTGAAGGAAGAATGGTCTGTAGTTCCTTTCCTTTTTTAAGATGCACTATGGAGGCACCATGAAGCCCTTCTCGATCCATGTTGCCAGTGCCTTCCTTCTAAAACTTCCTAGTATTTAACTATTTTTTGTGTGTGTGTGTGTATATATACATACACACATATATATATGTGCACATGTATGCACGTACACACACATATGTTTGTATTTATATACCTAGCACAGCGGCTGGAATACAGGAAGTGCTTAATAAATATTTGTTGAAAAATATTTGTTTCCCAAGGTCAAAAACAGCACAGCTGGGATAAAAATCAAATTCCATGTATCCAAATCTTGTTTTCTCCATTATATCATGCCGTTTCTTTTATAGATGAGAAAACGAAAGCTCAAAGGAGTGCAATGACTTATCCAAAGCCATACACACCCCTTACTGGTTAATGTACAACACACATACCACTACATATGTATGTATGTATGTGCGTATTTGCATATCTAGTTCATGGTAGTTAGGTCCAGAAGCCACACTCCTAGAAAAGTGTTCTACTGTTAACCCATACTTGAGTTTGTTGATTAAAAAAAAAGTTTTTTTCACACCCAGGCTATATATTCTTTTCCACTGTATATTGTGCCTGCATTTCTGTGCATAAAAGAATTCAATTTCACTCGACATGATACAATGATAGAAGTTTTTTTTTGTTAAACTTTGTAAAGGTTAAAAGAAATCCGCATTAAAGGCCAATATAACCTTTGTAAACTTTTTAATGGGCACCTTCAGAAGCTGAAAATTGTGAAATTAAAGTTTTTAAAAGTCAAAATGCGAGAAGTTTAGAGTTGCCCAAAGCTAGGCACCACCTCCTCCTATCCCTCAGCTTGCACACGAGGAGGCAGAGTCCTGGAGAAGCTGAGGCCGTGGACAAAGCCCCGTAGTTAGCGCTACGGCCACCACTGGACGCCAGATCTCGACTCCCACCCGCTGTTCTTCCCTGATATACTGTACTGTGAGTGACGACGATAACTACTATAGTACTGAACTCCTTCTGATGCAGTCACGTCCCTTTATCAAATAACCACATTCACAAAGAATGGTCCTGTCCCTCGACCACTACATAATTCATTTGCTTGGATGTAAAACTACTGTACTGCCAGCATCAAGCAGCCAAATGAGCGATGGACTCGAAGTCAGGAAACTTGGGTGTGAAATCAGGTATTGCCACTTACTACTGTTACAAAATCCCTTCAGGTTTTGGTTTCCTCAAAAGCAAAACAAAGGGTTGAGTCTCAATGATCCGTATAAAACTTCTAATATTCCATAATTCCGCAGATAGAAATACATCTGATTCCCTAAGTGTCTCTGTTTTAATTTCCTCAACTTACCAAGTATTGCACTATCCAAACACTGACTCTGTGTGTCAGGATCAAAAATTCTTTATGATGGAAAGCTCCAATATGTCATTTTCAAAGAGGGCCTTGGACCCTATTTGGAGGCTGTGTAGGTATCGAAAGTTCAGTCTCTAGGAGTATACAAGTAGGATTATTCTTGTTATTTAGTGAAATAATGCAAACAGTCCATATACAATGGTTTTTGTACTTTCCAAAGTATAATATGGAATAGATTCATCCTAAGTGGTCTAGCCATAGGTTCCAAGGAATCCTAAGAGGCCAAGAAAATCTGGTTGCTTGGAATTTACTTGGCTTAAATGGCTGGAAAAGACATGAGAAACAGATTTCCCTGAAATGAAGAATCTGAAGTAGCAGTAACTCATGAGATAGCTATTGTGATCCAAAATTTTGTGATATATTCTGTACCCGGGAATCTCATTATGGTTTCTCTTCAGTAAGAGCAAAAATTCCATTTCTAAAAAACTGGTCTACCAGATGGGACTTCAATAAAGTTGTTTTCTCATAAAAATGCCAAAGGATTTTCCAAATAAAAGATTATATGATTTCTTGAACCAATTTTTAAAACAGTTTATAATTTTACATTTTATAGTTTAAATTTCACAAGTTGAAGGTTGGGGTTCAAGTTTAAATTTCACATTGGAATATAAAAGTAGTGATATACACACCCTCTATTTGTGTCTAATGGTAGCTGGAGGGTGAGGGAGAAAAGAAAGAAATTTGCATGATAACTTCATTACATATTTAAAAGACACAGTAAGTTGTACATAAGAGATTTGCAGTTTCATGGCATTCACCTTTTTTTATTGTACTGTGTTATGGAAAAGCTTGTTTTATTTTATTTATTTTATATATATATATTTTTTATATATTTATTTATTTATTTTATATAAAATAAAATAAATTTTAAAAAAAGAATTGTGCTTTCAGAATTGTCACTGCTTCCTTACTTGCCTCTTTTCATCTGAATGAGAAAATAGTACCAATGACTGCATAACATTTAAGCACATTTAGAATATTCTATTTGCCATGCTAGCCACTAAGATTACGCTAAGGTGTTTTCTAGGACTGGTGGGAATTAAGAAGACAAGAAAGAGAACCATAGGAATTAAATTTACCTATCAATAAAAGACCTTATTAAAGATTAAGCAGCTCAATTTCTTTGTCATTCTTGAAATGAGAAGTGTTTTGAGTACGATTTGTGAACAAAATATTAGTGTTCTAAAACTCCCTGATTAAATGTCATTTTTAGAAAGAAAATTCCTGCATTTGAAAAAATTACCATCAACCTTTTGCTGTCAACTTATTCATCTGAAACATTAATTTTATTTAGTATGTTTATGAAATATTCAGGTTTTTATTTATTAAAATGTTGAAATATAAAGTAATCAAAACTTTATTCCTGGGGATTGAAAGGCTCACATTGTAAATGGGATTCCCTTTCAGTGATCAACAAACAGGCTTTTAGTATCTACTCTGTACCCTACGATATGCTAGTGGATGCTGACATTACAGATACTAACGTGACATAACTCAAGTGTCTATAGGAGGAGAGCAAAATCTTTATTGCCTTGATTCATATTATAAACCAGGAGGTATACAGAAAGTGATGCCAAATCTCCCCATTTCTGATTAGGATAGTACCACTGTCCCAGTCATACAGGTTTGTCAATTCTAAAGAACCTCTAACTTTGTCTTCTCTGTCACCCTGGCTTCCACCTTCCAAAAAGCTGCCAAGCCATGTTGGTATGACCTAACATCTCTGTGTTCTGCTTTCCATTCAAATGGTGGCTTACCTTTATCTCTGCTTACCAGGACAATTAATAATAAGTCTCCAAATTAGTCTCCAGTCTACTAAAATCTCCCAGTCATTTTTTAATATAACTGACAAAATAAGCTTCTTAAGGTTCAACATGAGTAAGAAACTGAAGAATTTAGGAGCACAGGTAGCACTTTATTTATTACTGTGGCAGATCTAACCAAATAAGTTTAAAACTGAGAAGAGGGAAAATCCTAGAGAATTGGGAGGGGGGTAGGGGGAAACAGCCCTAATTGAGACAATGGTCTACAAAATCTGCCAAAATTGACAGCATTTCTATAAATCAAATGACATACAGCTGGAAAAAATAAAAAGAGAAGCCTCCTACTTGACAGCCAATCTATCAAGGCACCCATGAAACCACCAAGAAGGTGTTCATGCCCTTGGATATTGATCTCACTGTTATGCATAAGTCAAAGATGAAAAGAAAGGTTCCATATACCACAAAATATTTAGAAGAACACTTTTTATAGCAGCAAAGAACTCAAAACAAAGCAAACAACCAACAACTAGGGAATGGCTAAACCAAATCTGGTATGTGAATGTAACAGAATATTACTGTCAAGTAAGAAAAGAATGATGGAAGCAAAGTACAGCACAGGAAGATTTATGTGAAATAATGGAAAGTAAAGTAAGTAGAACTAGGAAAACAATATATATAAGATGAGTGATTATGCAAAGTCTACCTGACCTCCACAGAGAGGATACTTACTACTACTTGAAAAAATCGATTCTATTTCTGGACAAGTTGGCATAACGGATAAAGAGTTGGTCTTAATGGCCAACTGTTCAAATATCCATAATGGATGGAGAAGCTAGGAAGGAATAAGGGAAGGAAACACATTTATATGGCACCTACTATGTGCCAGGCACTGTGGAAGCTCTTTACAGATATTATCCCATTTTTATTTTCACAACAACCCTGTAAATTTTATGCTTTTTACAATTCAAAAAAACTGCGATGTCAGTGGTTAAGTAATTTGCTGAGGATCACACAGCTATTAAGCATTTGAGGTCACATTTAAACTCAGGTCTTCCTGACTCCAGGCCTTGTGCTCTATCCACCAAGTCATCCACCTAGGAAGACCTGGGTTCAAGTTCTGTCTCTGACACATCCTGGCTATTGTGACCCTAGGCAAGTCACTTAATATTTTTGTGCTCTAGACAATGCTCTAAGATTATAAATTGCCGAAAAGATGCAGACCTATGTTGGAAGAGGGCCTTTCTTCATCTGGAGTTCCCTCAGTTGTAGTTCATATACCTATCTAGTCAAGAGGAGGTTCTCTTTTATACTAAGGAAAGATGTCTCCCTAAAATTATACTTATTGGTCCTAGTTCTGACCTTTAAAACTAAGGAGAATAAATTTAAACCTTATTTCAATATTGTAGCCTTTAAAATATCTGAAGGCCACAATCATATCCTCCTTAAATCTTCTCTAGGCTAAACCAATCAATGTTTTACTTAAGCCACTTAAAATATCTAAATTTTGCTTGGCACATAGAAACTTCTCCTTTGCCACATTTATAGACTGACTCAATATTTCAGGAGGTATGTAAGGTAAGTGCCAGGAATTGCAGTCTAAACAGAACATGCTAAACCAAAGAACTTCTCAAATCTTGGCATCCTGATGAATCATCTAGATCAGAGGATATTTTCTATCTTCAAGATTCCTAAATGACTAAATTGGCATGCCTGCGATGTAAAGCTCCCATCTCTGAACCAAAATCTAAATACATTTTTAGAAGGCATAGTTTTGTTGAAAATTTAAGAGGGTAAAATATTGACAATCAATTATTTTATGCCTTTAAAGCTTTGGGATAATAACTTAAGCACTGGAAATAGTAATTGTGGAGAATGAACAACCAAATCTATTGCATTATTAGGCATCATTAAGAAAAATATAATTTTTTCCCTGTAAACATATCTACTTCAGCAATTTGGATGTAAGTCCCCCCTCCCCCCCACCAATTCTGTTTGCTGGTGTTTTTAAGAGAAATTCTCCCTTTCTCTCCAAAAAACTCAAACCATCTTAATGACTGCATTATGAAATGATAGAATGAATCACATGATCAAAATCTTAAAAAAAAAAGTGGTCAGGTACTTGACATGTTAGAAATTTGACCCAACCAATGCTATGATCATACTCAATGAATTAAAGGAGTAAGTTTCAACAATTTCATTGGTTTTAAAATGAATGATCTGTAATTTAAGCCAGAAACAGAATTAACTTTAAAGAGCATACATAATTAAGCAATAGGCTTTTGTCTGAATTAGATTTCCAGATGGCATAGAATAAATAGGCAGGAACAGTTTAAGAGTAGTGAATTGTTTAAGAATAGGAAACTATAAAAATGAGCTATACAGAAGGCTACTCTTTACACTAAAAGGTTATGTTTGACATAGCACCAAAAAATGCAAAACATACTTTTTTGAACTCTAATCACTAACACCAATCCAAGAATCCAACAAAGTGATTATGTTGGTAGTTAGCATCTTATATATACCCTATTTCAGAATTTTAAAAAACAAAAACAATCCTTTTTGAATAATCAGACATTTAATATTTTAGGAAGGTCTAAATACCTCAGAAAACAATGACAAATCAGTTACAAACTATAATTTCTTTAGGAGTAATTGTTAAAAATTTGTTATAATAAATTCCCTAGGATACCATAAATATAACTTATTTTAGTGACCACCTTTTTAATGTGCTTTACATTTTCTCTTTATGTACTTAAATATGAACATTTCAATGGACAAAAAACAAACAAAAAATACAAAGCCCAAATCAAAAAAAGTCGATGAAACTGAAACTGTCGTAGTCTTTTAAAGAAGTGTATAAAGTTATCCACGTTAACAACAAAATCGTCCCATCTTTGTCTCCTTCTGAACTGTTTTGAGGTCTTACTCTAAGTATTTTTAGTGTTCTCCTGACGTCCTTTTTTTTTCTTAAATCTCCTCCCTACCCACTAACTGTCCTGCCTTGAAACAAATAATTATCATCAAACAAATCAACATATTGGATTGTCTGAAAACCTATGTTTTATTCTGTACCTCTAGTCTATGACTTCTCTGCCAAGAAGTGGGAAGCACTGCTTCATCACCATCTTCTGAAGTCATGATCAGAGTTCTGAGGTTAACTGAAGTGTCCTCTTTAAGAACAATGTCCAAGTGTGATTGTTTTGATTTGATTATAGAGCCAAGAAAGGCAAAAAGGAATGGGAGGTGGGATAGAAACAGGGAGCGCTGTAAACAAAGTAGTAGGCAAAAAGGCCATGACTCACTCATCAATAAAGAAAGCTCAAAAGCAAGCACGGCTTAGCAACTTTTAATCAGAGTTCCAAATTAATTTCCAGACTGGTTGGACCAATTCCCCTCCAGCATTTGTCATTTTTCTCGGTTATCTTTGTCAGTGAAACCTTAGAGTTTTTAAATTTGCATTTCTCTAAATATAGTGATTTAGAGGATTTTTTTTCATATGGTTGTCAATAACAGATTTCTCCCTTATGCTCCAACCAGTTATCTACTGAGGAATGGCTCTAAGTTTTACAAAATTGAATTAGTTATACAGATAGACAGACAGACAGACAGACAGACACACACACACACACACACACACACACACACACACACTATATGTCATATATTTGTGTTAGTTTTCTAGCTAACCTGGATATAAGAAGCTGATAAAAGATATTTGACACAGAGATTTTCCCCCAATCAACCACTTTCCTTCTTATATGAATTGTGTTAATTTTGTTCATGCAACTTTTTCAATTTCCTGTAAATGAAATCATCTATTTTATCTTTGCCTCCCTTGTTTAGTTCAGCATTTACTCCTAAGCCATGGTTATAGAAGGCAGCTATCCTGCTTTTCTTCTGTCTTTTTTTAATCTTATAACCTTTAATATTCAGGTCACATGTCCTTTTGCAGCTTGTGTGGTATATGGTATATATGTGGTCTAACTCTAATTTCTGCCAGAATGCTTTCCAGTTTTTCCAACAATTTCTGTCAAATTGGGAATTCTTCCTAACGTACTAGATTTGCTGGGTCAGGCCCAAAATGTTTTATGGTATAATTTGAGGTCTGGAAGTGCTATCTGTTCTTCATTCCTACTTTTTTCATGACATCCCTTGAGATTCTCAATATTTTGTTCCTCCAAATGAATTGTCATGATTTTGTCTAACTTTATAATATATAATAAAACTGCTCCTTGGTAAGTTTTATTGATTTTATTCCTATTTATTTATCATCTTTTAAAATGTTATAACCCAGTGAAAACTACCGAATGTTCTTAGATGTATTTGTGGTTCTTTCTTTAAGGAGTATTTTGTAATTACACGGGAAGATTTACGTAAACTGATTGCAAAATGAGGTAAGCAGAAATAGAACCACGATATACACAGAGCGAAACCATAGAAATGGGAAGGAAAATAACGAAATAATACAAAATGAATTGTGGGCAATTGCACTGACCAAACTTGATTCTGAGAGCAGATCCCCCTCCCTTCTTTGAAGAAGATTATGGGTGTGAAATATTATACATAATCTTGGACTTGGTTTAGATATTGGCTATTTTTGGGGAAGGCTTTTTTTCCTCTTATAAAAATTTATTGTTATATGGTTCTCTAGAAAAGGGAGAACTATACTGAGAAATTAACTGAAATTAAAAAAAGGGTATTAAAAAAACAATTTAAGAAGAAACAGAGCAATGCAAATATTTGGTGAAAATGAAAAATATGGTTTAAGAAGAGTTCATGAGTTTAAGTGCCCAGGGAGAAAGATATTTCCATTTAAAATACAATTCAGGTGACACCCCAGTTAAAATAGTAATATTTTGCAAGACCAGAGACTCACTACCCTTACTGTTTTTCCCTAAGGCTTTTTGTCTCCCTGCATTTATTTCCAAAAAATATGTTGTAATGTTTGCCTCCTCTGAGGCACATTATTTCAGTAGTAACGGTTGTTTCCAAAGTTTTTGAAAGTAGCAGTCAAAAAGCTTAGGGCTCCTGGTGCTTTCACAGCCGGTAGGAAATGTCCTGCCAAGGACTTCAGGTCAAATTTCCAAAATTACAAAACTTTAAAAAACACAAACAAAAAAAAATTAAAAACAAAACTTTTTTTTAAACAGCTCATGTGACACCGCTTCTTAACCTCCCACTCCTAAATCCTGTTTACACATTCACAGGCCTTTGAACTAGGTTTATCGAGACTTAAGTAATTCCAGCTTCAGTTTCTTCATTCAAAAATTAGGTGTGTGGCATGACTCAGTTAGTAGTTATGGTATTCTCTTCATTGCCAACAAGTGCATTTAGCCTTTGTTTAGTTGTGAGAAACACAGTAGGCTCAAAAAAAAAGCAAGAAAAAGGGAAACATGCTAATGAATTTAACTGCTTCAACCATTTTTGTTATTATATCTTTAATAAAAGATATGTTTTGAGGTTCTTACAATTTGTTTACCAACCGCTCCTACAGACAACAATGAAAACTATGCTATTTACATATTCTAAATGTGACTCTGTAGTGGGTTTTGTTTTTTTTTTTTTAAGAATTTGACTTCACCAAGTTTTGGACTAAGTTGAAGAAACTACATGCCAATAAGCAAATTGGAATTCCAGTGTGATGATCTGTTTCTGAAAGTTGTTGCATGTGTAACACTTGAAAGCAGGGTATACACTGCTATCTTAAAATATCAAAATGATTTCCTGTTTATAATATTTAAAGTTCACAAGTTGAACTAAGAGAGCTATTAATCATGGTATTCGCCTCCCAGCAGAGGTGGTAAAATCTCCCTGTTATACGTGAAATTAAACTGGTAGCAGGGTATTGACTAAGCTGACCCCTCAAAATGAGAAACGAGTTCTTCGGCTTTCATTTCTGACTTTTTTTCCTTTAGGTATTCCTGTTAACCTACTTTATTCTCTAGAAAAGACATGCAGCAACAACCTTAATAGTTCTTCAATCAGGTAATTTGTGCATCAAATAAAACAGCAGTTTTTGAAATAGCAAGGACTTAAAAATACCAATGAAAAGTGACAGTTGAAAGTGATGGAATAGGCAGAAAAAAAATCACATAGCATAGGGGCAAACAGTCATATACAATGACATACCCTGGGAGCACTATAAACCATATAATAATAAAATATTCAAATACTTAATATTTGGTTATATTCCATGCTTATTTCAGTAGATAATAATGGAGAGCGATAGGAAAGGGGACTGGGCCTATAATTTCACAGGCATAGGGAACTCCCTGAAAGAGGAAACTCCCTTTGTCAGTACAGGTAGGAATCTTCTCTGAAACCTGTAGCTCCAGAGGACTACTCAGACCGCTGTTAGAAGGTAAGTGACTTTTGCTAAGACAGAGCCAATATGTTATCTGGTGAGACCTGAACCCAGATCTCACTGGTGATGAGGGCGGTTTTCTATTCATTCCCTGTACTAGCAGTTCTCTTTGAGGATCCCTGGGGATGCCTAAGGCCCTTTTAGAGAGGGTCTGTGAGGTCAAACTATTTTCAAAATAACAGTAAGTCATTTTAATTTCTAATATGGCACACACATGTATGTAAATATGCACAAATTACAAATGCTCTTTGGGGGAATTCACAGTAACTTTTATGAGTATAAACTGAGAAACTGCACTATGTCATCTTGCCCTGCAAAAACAACAACAAAATTTGTTTTATTAAGGATTAATTATATTCAGGATACTGTTTACTGAGGTAAGTATTCAATACAAAAGATTCTCCTCACAAAATTCTTTTAAACTATCATAACATATGCAGAGAAATCTGGTACAAGCAGTAAAATTATTATACTTGTTGCTAGTTTACATGAGAAGCAAACATAGTTTTTATGTATTGAGCTGCTTTGTATAAATCCAGTCATCTGGCTGCTCTTATCAGGGGTTTTGCAACACCCTTTACTCACATAAGTGGAGTTTTGTGGCTGCAATGTTTAATTTCGCTGACATTTCCATTTAATATATCTTAACGAGGCAAGTTTTAAAGTGGACCCTCTGTTCTCAGAGAACGTGTAAAAGCACTTTGGGTGATTTGTTTTGGTATTTCACATACTAGTGACCTTTTATCATTAAAGAATTTATGCCTTATTGGCAAATTTACATCATATTATATGTGAACTCAAAAAGGAAAAATACTGGAATGGAGAAACACAACATACTGACACCTTCTATGAGATGTGTTGTTGAAAGAACACCCCAAGTCCTTTGTCATTAAGAATCACTTGGGTTATCTGCAACAGGACCGCAGAGACGCTGGGGCTGCGTCACTGCAGGATTTAATTTGTTCCACTCCATTCACCAGTACAGCTCCCGCTACCATCACCAGGAAATCGTCTCACTTCGTATTCAGTTTAAGAAATCTGTTACTCTAAACTTAAATATACCCTTTGGCTTGTGAGCTCATGACCAGATGATTAAAGGCAGAGTTATTTATAGCTGGACAGGGCCTTTGGTATCAGCTAGTCCAGTCCCTTCATTTTACAGATGAGCAAAGAGGTGGAAACTTCTGGAACATTCATTCACCAGCAGGTAAATCTGTGACGACGCCAGCCTCATAGTAGAGCGATGGCCAGCTGCCCGTGGACAATTATCTACCCACCTTTGGCAGATGGGGTTTATAATGCCCCTAAATTCTTACAGGTTGGAAAATTCTTTACAGTGGATCTTAGCTCCTTATCAGCAAGTCATCAGTTAGGCACGACCTCCCTGGACTTTCATTCCTGCGCTCCTTCCAGGGAGTTGCGGACACAAAAGTAGCCCTGCCCCACACCTCTTTTCTAAACAATGCAAATATATTTACAAAAATGACAGGACTCAGTGATGTCAACGTTGCTGGGAGGATTTCATCTCTATCTTCTCATCACCATGAAATTGGCAAACTCGTGCTTGTGATCAACCTCTTCATTAATTTCACATGTAAAAAATAATAAAAGATAAATTGCTCTTCCATTATAATTTAGAAAAAACTGACATCTTAGTTTAAAAAAAATCAGATACATTTGAGCATCTAAACCAAATTAGCAAAAATAGGTGACTTTGGCCTGGAGAGAAACTTTACATGTCACAAGGCAAAGCAAATTTGATTTTCCAAGTTAAGTTGCTAAAAAGATAGATTTACCAGAATAAAGCAAGGGTGATGGGCATGGATCCTGGGAAGTTTTTCACACTGCCACACTGGGCCAGGAGAAGGAAGTACATTTCCATCACACAGGGAACCATTTTGATATCCTTCCCCCACCTGAGCTATAGTCAGTCATCTCTAATTTAGAACATTTGGAGAATTCTTCCTCTTTAAAAACAAACCAAAAACCGTTAATCTAGAAGAGGAAGTCCTTTGCCAATCAATGAATAACAATGTCTGTCCAGACCTTCTTCCTTGAACGGTGGCATCCACTGCCATTTCCTTGGGGCTCTTTGGGAAGGGTGAAGAAAGGAGACACCACCACTCATGGGGAGAATCATGGTCAAGATGACCCTTTCTTTGGATCCAGGTCTAAGTAATGTATATGTACTTGATGAAATAATTTGTGTATCACGGGGAAAAGTTTCCTTTACACCCCTGACAATATCACACACCCAATCCAGCCTAATATCATTAATATGATTTTAAACAATGTGAATTAGAAAGATGCTAAGAGCCATGTTTTTATTATATTTTCTTTGCTTTTATTTCTCTTTCTACAAAGTTAGAGAACCAACTTTTTTCAAATGTGATTTTCAGTCATATTTTATATAGCATTTTGCTTGCTCTGTACTGAATCAGTAAATTAGAGTTTACAATAATGCTCCATTCCACAAATTTTTAAGATTTAAATAGTTTGCAAAAAAAAAAGTATCATAGTACCATCAGTACTAAAAGATTCATAAGCTTCTAGAAAATTCACTTATTTAAAGTATGCATTCCCCTATGATGTAGGATAACTAAGATGTTACTGTACATGATAACCTGGTACCCTCAGGTAGTTAAAAACTATAGATCTAAAAGATATGTTCTGTACAGTTTGGCTTTCAACAGAAAGATTAGGGCCACTCTGTAATTACTTTCAATGTCAAAGAATAATATTCTGGTAGAAAGAGATCTAGTCTAGTGGTGTTAAACTCAAACAGAGATGGAAGCTACTAAACCAGACATAAATGACTGTGGGTCACATATTGATTTAGTTTTCAAATGTAGCATTATTAGTGTTTTATTAATTTTTTATTTATTTTGTCTAATATTTCCCACTTGTATTTTAAACTAGTGAGGGCTGCACTTGGGAGTGTTGTGGGCCACATGCAGCCAGGGAGTAAGCGTCTCAGGACCCCTAGACTACTAAATCATATATAACTTTAAAAGGCAGGAAAGAAAAGTCAGTTAAAAAACAAACAAACTACATACTAACCTAGTCAAATGAGATTAGTATGACTGAGAAAAATGGGACTTATTTTATATTCTAAATCTTTTATTTTAGAGATGAGACAAGTAAGGCCTTACAAATGAAGTGGCTTGTCAAACGTTAACACTAATGCTGGGACAGGCACTCATTGCAGAGTCTTGGTGAATTGCCCAGGGTATTGAATATGGTATCAGCGGGGTGACCTGGACTCAGGTCATCTGGGCTTAGAGGATGGATGGTTCTCTATACAGCATGTCATGTCATCTTTTTAAAGTGGCATTTTCTACAATTTGCTGACTGGAATCAGCAATCACCCAAGGAGAATGATGGCATTAAAAACACGAGTTTTTATGGAAATGGGCAGCTGGGGATCATGTAAGCACGACACATTTTCCCTTACTTTATTCAATTCCATCTCCTCCTCTTATTTATGAGCTCCCAGCTCACTATCCAAGATAAATGGGCTGTCCATCCAGTTTCATGACACAATCTGTTTTTTCTCTGTTGGGGGTAGGAAGAACTCTTTTTGAAATGGACCTGGTATGTACCAAGGCTCTATGTAATGAGAACAATGTCACCTGCAAACAGAAACACCATTAGAACCTTTCCATAAACAGAGAATGTTTCTGCTATTTGTACTCTGCAGATAAAATCTTACATGTAATACTGATCAACACCTCTGGAAAGTACATTTATCCCTATTTTATGCTTTGCTTGATATCAGTAATGAGAACACAAACACAGTTAAGATAGTCCTTTGTCCATCTCTCCCTCTACCATACTAGTTTGCAAGCACAAATCCAATGTCAGTGTCTCATGTCAGAAGTCGTCCAACTTCAACATTCCTTCTCAAATCTCATATACGGCACTTTGTTTTATAACCAATTTCCTTATAATCTTGAAGACCTGGTTTCATGTACTGCATCTAACACAGGCTAAGCTGTTTAACCTTTCAGTGCTCCAGGCAACTCTTTAAGACTAAGCTACAGATGATGTTCATCAGTGGAAAAAGTTTCCATAGCTTGAAGTCCACAGCAATAAAATTATAGGTGTGGGCTCTTCTACCTTTAAAATTTGTATATGTAAGGGACAGAAAAAGAGTTATAAAAACATCTGCCTAATATAACTATATGATGAATATAATTATAGTTCTCATGAATAAGCATGAAGTTCTCTGATCCACTCTAGCCTGATGAGTCTTCAGTTTCATAGATTTTGATTCTTCAAACAGATTCAACAGTATTACTTGGATGACATGATATAGATATTTACGATTTAATCCTTGGTGGCAGCCAAGTTGCCAGTGACCCCAGGCAGTGATGACCTTCTCACCTTGAACCCCACAAAATGTTCTGCTTGTATCACTTTTGAACCTTTAGAGTATTTTATTCTATAATTGTTTGTGTATGTTATAAATAGGTATACTATAACTAGGAAAAGATCAATGAAGATTATCACCTTTCATCTAATTTTGTCTTTTACTCAGTACAGCCCTCTACACAAAGTAAGCACTTAACCAGGCAAGTAGTTTCAGAGGCTTGAGTTTAATCATCAACAAAATGACTCAGTTCTAAAACAAAGTCCACAGGTTTTGCAGATTATATGCTTCTCTTATAGATGTTGGTGTATATCAGAGAAATTTCCAATAATTTCCTTTTAGAAATTATTATAGTACTCTGTACAGGCTGGTAATAACAACAACAACAAAAGTCATAATAATTATAGGAAGACCTAAGTTCAAATCTGATCTCAGACACTTAGTGGCTGTGTGACTGTGGGCATGTCACTCAACCCTGTTTGCCTCAGCTTCTTCATCTGCCAAATGAGCTGGAGAAGGAAATGGCAAACACTCCAGTGTCTTTGCCAAGAAAATCCCAAACAACAACAACAATCCTCTCAGAGCTGTGAAGGTCAAATGAGGAAATAGCTGTAAAGTAATTAGCCCTGAGCAGCTGCTTAATAAATGCTTGTTTTTCTCCTTCCTTCTTTATTTTTAATAAAATTATTCTTTACGAAAAAGGAAATAAAATTTGGGAAAACACTTCTTTTGATGGAAAAACTTAAAAAGCTTTAACAAACCAGTTGTGGTTAACTAAAGAGACACAACAAGAGCAAACTACATGCTAAAGTTCTGGAATGTTTGAGATAATGAAATACTGATGTTGTGATGACCAAGTCATACAGCTGCATTCCAATGTCTGACTTATGTCAATTAAAATATGTCTATAAACAGCAGATTGTGCTAAAGGATGTTAAGATTTTTCATGCTGCTGTCATTCTTCTGGTCCCATTCATGCTAGATAATCTCTAAAATCAATTCTAGTTATAGTATTCTATAATTCAGCATGGTATAGTGGAAAGAACAGTAGCTTTGGAACTGGTGGAACTGTATTCAAATTCTGCATCCAATGAAGAAATTAAAGTTATCTACAATCATATAAAAAGTGCTCTAAATCACTTATTGATTAGAGAAATGTAAATCAAAACAACTCTGAGGTACTACTTCACACCTATCAGATTGGCTAATTTGACAGAAAAGGGAAATGATAAATGTTGGACAAGATGTGGGAAAATTGGAACATTAATGCATTGTTGGTGGAGATGTGAACTGATCCAACCATTCTGGAGAGCAATTGGAACTATGCCCAAAAGACTATAAAATTGTATAATACCCTTTGATCTGGCACTATCACTACTAGGTCTGTATCCCAAAGAGATCATGAAAAACGGAAAAGGACCTACATGTACAAAGCATATTTATAGCAGCTCTTTTTGTGGTGGCAAAGAACTGGAAATTGAGGGGATGCCCATCAATTGTGGAATGGCTGGATAAGTTGTAGTATATGAATGTGATGGAATACTATTGTTCTATAAGAAATGATGAGCAGGCAGATTTCAGAAAAACTTGGAAAGACTTATATGAACTAATGCCGAATGAAGTGAGCAGAACCAGGAGAACAGTGCACACAGTAACAGCAGCATCATGCAATTATCAACTTTAAAAGACTTACCTCTTCTCAGCAATAAAATGATCTATGGACAATTCCGAAAGACTCATGACAGAAAATTCTATCCAGGTCCAAAGAAAGAACTAGGAAGTCTGAATGGAGATCGAAGCAGACTATTTTTTTCTCTCTCTTTTTTTCTTTCTTGTGGTTTTTCCCTTTTTTTTTGACTTGTCTTTCACAACATGACTAATGTGGAAATATGTTTATTATGATTATACAGGTAAAGACTATATCAGATTGCCTGCCATCTTGAGGAGGGAGAGAAAAAAAATTGGACCTCAATCTTATAAGAGTGAATGCTGAAAACTATTTTTACGTGTAACTGGAAAAAAATAAAATACTATTAAGTGGGGGAAAAAATTCTGCATCTGATATTGACTACTTGTGTAAATCTGGGCAAGTCACTTAACCTCTCTGAGCCTCTGTTGTTTCATCTATCTAGCACATCAAAACATGGACTCTGAGGTCCAATCTAGATCTAGACCTCTGATCCTATGATCTTAAGAAAGGCTTACTGAGTGAATTTATAGAGGAGGGAGAAAAGAAAATAGTCATATAAAGATGAATACAACTCCAGTACCTCCTAGCTATCACTCAAGAAGTATTAATTAAGCCACTCCTACGTACCTGTGCTTAGCACTAGGAATATAAGTACAAAGAAAGAAAGAATTCCTACCTGAAAGAAGTTTATATTCCGATGAAGAAGACAAGTATATTTATCTATTGCATAAATATGAAGTGATGAAAAACAAATACACGTGAAGTTGCTGTATTTATTCACCTTATATACCAAGTTGCGGTTAAAAGTAGTTTGGAAAGGAGATCACTAGCAGTAGGGAGGGATCAAGAAAGGCTTCATGTGAAAAGAGTGACCGGGCTGTGTCTTAAAGGGAGAGAGGAGAGGACTCTATGAGGGCAAAGTGAAGAGCGGACATGCCCTAGGTATGTAAAATTACAGATGAGAGAGGGAGTGTCAGGTGTGAAGAACACAGAGAAGCATCGGAAAACTGAGAAGAAGGAGAGGAAAATGAGCAGAACCAGGAAAACAATACAACAGATCACTACAACAGCGTAAACAAGAAGAACAACAGCCTAGAAACGGAGCGGGAGCCAATTAGGACGAACAGGCCTGGCCCCGCGGAAGAGCTGAGAAAACGTAGCGCCCTCCTCCGCTGTGGAAGTGAAGGACTCTGGGTACGGAACGCCGCAAATACTGCCAGATGTGACAGGCAGTATTTCCTCTTCCTTTTCAAATCTCTGCTCCAAGGGGATGCACAGGATGAATAAAGAGTGATTTAGTGCAGTGGAAAGAGAAAAGTTATCAATAAAAAAGAATTTATTTCCTTTTAAAATCCTGCTCTCTCCCTGAATTTTACCATGCTATTTTAAACAACACTGAAAATGGCTGAACGGTCACATTTACCAGTCTTTCCGTGTTTTGGGGTGCCGTTCGTCTTGGCCCACTGACTTGAACTCGATACAGGGAAGCAGAGGGCACTCTTCCTGTCTCCCCACTTATCCTGGATTTTAACTCATTATTCGGCCCTCTGTGTCTAAAAAACATTCTCCTTTGCAGAGAAAAGGGAAGCAAAGTAAAAATTCAGCCACAATGCCGTCTGTCTCTTATTGTCATTCCAACAATCCAGCAGAGCAGCCGTATTATCTTCTATCTGATCCTCCCCTTTTCCCAAACAAGGCTCTACAGACCCAGTGGTAGGAGTGATATCGTAACCCCTCCCCTCCAGGCAAGTAAGGCTAGTTTTTCCTTAAAAGGCAGCAAGACGTTCCTAGAGATTTGGCTGGCTCAGGGGACTGAAGACTGTTCAAGTCATCACAACGGCCTCAGGAGGCTTGGCTAGTGGATCTCAAAGGGTGATACGGGCATAGGCGCTTTGTACAATCAGCCTGGGGTATCCCTCATGCCTATCCTTCTTGAATATCCCTCCCCTATGGCTAAATAAAGCTTGTTGTTGTAAACTGCTGAGTGATTTACCAGCGTCTCATTTTGTTTATAACCTAAACTGTTGGGGAGCTGCTCTAAGTTGGGCCGCGTCCGGAACAGATCGTTTTGTTTTGTTTTTTACTTCATTTACTTTTAGTTTTCAACATTTACTTCCCCTTCCCTCCCCAAGAAGGCCCGCCATCTCATACAGGCTTTACGTGTACACAGACCCTGTTTTGATGCTGACTCTGTTCACTCTGATCTCTGAAGCTCCTGACACTATTTTTAAGGGACTGTGGCATATTTTATGTCTTTAAAGATTGCTTTTACTGTGAACTTAATCATCAACAAATATTTCAAAATGCAAAGAACAAAGTGGGAGACATGAAGCTGTGAACTCCTCAGATACTTCTTGTTTTTTAAGTGTCCCATTTCACAAAATACAAACAACATTGTCATTATCATCCAGCCTTGGAAATGAAAAACAACATGTTTGTAAAATGTAAGTTAGTGACAAGCTCCAGAACACTGGAAACATTCTCTCTAGACAATTCCCCCTTTTTCCTCTTAATCCGATGGTTTCACCTTGAGTCTTCATCTTATTCTTGAGATTTCCCTATTCCTCTATCTGCCCGTGCTGAACTTTAGTCCACAACATTCTTCTTAATCTTTATCTAAACCTTTCAGAATCTGTCTCTCCCAACTGAGTAAATTTTAGACTATACCCAGTTTTTCTAGTATAAATTCGATGAATTCTTCTTTTCTACCATGCATTCTAGAAGAGTTTCCTCACTTGTGAGTTTTCTATTCCAATTAAATCACAGGTCTAGTATCTATCCCTATCATAAAGTGTAGATAAAGTAGGCACTTTCCCCTATGGTTTGAAACGACTGTAATACCCAGTTCCCTCTTGCTAGTCAGAACCAAATGTAGCATAAAAGTTCTTGTTGTTGGTTCTTCTCCTTTTTAAATGATAATAAATAAAGCAAATCAAGAAGTGATTAACTATTCTGCTTTCCAGGGGAGAGAGGAGAATGAGAATCCCCAGAAAATGTTCGGATAATTGAAGTCTCCATTCCAAGCTTGTGATCTATCATTTCTTTTAACTTTTCATCTATTTTCTCTTTGTCTCCATGGGTCTACAGTATTCTCTGATGACAATAATAATAATTAATATTAAGAAAGGCACACAAAGGTCTGTACTCACAGAAACACCAGTAGTCCCAAGCTTCAGGGAGCACATGATGACCTACCGCTGAGATCAGTGATACGCCCACACTTGCTGTCCAGTATTTACTCACTCAGAAAACCAACCTCTCTTCTTTCTTGGAGAGAAATTATAACGTCTTCCAACATCACAGGCCTCATAAAGGTGGGAGCCCCAGTCAAATAAGAATTTACCACTGAAAACTATTAGAATTCCCTGCAAGCCAACAAACTCCCATCTTCTCTTCTCCTGACCCCTGTGATGAGATGGAGAAGGACGTGGCAAACCATTTCAGTATCTTTGCCCAGAAAGCCCCAAATGGGGTCACGAAGCGTCAGACACAACTGAAATGACTGAACAACGATGATCTCTGAAACCTTGTTCTATTGTAAGAAAACTTGTTTTTGTGCTAGATCTCTTTTTCATGCTCACAGAAACCTGGCTCCTCTATATTCCTGGCCTGGTCTCTAGTCATCTCTTATAGATGGGGCCAGCAGGAAGTAGAATATCTGCTTCTCACTGCCCCTTCCTTACTTTCACGCTACCACTACTGAATCATATCTCCTCTGGGGTTCATTTATCCATCTAAGTCACCTGGTTTAGAACTTACTGAAGTCATTTACTGGACCCAGGTCATTCACCTTACTTTTTTTTTTCAAGAAGATAAGTACCGGGACCATAGTCTCTATAACCAGACATCTGCCCTCATACTTGGGAACTTCAATAGTCCTGTTTTTGACCCCTCACTCTAACCTTCCAATTCACAAATTCACAACCAGCAACAAGTGCTGACTCAACAGAACTCAACAACTTGTACCCTCAAGAGGCACAAGAAACCTGGTTGTTGTAAGCCCCATCTCCCAAACCACTGGTCCTACTTAAAAGCCAGCAATCACAACTATCATCCAGGAAAGTTACTCCTGTGGGGAGGAAGCCAACCATTTCCACCAAATGCCAACCAGATGCCACTCACAGGACAGGCAAGCCGGCCTAGCTGAAGCCGCAAAGCACTTGAAAGTTGAGAGAGGAGGTTGCGTGTACCAGGTAGGTCTAACCACCATTTTGTTTACCATTTTCCCCTCAAACTAATGGAGACAGTCCAGGACCCTGAGTCCAAGACCCTTGATAATACTAATGTTTCTAGACCAGAGCTCCTATGGAAGTACTAACAGTTGTTCCCTCAGGGAAGTAGCTATAGCCATAGGTACTGAAGATCCAGAAAAGAAATGATCAAAATGGGTAGCACTGTGTAATGAGAATGAGAATCTGAAGATTTTCCCTGTCCCTTAACAGACCTGCAGGGAAAGGGAGGGGAGGGTTGTGTGCGGGGTTTGAAGGCCTCCCCTGTCCCCTAATAGGCTGAAGGTAATCACATGGAGTCTGTGATGGAGGGAATTTGTTGAAGGGAAGCAGAGCCCACAGGAAGCTGGTCAGAGCCAGAGAGATGGTTGGATAGAGAGGCAAGGAGATAGAGAGGTTTGTGAGTAATTATTGATCTTGTATTGGTTTGTAAGAAGGCTGAAGGATGCTGTGGCTCTCAGTGTTAATATGGCTTCTGAATATCTTTGCTAATATGATGGAATTGGCTTACTGGTTTTGGGATTCGGTGTTCTGGTATTTAAATAAATGCTTCAGTTCTACCTGGAGAGTTTGGTATATTTTGTGATCAAATGTCATGTGATACTTATAGTCACAGTCTTTATCATGATTGTCAGCACTGTAAATATTGCACGGGTGCTACACACTGTTAAACTGCTGAATATCTGAAACTTATGTGATTTTATCAATGGGAATTACTTTAAAAAAAAGGCATTGCCACTTGCTTTGCCACTGAAACCCAAGGATCATGAGAACTTTCTATGTGATTTGCAGCTAAATCCCTCCACATGTGCTGTCTCCCCTATTAGAATGTAAGTCCCTTGAGAGGAAGGGCTGCTTCACTTTTCTATTTGTATGCCTGGCACTCAGCAGAGCGTTCTACCTAAAGTGCTTAATAACGCTTTAAAATATTTTTTCATTCTGGCTACTACCAGTCACTCTACTCCTTTGTGTTTTCTCAATTCATTAAACTATGTTCAAAGTTACAGCTTCTTGCCAGAATACTGCAATAACTTTAGAATTGGTTTTCCCGCTTCTAGTCTCTTGCATCTCCAATTCTTCCTACACATAACTGTCAAAGTGAATTACCCCAGAGATCTATATCATTCTCCTTTCTCAAACATATTCAGGGACTCAATTTGCCTTAACCTGGTATTTAAAGCTCTCCACAAACTAGTTCCCACATGTCTTTTCAGCATAAATTTCTTTTCAGTCTTCTTTACATATTATCTGTTCCAATCAAATGAGTTTACAAGCTGTTATCCATATACAATATTACATCATTTGTGTTCATGCCTTCCTAATATGGAATACATTCTTTTCTTACTTAGTTTCTTTAAAAATTCAACTCAAATGCCACCTCTGATATTCTAGACCTCTTGGACTTAGATTCTCCAGTTGCTAGTATTCTCTCCCTTTTGAAATTACTTTATATTTAACTACGTACACAATCTATCCCTCCTATATCTTAGCAAGAACGCAAGTTTCCCTAGGACAAGACTCTTTTGCTGTTTCCTTTGCATTGGGCGTTTATTATTTGTGAAACTGAGTAATTTCTGCTGTCAACATCTTTGCTCAAACACTACTAACTGTGCTTTATTCCTCTAATTCCTGGATTCCATCATGTGGAATTATCTTAATATACACTGATAACTCTACTGTCATTTCATTTTATGTGCCTTCTGAAAAACAAATACTTCCATAAACACATTCTAGTCATTTCTATTCTACCAAGTCTCAGTAATACTTATGATATCAAATCCACCTCCTTATATTAGAGAGCTTCTAGTTCACCCTCCTTACTACTCAAACTTGGTTCAGCTCAGGCCATAGATGACTGTGAGTTCTTAGATTTGTGTATTATGAATTTGGGACAATTCCACTATTATTCTTCCTCCTATAATATAGGTACTCTCCATGGTAGCTAGCATAGTGGATACACCTGGCCAATTTTCACCTTCTCCCTTCCTTTTCAGAGTAAAACAGTTTTTTGAGGTTAAGGAGAAAATAGATTTTTAGCAGAATCAGTATTTTTTCCCTGTGAGGTAGTGACAAAAACTGTCTCAGATTAGTGTAGAGAGAGTGGATTGTTCAGGGCTAATCTACTTGCTAGAGTCCACTGTTAAACTTTCAGAAATGGGCAATTACTACATATCAGGGCTTGATTTATTGTTTCATTGACTTTCTGGACTTAAGAAAAATGTTAGCAATGCATTTAGAAGTGTGTGTGCTTGCATCTTCCCCTCCCAAGACTTACCAGCACATCCCTGTATAGCTCTAGAAACAGTCGAAGCTCAGTAGGAGTGCAGCAGAATGCTCAGGGAATGAAGTCATCACCAGAATAGAGGCCTGGTGATTGTAGCTAAAAATAATAACTGGCTTTTATATGGTGCTTTAACGTTTGCAAAATGCTTTACATCCAATCATCTAATTTTGAGCCCTCACAACACCTCAGGGTGGAGAGCTGGGGAAGTTATGGTAAATACAAAACTGAAAATGCAACACAGAAAAAAATCATTATTTGGAGGAGGCTGTGGGGTGTGCTTTCCATTATAACAGGTTAAGCAGAAGGAGGGAGAAACAGGTTGCCAATATGTGATTGCTTTATACAAGCCATGTGTTATCTGCTTCAATTACCAGAAGCAGAGGATGGGGAAATATATTATTATGTTTGGAAGCACCAGTTCACAGGTGATCAAATCTCAATGTAAAGGGGAATATTCCTTCCCCTCCAGATTAGAAGAGGAGTAGAAAAGTATGGAAAGACTGGAGAAGCAAAAAGAAGCAAATTCCAGGTCTTCAGCCTTCGCTTAAAGCTGGTTCTTTCATCAGTTCTTTTTAACAAACACCCCTATCAACTCATACCTTTTTCCTTTTTTGCATTAAAAGCTAAACTTTTTTTAATCATGCCTGATAAGCTTTTTTTTTTAATAGTGGCAACTGGGGAAAGAGATCAACCCAACCCGCCCCCCCCAAAAAAATGGAGACCAAAAAAGAAAGCAGGGCTATATGAAAACTTGCCAGCAGTGGTTTTAAAGAAAGCCAGAGGCAAAAAGAGATTCCGTCGCCCTCTAAGTACTTTTGGTATCCCCAGTGCAGGAGGCCCTATAAACTTTCTGTGACATCACTTCAAAGGGGGCAATTAAGTCAGTGAAATTTTGACTAGGAAGTAGAGAATTCTTCATGCCCAGGTAAAGAGCATAAAACTAGCGAAGAAATGGATCATACTCTGGAAAGAGCTACTCCATTCACACATAGCCAGAAGTACTTATTTACTAAAATTCTGCCCAAAATTGATAGTTAATGCTAACTAAGCTGGAGAAGGATCTTTTCTCCATATTTTGGACTGCAAAGTTCCAGATGCCTTAACAGCAGGGCAGTAAGGAACCTAGGAAAGATTTTCTGCATATATAGAGTATTTAAAGTAATAATCTATACTAAGTCATCACTCAAATATAAAGCTGGAATGTAAAACTGCTGGGATTCTACAAGTAACTTCCAATAGTATCAGAAAGTTTCATGAACCATTACATATCCAACATACTAAAGCTACAAATGTTGATTCAACTCAAGAGGACAATAAGGGCAGGATTTAATATATTACAAAGTCTATAAAATTAGAACATTATGATTTTATGGCATCATAAAAAATCTGCATTTTTCTTGTCCAGAAAAAACCAACACTTTCATTTCTAAAAATATCTTAAATCTCCTTCACAAGAAAGTCATAATGCCATAAAATGACAGAAAGCAAGTACAGGACGGTATTCTATGAGCAAGACAATAAAAATGTGGCAATGACTGAGCCAAGGAAAAAACTCCTCTGGAAAGGAAGGATGAGTAGAAGTCTTTCTCTAAATTTAAAAGAAATGGTGAGCTTTCTGCATTGTCTTATTTTTTTTTTTATATATTCTCGCTTTTAGTACAAAACAGACATATCTTTGAAAAGAGAGTTTTCAGTTTGGAAAACTGTTCTCTGTGTTGATTTTCTTTCAAGATAAAATCATTAATTTTCAAAATTAATATCTGAGGACCAGAACTTCACTCAAGAATAGACAGAATAGTAGGTTTGGTTTTCCACTGTGTTCTTGTTCAGCTTAATTCAATTTTCAAAAAGGCCTAAAAAAAAGATGAAGGCAAGACAATTGAACTTGATTACAACAGGTAACACTATGACCAAAAGCTATGGGATTCTGCCTATAACAAATGGGAGGCTTTCAGGAAGCAGAAGCCAATTCTATAAGGGTCTTGATAAGCCCAGACAAAAGGCACAATAAAAAAACCAAAAGTGTTAGTGAGATATAAATGGATGAGTAAGTAAATAACATGAACATCTTAGAAACTTAAATTATCACCAAATCTAAGTTATCTCTGATAATGAAAAGTAAGGTATAATGAACAATTTCTGAATACAGATTTACAAGCATTGGAAATTTTCTATCCAAATGAAAATAGTTAACAGTTACACAGTATAGAAAGTCTGTACTACTCATAGTATCTTTTATTCCCAAGTCTGTCCATATTCAATACACTGCACTCTTTCCAAGTAAAATAAACATAGCAATTATATAGTATTTCAAAGCCTCTCAATAATTTAGGACTATGAAAATGACTTATCCAGTAGAAATTACAGGGATAATTTAGACAGGCAAAGCAATGTAATTTGGTTAGGACTTCGGTTTCTCTCTCTCTCTCTCCCCCCTGTACTATTACTCTCAGAGACACTATTTTAATCTACTAAGATTAATGAGTAAAATGTCATATACAATAAAAACCAATTAAGACCAGGGTATATGTATATGTATTAAGTAATTTTACTTCAAAGGTTGCTCAAAGAAATATTTCAAATATTTTGGGAATAACTATCAAGCACAGTTTTAATCTTAAAAAAACAAATTTACCTCTTTCTCAAGTATGATATTCTATTTATTCCTTTGCTATTTTTAAAGATTCTTTTCCATAGCTGTTTTACCATATCTTAACCCCAAGTATCACCCACTGAACCCTTCCTTCTAAAAAAAATGTTAAAGCAAAATCAACTAATACATTCGATAACTATTTAGCTGTGGATTATATTGATGATTTTCCATAACAATTAATTATATATTTTTTATTGAATTATTTTTTATTTTATAAAGATGAAAGTAAAGAATCATGGAATAAAACTGAATACTGGGTCTTAGAATGAGGAAGACCTCAATTCAAATTCTGTCTCTAGGCAACCCTAAGCAAGTCACCCAATCTCTATGTGCCTGAGAACACCTCCTAATTTTCTATTAAATCAGAAACATGTTGACACTCAAAAGTAAGTTCCCATATGGGGAATTCCACAAACCTACAGATAAAGGAAAGAATGTGGAAAAGATTTGATTATTTGTGAATAAAAGGAAAGAACTTCATGAGTTCTCTTAATTTTCTACTCGACTTTAAACCCAAACCTTTGAAATGCAATATTCATCTATGCATACAAAATATACCTTATAATTAAGATAAATGCTGCTACCAAATGTTGTTTTAAGTTTGTAATGAAAGTTTCCTAGACATTTGATGGTATGTTATTTAGAAAATGAGAGTTCTACAATTTAAAGAATGAAAGGAACTGAAAATTATGCCAGTGAGGAGTATGACTAAGGGGACAAGGGGCAGACAGGGTTCTTGTTAAGGCATTACAACTTCTACTGACTATAGTACTGAACTGAAAATACTGATGTCACCACACATTTATTTAGCTGGCAATGAACGAAAGTATGATGTTAAAAACCAGCATCACTATCAACATTCCTAAATACATGGTTACATCAATTCTTATGCTTGTACTGATCACAGTGCAAGCCCATGGCATGACACTCTTTTGCTAAACATGTGTGTTTAGTTCAGCAGGTCTACAACTCAAAGTATTCTGGAGATTAGTGAAAAACATGGAAAAGAAAAAGCTTAAATGTTCTACATTTTCCTTAGCCAAGCTGATTTATGCAATATTTCAGAGAGGTCACTATAAGCACCTATGAAGTTTTCAAATTACTAATACTGTAAGCTGAAAAACCAAAACTGTACAACTAATACACGTTATTACCTTCATGGCATGAATTTCCTCAAGCAGTCGCTGTGTTCGTCTTTGATTTTTTGATAATAAATCTTCAGTGCCCCTGGAGAAAACACAGTATTGTGTCTGTTACAAATGACATCATCAATGATATCTTCACAGCAAACTCTGTCCAAAGCTCAAAGTACAGTCAATCTCAAACACTAATGGAAAGACATGACTGAGGAACGATTAATAGTTGGGATGACGACTGAAGAGCTAAAGAAGAATACTTTGATTCATAAAACCACTGGCAGAGGGCCTATTTTCTCTGTTTCCATGTCCTCTTGGTTTTTTAATGGTAGTATCCTTATTGAATTTTCTCACAAAGATATGAACGTTAAAAAAAAGAAAAAACTGTCTTTCTATTTGTATCTTGGAAATACTTTTAATAAACTTCCAAATCTGGTAAATAACAGTTTATAAATGATTGCACAAAGTATATGTAATCTCTCCCATTTTTTGGTTGAGAATTTTCCTCCTATATTTTTGAAATATGTGTACTTCTTATGCTCCAATAAAATTCATAATTAAAAATAAGTTCATTGAATTAAAAATAAGCATATTGAAGTGTTTCTTTGAAGTGAAAGTACTAAATATTGTAAAAAGCCCATTAAGCTTGAGTGTCAGCTCTAAAATCTGCACAGGATCACAGGGAAATCAATTAATCTCTCAAAGACTCATCGATATCCTCATAGATAAAATGGGCATAAAACTTGCATCCATGCATCATTTAGGGTTGTTGTAAATAAAATGCTCTGATACACTTTAAAAACGACAAAAATCTTAAATATCAATAAGACAAGCTTCTTATGGGAGAAAAGATGTTTAAATATTCAAGGAAGAAACAGAAATATGATATAGGGACAAAATAGCAAGCCTAATGTGGGAAGGTGCTATGAAAACAAAGAACAATATAAGCACTATAAATGTAATTTTTTCCAAAAATTAGTGACAATGATAAAATGGTATAACTTTTTTGGTAATAAAATAAAAAACTGTAGATCAAGTGAGATCCTACTTGTACAAATTCTTTAAAAACTGTAACTTTTCATATGTTTTAAATTTCAAACTAATCTGTAGTTTCAATTAAAAAGAAACTACAATCTTCAACATATTCACGCCTTTAACTCTCAAGACTTCAAGCATCCCAATGATTTTGTTAGTAACGTCATTTTTACTTTCGCTCTGGTAACCCAGCATATTCTCGGCTATGTGCAGTAGAGGCAGTAAGTATGTCTAAGTATGATATGGAGACCTCATAGTCTTCTGAGCAAATGGGAAAGTTGCTAGGGGCAAAACTTGGTTTCCCCCTTGTGCTCCTCCTGAAGTCAAACTCTTCAGTAGTCAGAGGGAGTGAAGGAGAGAAGGAACAGGCCTATATAGCACAGGGTGCTTAGGAAGGAGGGGGAAGGCACTCTCCTTGGGAAGGTCTTGGTAAGCACTGGCTCTACTCCCATAACTGCTAGAGCCTTTAAAAGGGGCTAGAGATAGGGAAATGTAGAACTGACCATGGTGGGGTGCTGACCAACTAAGTTGAGCGGTTAAAATTTCAGCAACCTCTCCCTTGGTTTTTAGAGGGCAGCCAAAGTAGAGAGGTTTACAGCAATATAGTATATACTATAATACCCTCATATTTTCATCTGACATAGTGGAAGATAAAATTCAGGTTAAAAATGTTTTAAATTTAAGAATTTAATTTGCTGCACAGTATTTATGATACTATATATTTCATATAAATATTGTCTGAAATCAATTTTTGGAAACTGAGACGTTAGTCCAAGGTCACATAGTGTGAAAAAATGTTTCACATGTTACCAATTTTATTTTGTGTAATGCATTTTATGGGTTATTTCAAGGTTACTATGTTGGGAAAAGTACATGTTATCAAAATTAATGTCTTGTTACAAAGAATTTTATGCAAAAAAATGTATTTTCAGCAATCTTCAGCAAAAGATTACAGTTTTTGGCAGGGGTGGGATGCTAACCCCCTACTTCCCCATAGGTTCACTGTGTTTTTGACTTTTAGGATCATTTTCTAGAAATGTTACCACTGTAAGCAGGGCTGGGGAACCCGTACCTTCAAGGTCACATGTGGCCCTCTAGTGTGGCCCTTTGACTAATGTGGGAAGGTGTTATGAAAACAAACTCCACAGAATATGCAGTCAAAGGGCTGCACTGGAGGACCTAGAGGACCACATGTGGCCCCTAGGTCACAGGTTCCCCACCCCTGCACTATATATTGAAGATAAACAACTGATTCAGAGTACCTGAACTTTAAAATTACAATCAATACCATAGTGACTTGTTATACAAGGAAATTTTTTGTTCAAGAACGACAAATTACAAATAGCTAGCCAAGAAAAAAAAGTTTCTATTTCTATTCGAGAAGGAACAATAATACTTGTGGTCACTTAAAGGAAAACTGTGGAAAACTTTGGTTAGAAGGATTCACAAAGAAATTATTAATTTGGTCCCAAACTCAAAAGAATAGGTTCATGAAACTCAATTAGGGCAGCAATTATGTTTCCTATAGAAGTTAGCTGTTGAAATTCTTATTGAGGATCTAACCCCTAATAGAGTAAACAACAGAGAAAGATAATTCTTGATTTGTGACTATGTAGTATGCGGTTATTAATAAAAATGACTAACTTCTTTGACTTCAGTTTGGCGAGATGCCTGGTAAGCCTGCGAATAACCAAAACTCGAGTCCTCTTCACTTCTTTCCTCATCTTCACCACCTTTAAGAATGAAACCAAAATATAGGACACTTAATTAAAGTCTAAAAACACACTCATTTTAAGCTAAGTAAAATATGTATTGTAACACATAAAAAATACTTGAATGAAGTAAAATGATGACAAAATCAAGTTATTTACATAAACATCAGTAACGTATGAAACCAACAACCTAAAAACGTGTCTAAAGTCTGAGAACAAACATGTTGCAAAAAAGTGAAAACATTCCAAATCAGTAATACTTCTACATCATTCTTAAATACAGGTTATTTTAGAATCTTCAAAATCTCTTTTTTCTCATTCTTTACCCTAAGTACAGTGAAATTAAAAGTGACGTTCTTTTTAACAAAAACAAAATAAAACAAAACACTCTTTAATTCAGTTAAATGGCTGAGGATAAAATAAGGTAATACAAATAAAGTGCTTTTCAAACTTTAAAGTGCTATAAAAATACTATTTATTGTTTTCTTCTATAATAAAACATCTCTAATGTGTTACCAAGTAAAATACATCTTGTATTTGCTTCCACAAATCAAAAAAAATCACAGAATTTCAGTGTTACATAGGACCTCAGAGGCCAGCTACACAACCTGATACCCAAATAAAAATCTTGTCTACAACACACTTCACAAGAGTACAGCAATGAGGTAATAAGGCCGTGCACCAGGACAGAAGCAGGGTATGTGTGTATAGGTGGGTGGGAGGGGGAAGGGAATTCTAAGAGATGATATGAAGGTCAAATCAAAAAGCCTTGACAACAGATTTTACATGGGGAGTGAGAGAGACAGAGAGAGAGAGAGACGAGAAGAGAAGAGAGTATAATGGTACTCACATTTCAAGCCTGGGTGAATGGAGGATGGTGGTGCTCATGAAATTAACAGAGATGGTTGAAAGAGAAAGAGGGTTTGAGAGGAAGATAATGAGTTCACCTTGACTATACTGAGTATAAAATGTCTGAGATATCTAGTTTGAGATGTCCAATAAGCAAGTGGAGACAAAAGATTCTGGAGGTTAACAGTAAGGTCAGGGTCAGACAAGGAGATCTGAAAGTCATTAGTACAAAGATCAGAATTGAATACACTGAGGCAGATGAGATCATCAAGTAACATGATATAGAGGAAAAAAAAGAAGCCCAAGGCTCTTTTGGTAAGTGGAACAGGAAACAGTAGTGGCCCAAAAACTGAGAGAAAAGAGAGAAGAGGGTGGCTGACAAGTGTCAATGGGGCAGCTAGATGTCCCAGTAGACAGAATGCTGAGTCCGAAACATGAATTTAAATCCAGCCTCAGACACTCTGCTAGAGGTGTGTTACCCTAGGCAAATCACCTTACCTCTTTTGCCTCAGTTTCCTCGTCGGTAAAATGGGGATAATAATAGCACCTGCCTTTTAGGATTGTTGTGAGGATCAACTGAGATAATAATTATAAATGCTTAGCAGCATCTGGCACATAGTAAGTCCTATAGAAATGCTTATTTTGTTATTATGAAAGGCTGCAGAGAGGTCAAGAAGAATGGGAATTGAGAAAAAGCCATTAGATTTGGCAATGAAGAGATTAGTAACTTTGGAAAAAGCAGTGGTCAAATGATGAGGTCAGAAGCCAGACTGTTCAGAGTTAAGAAAAGAGTTGAAAGGAAAGGAAGTGGAGGTACCTATTGTGGAAACATTCTTAATGAACTTAGCCACAAAAGGTTGGAATGATATGGGATAATAGCTAACTTGGATGGATGGAGTATGTGAAAGTGTTTTGTTTTGGGATTTTTGGTTAAAGTTTTTCCAAAGACAGAAATATAAGCATATTTATAGGCAATAGGGACATAGCCAGCAGCGAGGGAGGGAGAAAACTGGAATGACAAAAGGGGCGTCTGTTGGCAAAAATGAGGTGGAACGGGAATATCTGTGCCTGTAGAGGGATTTGCATTGGCAAGGAGAAGGGCTACCTCTTCATGTGAGATGGTAGAGGAAGAAAAAGTGGTAGAAGGCTTCTGAGTGATGTGAGATGAGGAGGAGGGAAGAAGAGAGAGCTCTCGATGAACAACCTCAATTTTGGCAGCAAAATATGAGGCAAGGTTCTCAGTAGGGAAGGTGGGAGAGAGGGGAGCCATGGGAGATTTTGGGTAGGATGAGAAAGTGTGGAAATGCTGATGTGTTGAGTGAGATAGTGAGTTGATTAGGGAGGTGTAAATTGACTGCCCTATAGCTGTAAGAGCAAACTTAAGGTCACGTAAAATAAATCTGTGATGGATTAAGTGTCAGCATGTGTCAAAAGAAAATATAAGTAATCTCAGTTATATGAAATTGAACAGTATCGTGCTAACAAAATCAATGCAACGAGGACAAGGGAATCTCTTGATTAGGGGAAAAAAAAATCTTTGTATCAACATCTCCAAAAAAGGTCTGATGTCCAAGAACCATATAGAGTTAATAAGGCCAAAAGTAATGCCCCCAATTCATAACTGGCAAAAGGATATTAAAAAACAGTTTTCAAGAGTTAACCGCAAGCTACTGGCAACCACACGAAAGACTGCTCCAAATTACTAATAACAAGAGTAATACACATCCAAACCCCTCCAAGGTTCCAATTTATGCCCAGAAAATTGGCAAAGGCAGCAAAAGTCAATTCTAGAAGGATAATGGAAAGATAGGCACGCTGATGCACTATCAGGGGAGCTATGAAATTGTCTTCATATTCTGGACATTTGGAATTGTGCTAAGAAAATGACTAAAATATTTACAAGCTATGGTGGGTGAAAGATGAAATTACTGAGGAAACAAAGGTTCACTCTTCTGAGCATTTTTATTTCTTAAGCAGTGCATACCACTTGCTTAACAAATTGGGACAGGGTCCCTTCCTCAGCTTGGAGCTGGACCCTGAATAGGGGGTGAGACATTAAAAAATTAAAATAAAAATTAATACGGCCAATTAATTGAAATGAAACAGTATAACATTAGGTAATACGATTTCTAATTGGAGAAAAGATTAGAGACTTTCCAATTTGGGAGAGTGAACAGGTGCAATTCCCTGAAATAAGAAAAAGAGGTATCTGACTTCTCCCAACTATCTGTAAACAACCAAAGAAACATGGAAACAATACCTGATGGATCAGTACAGAACCAGTTTTCAGATAAGATATATAGGTTGCCTGAGATTTACAATTGTGAGAAAACTCCTTGAATCAGTCATTAAATCTGACTAGGTTTCTGGCTGGCATAATCTAAGGCCTTACTTAAGGGCCTCTAAGCAGCAGGCAGAGGTGGTCCACTTTCCTAGCAATACATGGCTAGGTTCAAACAACAAAATAAAGGTTTTTTTCCCCAATTCTCACAATGGAAAATCTTTTCTCACAAGATAGAATTTGGACTAGACCCATAATTGAATAGAGAGGGAAACGCGCAAGCTCCATAACTGAGTTACAAGATGGAGTCAATGTCAGTCACTCAATTTCTACAATTAACCACTTGCTTTCCTAATTCTCTTAATTCCCTCAACCCTTTGATCTAATCTAGAGAGTCCCGTTATAGGTAAGTACACTATTACTGAAGGCAGAAAGACCCCCGTACATCAGGATATTCATAGCAGCACTTTTTATAGCAAAGAGCTTTGTGTCCATCAGTAGGGGGAGCTACTAAGCAAATTGCAGAAAGAAAGGCTATGAAGAACAGAAAAGCCTGGAAAGACCTAGATGAACTGGTACAAAACAAAGTACTGAGCAAGCCCCGTAAACAAAGACTGTAACAATGTCAATGGAAAGACAAAATAACAAACTAAACCATTATAAGATGAACAATGTTTCATTACACTGGTCAAGTCTGATCCCAAATAAGATGGGAAAAGGTGCCTCCCCCCCTTCTTTGCAGAGGTGAGGGATTACAGATTCTGAATACTCGATATGCTTTCAAATTTAAGAGGCATGCAAAATTTTCTGAATGGCCCTTCCTCCGGTTTTTTTTTCCCCCCCAGTGTGTGATAAACGGATCATTATGCAGTGGAAGGGATGGATATATCAAGAAAGGAACTTGATATAAAAACAAAAGTTATCAATGGAAACTTCAAGATATAAATAAAAGATTTTAAAAAGCATTGCGAAAATGTTATAAACACAGTAACTATTTTTAAATGGTCTCTTACCTTCTGTTTTTTTATAGGATGATGGGTAATTAGGTAATTAAGAGACAGTAATCTCATATGTGGAGCAAAGAGCATGATCTTTCAGGAAAAATAAGGTCTCTTCAAAGTATATACAAAAGCTATGATAATCAACTTAGAGATTAGTCTAATTTTAACTGAAAAAGTTAAGATAGGGTAGGACCATATTTTAGTGGTGTCCATCAACAGAGATAAATTTTTTTTTAGCAGAAAGAAATGGTGCAGGGCACTGTAGAGGGAATTCTGATTTTTATAATAATTGATATGTGTAATGACTATAGCAATAAACTAGATTTTTCAGAACTGCTTCTCGTGAGAGAGCTCACAATGCAGCTTTGTCAAGGCTCACAATCAATCAAACTTTGACAAGGTTCACAACCCTGAAGTAAAGCAAATCAAACTGTAGAACCTATTCCTGAGTAACGACCCCCAAGGACTTGAGTAATATTGCTCCCACAGGACTCCAGAATTGTTGTATTGTCTTCCATTTGTGGGTTTGTCATAAGAAACCACTGTAGCCCTGGGAACTATTGTTAGTAATTCACCCCCCCCCCCCTTTTGATTTATGTATATAATCTCTGTCTTCACTTCAGCAAGGTAGAATTCTGATCAGGAGAATTCCTGATTTGCAAATCTGCCCCTCATAATGAAACTAATTAATTAAATGGCTACTGACTACTGGCACTTTGTCTCTGGCCTGCCATTTCATCATTCTCAGGTTAGAGACCAGCTCAGAAGAATTCTGTTAACAGCAGCATTAGCATCCTTTCCAGGGAAAAAAGCCCATCTATTGGACAAACAAATATTTTCCCTTGATATAATCCCCATAATTAAAAAAAAATTATAAGGATATTTTCTCCCAAGTAACTAGAGAGTTTATTTTAAATGAAATAATTTTTCAGTGACTCACAAACTTCCTTATTAAAAGGTATCAAAATATCTTGCAACAAAACATGGTATAAATAGTTCCGTGTAAGTAGACTGTTCTAAATAATAACAGCTAACATTTATACAGAACTTTACTATGTGCCAGTAACGACTGTGCTAAGTACTTTACAATTATTATCTCATTTGAACTTCAGAACCACAGGAAGTAGGTGCTAACATTACACTCATTTTACAGATGAGGAAACTGAGGCAAACAGGAGTTAAGTGACTTGCCCAGGGTCACACACACACCTAGTAAGTGTTTGAGACCATATATGAACTCAGGTCTTCCTGACTCCAGGCTCAGAACTCTGTGCACTGCATGATCTTGCTGCCCCCCAAATTATTTCTTTGGAATTCTGTGCTAGACACTAAGCTGTTTATGTAGTCATATCTACTAAAAAACAATTTACATTAACTTTAAGTTCAAGGGAAAAGTAAGCAATGCATTTCATAGGAAACTTTATAATCTTGGTAGACTTTTTTAAAGGCAAAAGCCATAAATAAATACTCTAATGTAACACCAAGTGAAGCATTATTACTCAGATACGTTAACAAATGCTCTATTTTCACTTTTTGATTTTGCAGGTTGAATAATCTATTGGAAAAGCATGACAGCAGAACAGAAAGAGGACTAGCTCTAGAGTCATCCAGTATCTGGCCATTCCTATCTCTCCTGCTTCCTAAGTAACCTCACTAGACATGGCAAGTCACTTAACTTCTTTGGTCTCAGTTTCCTCCCGTATAAAAAAAAACAAAACAAAAAGATGGAGGAGGGAAGGAATAGACACAGGCAGACAGTGCCTTAGGTACCTCTGAACTCTAGATCTATGATCCTGTGATTATGTATCACTTGGCAGAACCTGTTGCTTTCTCAAGCCAGACATAATTTGTACTGGACATTAACAGAGCTATTCCATGGTTACATTCTAATTATGGGAAAGATTTAAGAAGCTTTGCATTGTGTCATTACTGGATAAAGGAAAACTTCATCATCTATTTTACTGCATGCCAACAAGAAGAATTCTTTTTTAGTTTGTAACTATTTTAATAATCATGTTTAAGTGGTGGGAACAAATTCGACAGTTTAAATGTACTTAAAGGCATAAATGACATGTAAAAATAAGATGTAAAAACGTTTTTTCCCTTCAGAAATCCACATATCACAACTACATTGTGACACACTCTAGACACCTCAAGCATTTTTTAAACTTTATAATACCACATAAACCTGTGTTATTTGTACCAACAATCACTTAACTGCCAAACCTGATGGTCTTTCTTCAGTCTCCGTTATTCTCAACCTATCTGATTTATCTGACACTGCTGACTACCCTCTTTCACCAAAGATTTTCTCCTCTCTGGGTTTTCAAGACCGGGCACTGTCCTAAGCTTCAGAACTTTCTTGCTGCTATTTTTAGAGTTAGCCTGTTAGCCCTGGAGTTCAGGTTTTTGATGCTTTAGGGAGAGGTATGGTCACTGCTTTCCTGTCCTGTGTTCTGGCCTTTACCCAGGAAGGGGCCATGTTCCCCTGTAGCCATCAGTGCTAACACTTCCTGGCTTTGGGCCTGGGACTATGTTCCCCATTCTCCTGCAGATGCTACTGGCGTTTTGTGTTGAGAGCACCCAAAGTTGCTGCTACAGCGAAGACACAGCCTATGCTGCCTCTAATATGCTCCTGGGGCCACTACCAAGCCTGTGGGACACACCTTTCTTGTCAACCTCCTAAGTTTTCTTGGAATGGAGATCAGGGTCTTAATTCTCTCCTGAGTGACCATAAGCACTCCTTTCTCTGTCTTAGAACCACAACCTGGGTCCCTCCTCCCCTGAAGTCACAAGTGCTATCCTGGAACTGTGTATGATCAATGGAATAGGGTCGTGAAGCCAGCACCAGGAAAGGGTCCCATGCAATCTCTGTCCAATCAGCTGTCTGAGCCCTGCACCCCCACCCCACACCAACCCCCGAGTACATCCCTATCACCTTTGGCAGTCTAAGAACTCTGGAAACTGCTTCTGTCACCACTAATGCAAACTACTCCTAAAGGTGTGGACTGTGATGTCTGCATATTCCCAGGGCCCACTCTGGTGAAGCCACTGCTGCGGAACTAAACATAATTATCCTCAGTGCCTAGCACACAGCAACACATTAAGAAAAGTGGACTGACTAAACTCTAAGATTTAATGAAAGAATATCAACTAAATCAGGTGGGATATATCTTAACATTTTTGTTTGTGATAAATGTACTATATATTAAGGAGAAAAATAGAGCAGAAAGATACATCATATGCAACAATAATTTAGTTATGTTTAAAATAACACTGCCAGTCACACCATTTTCTTCTGTGAAAGGCAGTTTCTGCTTTTCTTCAGAATATGGTAACACTTCTTATTTAGTGCATCACACTCAAGTAATACAACTGTAAATTTTAAAAAGAGAACTAAATTCAACTGAAAATTCAACATACCCTAGAGCAGCGGTTCTCAACCTTCCTAATGCCGCGACCCTCTAATACAGCTCCTCATGTTGTGCTGACCCCCAGCCATGAAATTATTTTCGTTGTTACTTCATAACTGTAATTTTGCACTGTTATGATCATAATGTAAGTATCTGATATTCAGGATATGTTTTCATTGCTACAAATGGAACATAACCCACAGGCTGAGAACCGCTGCCTTAGAACTTGCTGAATTACTTGAACGAGAAAGGGAAGAAGTAAAGCTCCATAAAAAATTTACAGAAATTAGCTTAATGGGAAAGTCTTTTTTTAGCACTGGCAATACTCTAGTTCTTCAAAATAAGCTATCACTTAGAGTATATGTTTTCTTCATTATAATATACCATGAAACTAAGAATCAGGTATTTTATTTATGTGAGCATTTGACTAGTATAAAGGGCCTACTACCACATTCACACATAAATTATTCTGAGTTAGGAAGAAGTCAGTTTAGGGGTTTAAATAATAATAGTAGTAGATATTACATTAATAAGAAAAATCTATAGTAGCCACCTGTATATTTTATACTTTTGATTGTTCTAGTATTTTGCTGCAGAAAAGCTATGTGAACATCTCATGATTTTTATTTCATGCACAAATGATGATGTGGCAACTCTAGAAACTTTAAAAGCACTGGAAAGGTTCCTAGAAATATTTCTTCTCACAATTCTGTCTTGCAATGCATAATCTAGAATTTTATATGCTTTTAAAGAACTTTTGCTAGAACACTTACATGATCTGTAAGAGAATGTCAATACTTCCACTATTTGAATAATTTTAGACAGAAATCATAATGAACCATTTTCTTCCCAGAAACTGTCATGTTTCACAAGGCTGTGAATGAAAAAAGGGAAGTTTTCATATCATTTCACAAATCCTAAGAAAATAATTTCCAAATAATAATAGTCAAAAAGCAAATGTCCATCTACATAATATCCCACATATTTAAAGCATGTCTTGACAGTAAAAGAAAAACAAACTCAAGCTGCCCCATTCTTAATGGTATAGCAGTAGTATAAAAAATATATTTTAACCTGCACTACCATGTCTAGAAGGGACTGACCTTCCCCTGTCACTTAAGACTCTCTAGTTTCTTTTAAAGGATAACTTTTTACAAACCTTCCCTGATCCATCCCACCTCTCACAGGAGAAAAACTATGACTTCTGTTTGTCACTTCTATAAAGAAAAAGAGGTTCTCGAGAGGAAGAGACGTTTTCCAACTTCTGGGTGTCATGATGTGTGTGATAAAAAGATTTTAAATCACTTGGAGACAGCTCAAGGTGAATAGAGAAGGGTCTCTTTATTAGAATCTTGCAAGAAGCGGGTTAGGATCACACTCCTCTGAATGGCTTATGGGACATTAAATGCAGGCACTGACTCATGCAGGCGACTATACCCGATTAAAACTCCAAACAAAATTTAGTTCTGGTCCCAAATACCTTTTTCCTCAAACAGCAAGTCTCATTAATTACAGCTTAGAGCCAGTTTTAGCTGCAATAAGCAATGAAAATTTTTACCGGGCCTCACAAATGCAAGGAATTACATTTACTATCATTGTTTTCCCTCTCAGAATGACCTTGCCTAGTAGAGATAGTTTCTAGAGGCTCTGGCAGTTT
>CM053583.1:218143365-218243266 GCA_028627135.1 Pseudochirops cupreus
CGTCATCAGTTCCACTGGTTGGAAGTATCTTTTGTGTTTTGTGCTAAAAAGGCCAAAATTCTTCAGTGCTTTTTGATTTGCGTTTTTAGTGACTTGAGTTTGTCTTCTTTCAGAGTATTCCTTCAGTGTTTATCAGATATAGAAAACTTTCTGACAGTTCAAACCATTGGAAAAACTCACAGTTGCACTATGACATATATTCCAGTGTGGTGTGCAAAAAATAACGATTCTGTTAACAAAGTGTCCTTATAATTCTTCCTTTATATTGTGGTAGGATTTTTGAAACATGTATTAAATCAATTTCACATGCTTTTGCATATTTTTTAAATTAATGTATTGAGAGGCATTAGCAAAGTCATGGTTCCCTTGAAACCTGTGGTTATGTGAATATGTGTCTGAATAGGACATATAATTCACATAATGTGTATGTTGCATTGGCATTAAATATATTGATGATTTTTAATATTTATCTAAGAGCCATAGTGAATAGAGAGTTAGCATTGGAGTCTGGAAGACCAGGATTCAAGCCCTGCATCTAATACATACTGCTCAGTGACCCTAGATAAATTCACTTAAGTTCTTCTTGCCCTGGGGGGCTCTCTGTTATGGGAATCTGAAGATCTTCCCTGCCCCTAGGCGCTTTCCTTAAGTGGCTTAAGTGTCTGAGAACCTTCCCCGATTTGAAAGTATACTCTGCCCCTTAATAGGCTGAATGTGGTCACGTGGAGCCTGTGGCGGCAGTGCCCGGGCCTTGTTGCTTTGTGATTGGGCAGTGGGTCAAGAGGGCTGTGATTCTCAGATCTAGGAGAAGGCTATATATACGCCCTGATGTGAGGTTTTGCTTTGGGGCTCACTTTGAGAAGAGATGTGTGATTTGACCAGATGAGACTCTGGGAAGCCATTGAGCCCTCCGGCTTTGAAAACCCAGATGTGGGTGCTTCCCTCTCTAGTAACTGAATAGGTATGGATGTGATGGTCAGATGTCTGCTGTTCTGTTTCTTTGTCTGCTTGTAACTTGTGTTTCTTATTCTGTTTGTATTCTCTGAAGTTCAGGGTGCTGACTTTTTCCCCTGAACTAGATAAATGATATGTGTTTGATTGATTAAAGTGAGATTGTTAACCCATTTTGAGTTGCTTTCCTTTAGAAAAGCAGATCTAAGAACCTGTGCTAGCAGCCACCCTGGGTATGCTAGGGTGCTTGCTGATACACTCTCCAAGGCTATCAGTTGCAGAGAAGGTTCTGACCTGTATTAAAAGAGGGAGTTTCCTTTGCCTATGAAATCACTGGTCCATTTTCTGTCCTCATATTTCCACATAGAATACAGTGTATGTCAATCACATAGCATCTATATATTTCAGATGGCAAATATCCAGTTTGAGTTCTTGATTCCAGAAAACAAAATTTATGAATGACATACATAACATCTATAGTTATTTACCACCCTATCTATCCCCAGAAGAGAAAAAGTAATATTAATAGAATAATAATTGAAAAAGACATCCTGAAGTCATCTAGTCCAATTCCCTCATTCGACAAATGAGAAAATTGACCTCTACCGGGCCCCCAGGTTAAGTGAATTGCCCAAGGTCACATGGGTAATAGTCTAGTCTGAGTCCTAGGTTCTCTGACCTAATATCTAATATTCTGTTCAGCCCACCATATTGTCTACTATTTTGTATTTACTTAGAACAGTGGTTCTCAACCTGTGGGTCACGACCCCTTTGGGGGGTTGAGCACCCTTTCACAGGGGTCGCCTAAGACCATCGGGAAACACATATTTCCAGTGGTCTTAGGAGCAGAGACTCTATCCTTCTCCAGGCGGGTCCACCCACAAGCAGATACGCCCACATACGAATATTAAAGGATTGTGACATTAGGAAGGTTGAGAACCACTTAGAATAAAGCCGTGCCCTCAGTAACTGTTTTCCTGGGCTTCTGATGTAGAAGTCCCATCACTGATGCAGGGCAGCAACCACTGGAATTTTTAATCATGGAGAGCTGCCTAGGATATTGAGAAGCTGAATGACCATGGTCATACATGCAGTATAAGCCAATCAGTCATGTATATTATCTCTGTGTGTGTATGTAAGTATGTATGTGCACACGTGTTCATATGTGTATAGATACATATGCCTAGTTATTTCCAGATTGTCTCCTCCATTAGAATGTTAACTCCTTGAAGGCAGAGGTAGTTTTTTCTTTTTATCACAGCTCTTGGTACCACATCTAACACATAGTAAGCAATTAAAAATGACTGTTTACTATCATTTTAAATTTTGTGCACACTATATGTTAACTGCTTACAAGAAGATTTCTTAATATTTGGACAAAAATCTCAAGCATACTTTGAGAAGTGAATGTTTACATATTTTATTACTGTTTTTGAGTCCTTAGTTTTCTTTGTATCCCAGGGTTTCTAACTGAAAACAAAGGTTTTCATCTACCTCGGGATCATTTTGAAAAAATACTCTATGAATTTGAAGTGTCCTATAAATTCTTTTAATTTGCCTTTATCGACTTGATTTCTCTTTAGTTAAATTATGTATACAAGATTTTATTTAACTTAGAGCATAGTCACGTAACGGCAAAGTTTATACCATAAAATACTGCTGTTATATTAAAAATAACTCCAAAACAATCCATTTAATCCTATCTTCATTAATCATTGTGAAAGGTACTAATCTGCTGAAAGTAGAATCTAGATCAGAATAAAAATAAACCACAGAGCTAAAAATCCCTTAATAGTGTGTTTGGTATTTCAGAGATTACTAGTAAGTTCAGTTTGTCAATGAAAAAGTAAACTGCAGTGAAATTTGAGCTATCGCTTTAGCTTCTGAAATTACATTTGCTACAAAGTTAAATAGAACTTTACAAATGATAACCCATAAAAGGCAAAAATTGAGTTATTCCATATCAGTTTGAAAGGTAAAAATCCTGCACGGGTTCTGTTTGCCTTCTATGTTGTCATTAACATTCCATGATCTTAAACTCTATTTTTATAATTGATTTGTATTTCCTAGAAATCAGTGCTCCCTTAGCTCTTGCCCCAAATCCCTAAAGCAGACATGTCACTTCCCCCAAGTTTCTCTCTTATGTCTCCTTTAGAGATTCCTTCTACGGCAATCTTAGAATAAAAATATTATGTCATCAACTTGGAAACTTTAATTAGCACCATTGCCCAGCCATGAAATTTTCAGTAGACTCTTACTTTGAAAATTTAATTTTAATTTTTTAAATTCTAAACTGAAAACACTGAAAAGCATTTCCATATACACGGCCAAATACAAAATTCCTCTAGAAAACTGAATCTCCATTTCATCCTACCTACTTTTTAAAATATATAATTTCGAGACAAATTTTCAAAACTATTCTGAGACTTCCTTCTCTTCTCTGCATTTTTAAAGGGGCTTCAGTAGACCTCCTTTTTTTGGTATCACTATTGCTAACGCTTTCTCCCTCCATTAGAAATCAAGAAAGAAAAAATATCTCGTAACAAGTAAGCACAATAAAGCACAAATCGGAGCCATCAGTGTAAACATAAGCGTGTCCTCACCCTGGTGCCCAGCATCGTTCTGTCAGGAGCTGGATGTCACGCTGTGCCATAAGCCCTCTAGACACACAGTGGTCATTGCATCCTTCAAGTTTTTAAGCCTTTTTTATTCTTGAGTCATTCTTCTCTACAGTGTTGCGGTCTATGTATTATTGTTCTCCTGATCCAATTTACTCAACTTTGGATCAGTTCATAATACCCAGGATTCTCGGAAATCCTCTCTTCATTTTATTTTGGTGTAGTTATTTTCATTATATTCATATACCTCTGCAGTGGACCCCTGTTGTGTTACAGTTCTATATTTTATTTTCTCCTTTTACTCCTCCCTTCAGTATAGGCAATTTGTTTTACCTGTGATTGTTCCCTTCCTGATATTATTTTCCTCTTAATCACTTTCCCAGCCTCTATCTCAGCTTTTTTCTTTGTCAAGACTGATATATTTCTACACCAAGACTCTGTGTGTGTTCATATTCAAACTTCCTTTGTCCATTACTGATAAATGAGGTTCATCCAGTGTCCACTCCTCCCAGTCCTTTATGACTGTTTCCGCTAAACGTATATCCCAATTATGAAATAAATTACATTCCCTTCTCCCTCTTTTCTGTACTAGTGTAGTCCTTTTAACTCTCCCTTCTCTTTCCACTCTTCAAGACCTCAAAATAGAATCAGTCCACCCCTGGGACTTCTACTCCATCAATACTCTTTGAGGACATTAAGGGCCACCTTTTTTCTCCCTCTAGTAGAATGCTGACCCTATATCATTATCTGTCTTCCACTTGCCCAAATGTTTCACTTTTCTATGTTCCTCTTAACTCTCTTATGCTTGTATTTCAAAGTTATACTCAGCTCTGGTTTCTTCATCAAAAATACTTGAAAGTTCTCTAAAGGTCCACTTTTTTCCCATGTAGAATTATACTCCATTTTGCAGGTTTTGGTTGTAAGATCATATCTTTTTTCCTTTTGTAATATGGCATTCCAAGATCCACTTTTGTTTATTGTATAAGCTGCCAGGTCTGTGATCCCTTGAACTGCTTTTTCTAGTTGTCTGGATTTTTTTCTTTTGACTTGAGAACTCGATTTTGACTAATATTCCTAGGATTTTTCTTTAGTGGGTTCGTTTAGGAGATGGTCAGTGAATTCTTTCTATGTTCATTTTGTCCTCTGGTTCCAGTAGATCTGACCAATTTTCGTTTATTCTTTGAAATATAAGATCTGTACTTTCTTTTTTATTTTTTGGTCATGATTTTCAGAGAGTTCAATGATTCTTATATTATCTGTCCTTGACTTGCTTTATAGATCATCTGTTTTTTATGTTATCTTCTATTTTTTCAGTCTTTTGATTTTGCTTCAGTATTTCTTGCTGTCTTACAGAGTCATTGATTTCTGTTTTGTCTATTCTAGTTTTCAGGGAATCTGTTATTTGATTAAGGTTCACTATTTTCTGTTCTGAGCTATTCTCCTTCCAGTCCTTTCTTCCAGAGATTTTTTTTTTTAAATCTCTTGCATCGTTTCCTCTGTACATTCATGTATTTATGAAACATCTTTTTGCCTTTGGATTCTTGCTTCAAGTGTTTATGAGTTTATTTGCTCCTTTTTGGAAATTTCTAGATCTGTGATAATATTTTTATACTTGTCACCGTTTTGCTAGTTTTTCAGTTTGCTTGTCTCTCTAGCTTTGTTTTAGTTCCTGAGTTTTCCCAGGGCTAGGCTCCACCACCTGCCGCACTTTTGGTTGGGGTGATTGGCCCCTCTTGTTCTCACTCTGTATCACCTTGTTTCTCATACCAGCCATATCTATCTCCTGGGATTAGATCTCTCCACTCCTCCCCCCAGATAATTCAGGTTGAGTTCTGGATCTGCTGGGCCATTTCTGGTGTTTAAGGACAGTGTTAGGAATTTAGAGCCTTGGGACCTGGGATGTTCTAGTCTGAACACTTACTGCACTGTTCACTCCTAACTGCCCACTGCCAGCTTCTACTCCCAGGAACTTCCAAGGTACCACCATAGGGCTTTAGGGAAGTTATGGAGTAGCTCCACTCTTGCCACCTCTAAAAATGTAGCCTTATAATGAACTATATGCATTTCTAGTCATACTGGGAAGCTTTATCTCCTGGTGCTGGCACAGGCTTTGCTGGCAACTGCATTTCCTATTGCCCTTGGTCTTCCAGCTAGGGTAGAAGTCACTTATAGTTTCTCATTAGATTTTTTTAAAATTATTTATTTGTACATTCTTTTTGAGTTCCATATTGTCACTCACCCCCCATTCGTTGAGAAAGCTTAGCAGTGTTTTAGTTAATATGTGAAATCATGCAGACATTTCCATATTAGCCATCTCATTGGATTTCTTGACAATCAATCTGGTGTGAACTTCATGGTTTTGCTGTAGTAGGCATACAGAAGTTGAGTAGTCTGCCTCCTATTTAGACATCTATCTTGACTGGAAGATCTCAGTAAATAAGTTTTCTTTAAAAGAAGAGGATCATAACACAGAAGCAATGAAGCAAAAAAAGAAAACTTACAGAAAGTTTGGCAAGAGATATGAAGAGCCTCCGTTCCAGAGGTCATGATTTCATAATGCTTGATTACATGCCATAATTCCACCAGACTAACTCATTGAGGAGACAGCCCTGAACATCCTGTTCAACGTGGCAATGCAGTGGTATCTGATGTAGGAATGTCTGAGAGGGGTGCCTTGGATTTTTTTTGTTTATTGTTTAAAAGAAAGTAGTAGAGGGTAGGAAAAGGTTCTTGCTTAGAGAATCCTTTCAGAACACTGAGCCTTTCAGGAGAAGGAGCAGAAAAAGTAATACCTCATCTCACTTTGATCTCCTATCTTTCCTGGCTTCCTTTAGATCCCAACTAAAATCCGACCTTCTAAAAGAAGTTTTTCCCAATTCCTCTTTTTAAAAAAATATCTATTAACGTTGTCTGCTTCTTACATCACTGCTGTATCCCATGTATCCCTCCCCTTTCCTGGAAGCCATCCTAGGTGAAAAATAGTATTTTTTAAGAGTAAAGAAAAAAGTCAACACAAATGATTGATACATGAGGAAAATCTGAAAACATCAGTGCACCTGTGGTCTCCTCATTCAAGTCCCACTTGAGCTTTATAATTTTGTTGTATTCTGATTTTTTTTGGTGTGGTGTTCTTTCTGTTCATGTTGTTTTCCTGACTCTGATTACTTCACTGCATCAGTTCATGTAGCTCTTTCCATGCTTCTATATATTCATCATACACATAATTTCTTAGAGCCCGAGACTATTCCATTATATTCATGGACCACAGTTTGTTTTAGCCGTTCTCCAGCTGATGGACATTTTTTTTTCTAGTTCTTACCAGTCACAAAAAGTGCTTCTATTAATATGTTACGAGTATTTGGAAGCTTTTTTTTTTTAAATCAATGGCTTCTTTGGCATAGAATCTCAGCAATGGAGTTTCTGGTTCAACGAGAATGGACGTATTAGTCATTTTATTTCCATTATCAAATTGTTTTCCAAAATGGTTGTACCCTTTCACAGCGTCACCAACAATGTATTAGAGTCTTTATCTTCCCTCAACCCCTCCAAAAGTGACTTTCTGTTTTTTTTGTCATTTTTGCCAATTTGCGGGATTAAAGTAAAGCCTGGGAGTTGTTTTGATTTGCATTTATCTTATTAGTGATTTGGAGCAGTTTTTCATTTGGTTTGAATGTTTTGCACCATCACTTCAGAACCTGCTTTTCTTGGCACTGCCGGTTAAGAGCTTTGCAGCATCAGCACTTCAAGGTTGCAACCCCCAGCAGGCTTTTGTTCCTGAAGGCCAAATTGGTTTGTGAGGCCTGAGAAAATTTCCATAATTTGGAGCCAAGGTCTGTATAGCACTGGAAGGTCTCCCAGCCCTGCTGGAAGAAAGGGGACCTGAGGTACACAGATGGGTTTTAATATAGGTCTGTGTCATTTCCCTAAGTCTGCTAGTAATTTTCACTGCCAGTATGGGAGGTGGGGTACAGAGTAAGCCCAGGGCCAGTGAACATCAGTTCCTGGCTTTGGGATTTGGGGTGTTTTTTTAACCTTTTGGATTCTGGGTATCTTAGGTCATGGAAACAGCTAAAGTTGCTTTATCTTTCACACATAAATTTCTATTCTGGGAAGGTTTGAAAAGTGTGGGAATCAGAAAAAATATTTGCCATCTTGTTGCTTACGTGAGTCAGAAGCCCCTAATCTCTCTTAAGTCTAGGGATTTCTATGTTGATTACTTCCTACTTACCTTTTATATATCTTGTTCACATATAGTTGTTTTCATGTTGTCTCCCCATTAAATTATGAGCCCCTCAAGGGTAGGAACTGGTTTACTTTTGATTTTTGTATACCCAGCACTCAGCACAGTGCCTGGCACAAAGTAGATAATTAATGTTTATTGACTGATTGACAGAATCATATGATTCCCTCTAAGTAAAGAAGGCAGCTGTGCCCTGCCGAGCTCCCACCTAACTCAAGTGGCCATCAGTCTGTCTCTGTCTGGAAAAATAGCATTCACCCCTATTAGGGGAATATGTTTGCCCTCTGCTAATCAATAGCTGCATTGTCCTGCACCTGACTGCCTAGGTCATTTCCTTCCTTCCAGAAATCATGGCTGTGTCAAATCAGTGCCACTCTGGAAAGGTCTCTCTAGTCCAGTATTTCTGGAATCCAACCTCCAGGAACACTTAGTAAAAATCAGCTATTACCTATTCCCTAGAACAAAGTTGCTAGGGCCTCAAGTTCTTCCCCTCAAAGGGTTCTGGTGAAATAATTAAACTTTCCCTCAACTGGTAGGCTTCTTTTAGTCTGGGTTAGTTAATACATTTCAGGGACCAGTGAACAGATGGCACCTGTTGGAAATAAAACCATCACTATGGTAAATTTGCATTTCCTTGGTTTGACTGAGTATTATTTCTGAGTCCCTTGATCGGGGTGAGGAAAAGTCTCTTTTAGCCCCTCAAGAACTAAGGGGCAGCAACTCCACACAAGTTTCTAGTCCTCTGATAAGATTCTCAGGTAGAGAGAGTTTGGGGTGGGTGAAGCAGCGTGTACTGGAAGACTCGTGGCATCGCTTTAGATCCCCAGGACAAGTTGCGTACAAGGCTTATTGGCCTTTTGGCCAGTTTACTGCAGATGACCTTGGTGTTTGATGAAGAACTGTTGGTCGTGCCAGAAGTGTCATCGTTACTGTGGCCTTGATGTTCCCAGGTCTTACTGCCTGATATCAGGACAAGGCGTTGTTTATGTTATGTCCTGGGATTCCTGAGGCTGCTCCTGCTCCAGATCATTAGTCCATCATCACCAGCTCCCATTTAGACGCCTACTCGGAACTCTAAAAACGCGGCAGCACCCGCTACACAAACTAGTTGTTGAGATCTAAGATTGGGGCTTTCCAAATGGAGGGAGGAAGAATCTTGGCACTCTGGATTGGGTTCTCATCTATATTTTTTTTTCCTTTTTCTTTTCTTTTTTCTTTCTAGTAATTCTTTGGGGAAAACGAGACTGCATTCCTTTTTTCTTTTCCTTTTAGTACTATCATTTGTCAGTAAACACCCTGACAGCCTTTAAATGGTGTAAAGTCCCTCAGGAAATCCTTAGGACATCACCACCATGGGATAATATGTGACAGGACCAGAGCTCAGTTTTACCTAAAATGCAGCAAAGCTGTCCCCAATATCAGATTGGCCTTTGTCTCCCCTGAGTACTATCCCCAACAAGCAGAAATTCCAAAAAGTCAGCATAACACAAACAACAATTTAAAAAAACCTTTAGAATAGGAAATTATCCTTTTGTTAGGAAAGATGTTCAACTAATTTATGCCTTATTTTATTTTATAGGAAAATAATATGATTTTACAGGTCTTTAAGCAAAGGCTAGGTGACTACTTGTCAGGCATGTATTAGAACAAATACCTTCTGGGGTTCCTTCTAACTCTTGAGATTTTGTAATTCCAGTATATTTGCTCTAAAACCTGATAAAAATTCAAATATAGTAGAGTTGTGTTCAGTTCCATGCTGTGCTCCCTAGCCAATGGAACTTCTACTTAGAAAATTACCTAGTTTGAACCTGGCATGATGGAGCATGTCTGTAACTCCAACTACAGTTAAGGATGATGCTGGCAAATATTAAGACCTTGGGAGTTTGGAGCGGCATTGATCTCTGTAGATTAAATATTTCCCCTAATTTCAGCATCGATATGGTATGCTCCCATGAACAGAGGGGTCAGTAGGTTGCCTAAGAAGGAGTAAACTTGTGCGTGTCAGAAATGTGTTAGGTCAAAGCTCCTCTAAGTATAAGTAACCTGGATCTGGCTGTGTGAATAGCCCCTGGACCTTATAGCACAAGAGTATTCCATTACATTCATATATCACACAACTTGTTCAGCCTGGACCTGTTGGGAGACCCAGTATTTAAAATGTAAAGAAGATAGTTTAAGAGAAGAGAACAAATGAGAGCCCAATCAGGTAAAATAACAATTATTTTAAAATGTTTATCTGTCCACCAATTGAAATTTTTATCATTTGAAAAGTCACCTAAAGAGAAATGCAAATCAAAACAACTCTGAGTTACCACATCACACCTATCAGATTGGCTAACGTGACAGAGAAGGAAAATTATGAATGCTGGAGAAGATGTGGGAAAACCGGAACACTAATTTCATTGTTGGTGGAGTTGTGAACTGATCTAACCATTGTGAAGAACAATTTGGAACTATGTCCAAAGGGATATAAAAACGTGCATGCCCTTTGACCCAGCAATACCACTTCTAGGGCTGTATCCCAAAGAGGTCATAAAAATGGGAAAAGGACCCACATATACAAAAAAAAGCAGCTCTTTGTTGTGGCCAAGAACTGGAAATTGAGGAGATGCCCAACAAGTTGTAGTATATGAATGTAATGAAATACTATTGTGCTATAAGAAATGATGAGCAGGTGGATTTCAGAAAAACCTGGAAAGACTTATATGAATTGATGCTGAGTGAAGTGAGCAGAACCAGGAGAACATTGTACACAGTAACAGCCACATTGTGATGACTAACTTTGATAGATTTAACTCTTCTCAGCAATGCAAGGACCTAAAACAACTCCAAAAGACTCATCATGGAAAATATTGTCCACATCCAGAGAAAGAACTATGGAGTCAGAATACAGAGTGAATGAAGCTGACTATTTGCCCTCTTTTTTTTTGTTTTGTTTTTTCTTCTTATGGTTTCTCCCATTCGTTCTAATTCTTCTACACAACAAAACCAATGTGAAAATATGTTTAATAAGAATATATGTATGTAAAGCCTACGTTGAATTGCACACTGTCTTGATGAGGGTGATGGGAGGGACGTGGAGAATATTTAAAATTCATGGAAGTGAATGTTGAAAATGAAAAATAAATTTATTTTTTTAAAAAGTCACCTAGGGAAACAGTTTAATCCAATTTGAAGTTCAGATTCTCCATTCATAAGCAAGACATTTGGACAACCCAAACACTCGAAGCTGTTTATTCAAGTCATTTTGTATAAACTTTGCAACCATAATACAGACATACAAGAAAAGAATATGAAAGTGCACTGAAGGATATGCTGCATCAAACTATTTTAAATAAAAGCCTTCAATAAAGTTATAAAGACTCTAAAGACAATTCCTAAAGAAAGAGGGAAATACTAAAAACTTATAACATTGTCAAGGGACTTTTCACTGAGTGTTGCAGTCAAACATTAGATGCTCATTCGTCATTAACATGGAATCATATGGTTTACATTCAAGTTGAAATAATTCAGCACCATTTAAAACCTGAAGCACTATTTATGGACATGTCTTAATCACAAGTTGAAGCATAGAACAGGTCAGACCAATTTTGGAGGCTTATGGATGAAACTTCCTTTTTTGATTGGATAGATACAATTAATTAAAAAAAGAAAAAAATTGACAGAAAAGAATTGAAGGTAAATTACATGCCAGCTGACATACACAGTAAACTTTGGTACAAGATAAAAATGAAGCTATTTTTTACTCCATATATATTTGGTTTTGTCAAAGTCTTATTTTATAATTGTCAAATAACATCCAGCAGCATTATGAAAGGAGCTGTGTACCCTTTAAAGATTAGTGACATATGTTAATCTCTTAGCTTCACACAGTTGTTTTCAATAGTTTGCATTTCCTCTAAAACCTGAAATTTGGAGAACATTATTTATAGAATATTCTCAGATAAGTTTCCAAGGGAAAATCTTTTAATGTATTTGAGATCATAGTTCTTTTAGTTTTGATTTGTTAAAACAATGCCTAGCAAAATGATCAACACATATGTATATATTTAACAAAACTCTACATCAAAAATATTAAAACTTTTCTAAAAAATATGCAAATCGTATTTTTGATATATTAGCTTCAAATAAAACATGTGATGGTAGTGGTAAGGGAGTCCTGATCTTATTCACAAGTAAAGAAATTTTCAGTTTAGTATTAAGATACATGAATTATCAGACCATCTGAAAGAACATCTGATATGTAAAAGTCAATGATTTATAAAAATGGTAAGTTTAAAAGTCTGTTTTCCCCATTGCCCTTTATAGTTGAAGTCAGACTTTTCTCAGTTCTTTACATTATTGTGTCAACTTTTCTTTCTATCCATCTTTCAATTGGTTTAGAGTTTAAGTGATTAATATCTGTTACAGTGACCTACGTTGTTATTATTTAAATTTCGGTGGTCATTCCTTGGAATTATGTCTTCAGGGTTCAAAAATGAAATTGTAGGGGAAAGGGTGATATAAGATAAAAAGTGATTTGTGACTCCCTTAAACGCTGTAAATGAAGTTCTGTTTAAAATCAAAGTATTCGATGTTAAATTTAAAATGCAGCCATTTCTGAGGTGTTGGAAACATTTACAAATAGCGTACACTTGCATGACTTTTAAATGATCTTCATAACACAAACTTTATCAAAATAGCTCCTCATCTGGAAAATTAAGCTTTTGGAACAGATGCCCTATAAAGTACATCCCTTTCAGCCCTTTGATTCCTCTAAGAGGTGCTAATGAACACTAATGATAAGGACGTCTCAACCTGGTCATTTCAACCTGTATCATTGCTATATGTTGTGATAAATTTTCCACATAAAGCAAATGTTGTAGGACATGAGGGTATATAGTCAATGCAACATTTATGATTTTTCTATATCCAAAAACCAATCAAAGTTTTTGATGGACAAGTGTGTGAAGAAGCAGAGCTGTATGGAGAAAAGGCCTAGATTTCGATTTATGCTCAAATCTTGACTTTGGGCAAATCACTCAACCTCTTTGGGTCCCAATTTCCTTATTTGTAAAATTGTATTTTAGTTACGGTTTTTATGTATGAAAATGGATCTATGATCTCATTGAAATTGCCTAGATTCTCACAGACTCCTTTCAGCTCTAAATCATATGCTTTTAATGAAAAGATATGTATCTTTAAATGCCAGTCTGGCTCAGTAATAATACTGACAGTAGTTTAAAAAAAATGTTTTAAGATCATCTCTACCAGAAAAGACCATAATTAAAGAAATAATTCCATAGCCCAGATTCATATTCTCCAAAACTCTGTGACTTTCAGTGTCACCGTATACTACTAAATATTGGTAAATATTGCATTTGGAGGGTGTGATGCACACTGTAAACTGTATTTACCTATGATAGGTCCTTTTATAGGACCATGTACACAAGAAGTTCTTCGTAATTATCAGTGATTGTACCTTTTTGTTTTACAAGCCATGGAGATGTAAATTCACTTTTTTATGTGACGTTTTGTGGATTCAGATTTTTTCATATTGTTTAATTTATGATAATTTCTGCTTAAGCACCACTAACTTTAAAATAGTTTTATTTCAAGTGTAGACAACTCATACTGCATCTTCTGCTTTTCAGGAAAAACAGAAGCTATCCAAATTCTGTTGTGGCAAATTATTTCACAGTTTAAAAGTAATATCACAGCTGTCTCATTATACAGTACAGCTTGTCACTTTACAGAAAATATCCTTTTTCCTTTGTCCCTTTTCTTATGCTGATCATTAAAGCCATATGCTAATTTAGGCTAAACTTTTCCGAAGAAATATTCATGATTAGCTCCTTACTGACCTAATTTGATGACCCTTTATTGCATAGACATAGTAAGTCATATATCCTGTATAATATTTAAAATATGTTAATTAAGTTTTATATATTCAATGGATCTGTGATCTTATTGATACGAATAATCTCTTCAACAATAAAATATGCTAATGATTCTCATGTGTAAAAAGTATCAAGTATGAAAGGTAAAAAAATATATTGGGAACAGCAAAGGTGTTTTCCATTCATTTAAAAAAGATGTTCGATATGCAGTAATACTTGGGCTACCTGCTTTTTGGTTGTGACCTGAAGAGCTAGTAAGTGTTGGTAATACTTTAATTAAACCTCTGTTAGTTTACCCATGTTACAAGAATTGTATCTTACTTGAATAGTAGCCTATTCATACCATCCCCTGACTTGTCATTTTAAGAATGTAATTTTTAATATCTCTAACCATAGACAAGGTCAAAGAGATAGACAAGGTGTCACAAAAAATATTAGACTTGGATTGTGTGGTTCAATTCTTAATTCATTTGAAAATTAAACCTGATTTATGTCAGAATTGAGCTATGTATTTGGAAGAAAGAAAAGGGTTTACTAATTTTTAAAATGTAAACATAAATTTTATATAGGAATGTAACTATCTTAATACATACACTGACATTTCTCTGCTATATATTAATATTTCTTGAAATCAATAATGTGTATTCTTTCCTCAGCACCAATATTTCCATCTTTATTTGTAGGAGCAATGATAGGATTAATACTTGGGAATTTGTTTTTGCTCATATTCACAAATTGGTCATTATTATGTTTTGTTGTAATTTAACACAGTAAAAACTCTGGAGCACAAAACAATTTCATTCACTAATAGTTCAATGAAAGAAATATTTTGCTGCCTTGAACTCCCAGCTCCCAATGCTCTGCAAGGTAAGTTTCTTTGAAATAGCAAAACGATCTTAACTGTAGAATTTGAAATACTGTACATAATTCACCACAACTATATCATTAATGTAAATGAAAATATTCCCAATCTCAAAATCCAGTTATACTTTGTTATTAAAAGTCCAAATGAGCGTTTCTTTTGTGTTCTCTGTGCTTTTTTCCCCAAACATTTACATCCTACTGAAGTTCATCTAGGTTGCTTTTCTTTCTTTTTTTTCAGTTCAACACATCAGGCACTGGTTCATCCATTTTTTTATTTTACTTTTTTTTTTGTCTCCTAGTACCTAAATAAAAAAAGAGAGAGGGAGAAAAGAAGAGTTGTTTTATGTTGTACATTCTGAAGAAATTCAACAATCATTAACATTTTCCTATTCTGCCCTTCCTGATTTTAGGCACGAAATATGGAAGCAAATTCCTGCTCTCAAATAAGAAAAACTGTATACTTATGGTGCTTAGTAAACGATCACTAACGAGTGATTGAGAAAAGTGGTCATATGTCTGATAAGTACACACTTTCAACTTCTAAGTATTAAAATCTATGAAAAATGAGTAGAATTGTATAAGAAGGAAAAGAGATGGCCAGATGGCACAGTGGAGAGTACTGGGCCTGGAGTCAAGAAGATTCCTTTTCCTGTGTTTAAATCCAGTCACAAACACTTACTAGATGTATGACCCTAGGCAAGTCACTTAACCCTGTTTGCCCCAGTTTCCTCATAATGAGCTGGAGAAAGAAATGGTAAACCACTCTAGTATCTTTGCCAAGAAAATCCCAAAAGGGGCCGCTATGAGTTGGACGTGACTTGAAAAACAACTAAACGGCTAAAAAGGAAAACTGGAGGTCTCAAGTAGACAAATTCACACTCTTTGTAAGATGTGAAGAATCACAATTGTGCCAATAATTGTGATTACACACTATAAAACACTACAAATTATCACAATCACACTGGTAAATTAATTACTGTTGTAATTAGACTTTGACTTGAAAGTCATGGTCATGGGTCGAATATGTAAAATTAGAATGTCACTGAATCCCAACTGTAAGATATAAATTTTCTAGCAGTACATTTTATCCAGGGATGAGAAAAGCATTGAATAATAGAATTTTAGATCCAGAAGCTTTGTTGGGTTCCTCTATTCCAATGACCTCATTTTATTGATGAGAGGCAGCCTTGTGTCACGGGTAGAAAGCTGACCTTATAGTCAGGATAACCTCAGTTCAAGGCACACCACTGGTACATATGGCTGCATGATCAAAGAAGTTTTCTCTACCAATGAAATCACAGTACAGACCACAAACTATGTAACACGTTTCCCCTCTTTTGGTCCATATATATGGTACGGAAGTTCTGAAAAAATTATTTTAGATTAACATATTAGGGTTTTTTTTCCTAGACACAAGTTACCAACCAACATGACCTAATGGCCATACATACTGAGTAAATACTGAAAACATCTCCTTAAATGTTAATTTCACTTATTAAATTTTGGAAATTGTTCTTTCAAAAAAGTCACCCACAAAAGCTATATTTGAGATGAGAATTTAATACAGAATAATCCCATTTTAGTTTAGATTTTTTTAGTGATTTTTCTAGTCTAGTCCATGTCTTCATTTATTTTATAGATGAGGAAATTGAGGTGCAAAAACATTGTGACTTGCCCCTTCAACTTCTATATAAGTTGAATTTTGCCTAATTATTTACATGGAAAGTTCCATTTTTGTATTATCACTAGCTGTGTGACCCCAAGCAAGTCACTTACCTGTTTCCCTCAGTTTCTTGATCTGTAAAATGGGGATAATCATAGCACCCACCTTACAGGACTGTTGTGAGGATCAAATGAGATAATAAATGTAATGCACTTATGTACCTGGTACATATTACTATGTAATATAAATTATGCACCATATAAATGTTGGCTAGTAATAGGAGGAGGAGGTAAAGTAGGTATCATCACAGGAAAGAAAATCTAATATGTACAAGTTACATTGCCACCAACATTTACAGGAATTAAGTCCATCTTTAAGTCATTTAGTCACATTTATTATTTCCATTCAAGAAAACCTCAGGTCAATGCTGTTTTTCTGGGTACTAACCAATAGAGTTAGGAGAAGATACTTGAAGTTCTCCTTTTCAGACCTATACCAATTTCTGTGAAATGGTTCATCTATTGCTACTGCTCCACTAAACCAAGTTAGCAACAGCATAAAATCTACAGACAGGAGTCTATAGTATTCTGTCAGCTAGAAATGGTTATAACCCAGTATTTAAACATTTTGCCAGTATAGATGGCATGGAGGTGCTGCCAGGCCCTGGCGTGTCTTCCTGAGTCATGTTTGATACAATTCAATTATTAAGTGTATTATATTTACATTATTTGAGAGATATGGCAAATGTGAGAGCCCTGTATTTATTTAATAAGAACATCTTATTCCATAATCATGCCTGATAACAGTTACTATATTTTATATATTATATATTTTATAACACCTGTGGTCAAAGCATCCAGTTATGTGAAAATTTGGTTCTCAGCAGAGAAGTGAGAACTCTTTGCACACTTACCATTTTGCACAGCCACCCTTACTGCCAGTGCAAAAAGAATGGGCCTTAATTGTGTAATAATCCTAATCTTGTAACTTTTCTGTACTCACAGTTTAAGTTTAGGGAGAGGTAGATACACTCATGCTGACTTAAATTATTAGTAAATGTCATGGTCGAGCCGGAAGTAACCGTATTTGTGAAGAAAATAAAAAAGACAAGAAACTTACGGTGAAATTGTACAACCAGAGGCATACGCATGATGTCCCGTGTATCGAATGTCACAGCGCACAATATTGTTTGAGTAATCAGACTCAGGCACCAAATAACTGGGATTTACACTGACCTAACAAAAGGAAATAGTATTTTTTTTATCAGATGTCATTATCATACACCAGCTAGCTGTTCTTTGTTTCCATGTAAGCTAGAACAAGAGTAAATGCTTTTACATTAAAGCTTGAGCATCTTAAGTTAGATGAGTTTGTTAAACTTTGAATGAATTATGAAGAAAGATTATGCAAATAAGACAAATTCTCATCTGTCTGGGTTGTTTTAGATGTGGTGTCAAATGACTCCTAAATTGTGTCAAGTCCTGTGATGATTTAACATCTGATTCCACAGAAGTTCACAGAGGCTTGCAATCTAAATACATGTTCAGATTTCACTACCTTCAGAATGTAGTTTCCAGGCTTTACATCTGTAATATCAATCCACTGACAATCTATATCTGCATTATATGTATCATAGCAACCAGGGCTCAGCCCCTAAAAAAAAGAAATGAGAGTAAAATGTTATTAAAGTAGTCCAAGGGATATAATCACATGATACATAGTATTGCAATAATATCTGTCAGCAAAATAAATCTTAGTAACTAAAATTCTGACATCAAACCAAGGTCAGTTTATCGTTTCAATGTGGGAAAAACAAAAGTCCGCACAACTTAGACCTCTGACATTTCCCACTTAAAAAGAAAAGACTCAGATCAACAAACATATCTCATCTGGCTTCTCAAAGAGATTTCTTAGTCAACTAAGGAAGTTACAGTATAAAACAATAAAAGCAAAGGCACTCAAAAAGTTCTAAAACGCAGTTAATCACTAAAATAAAAGTGTCTGTTGGGAACCCCTCTGCTGGGTAGAAAGTTCATGAATGGAATGACCAAGGCCAGAACATTAGTATGGGTTGACAGGGAGTGACCCTCTGCAGCAGGGGATGCAGGGATCCTATAAATATAGCCCAGGGCACAGCCTCAAGAAAGGCTTCAGATTTGTGGCCAGCTCGTTGGAGCCGCTCTTTTTGAGTAATAGGACTCTAGGACACAGGGGACAAAAAGAGAGAAGCACAAACAGCCTCAGGCTCTACAGAAGACACAATTAGGCGTCATCTGAAGAATATTTTGGAATTGTGTATATTGTGTGAATTCCAGGTCGCCTTGTATTCATCTGCACACAGAGATAATATTGCCAACAACATCTTTCAATGCAAAGGATATATAACAGACATACTAGCACATATACCCCTACTTATAAGTATGTTGCTTATTCTGGGGAACAATGTTTGTTACAACAACACATGGACTTTAATATATATTCTATCTCTTTATTTTTTTGTGATGTTGTGACTTCAGAAAAAGATACCACACAAATTTACACCCCTAAGAAGTTTTCTACTCTAGCACATAGATGTACTTTGCAAGATCCCAGCTGCTGATCAGCCTTGGACTGGATTATGTTGATTTACTTTTTTTCCTGCCAAAATTCAGGCTGGAGTAAAATTATATTGTCCACTTACAAATTGGGGCACCTTATGGAAACACTGACACAGCTTTAACTATGGAAGCACACATTTTCCAACTATAAAGAGTTCGTAAACTGCTTAATTCAGCACTATTTTTTAAAAACCAGTCCCAGATCTCTGCATCTGACATCAATTATCTTTGAAATTTAAAGTGTGTACACATGTATGCATGGGAGGGTAACTATACCCTTCTCTTCTTAGATGTATCATCGAAAAGACAGACTTTCTAGAAAGAACCATATAAGGAGCTTGCTTTCCCTTTTTCCCTTCAATTACCATTTTCAGCCATCATCATATTCCTGTAATAATGTGTTAGCAAGGTATAGGGGATAGATGGGTTTGAATAAATGTGCAGTTTGGATGACATTTAAATCACTTAGCAAGTTAGCTAAACAATATAGAAAAATGTCTCCACACCAATCCATGTTACCCATCTATTAAAGAAACTGTATTAAAAGACTATATTGATTCTTACAGTCCTAATTATGATATGTGAAGTAGTTCCCACAAAGGATAAGGATTATATATATATACAAACATATGTACATACATACACACAGAGGAAATGGAAATGAATGAACTTGCTCTCTCTGTCTGTCTTTCTGTCTCTCTTGCTTGGTCTCTCTCTCCATAGTAATAATGGAAATGAATGAATAGACTTGCTCTTTTATTACATATTCATACTGTATATCATATATATCTATATTATATGTATTTATATTAAAAGGAAGTCCATTCATATCCATTTCCCATGTATTTCTTACTTTGACAGAACGATTTATTAAATGAAGTAACTCAAAGAGGAAAAATTGCAAGAATAAAAATAGCGTATTTTCTGAGACCTGTAAGCTTGGGATGTAGGAGGAAATGTCAACTTACTTGTGTGTGTGCTGTACAGGCATATCTTCTATAGTACCCATAATCACAGGAAGTATCCTCAAGGCAAAAACTTGCTTTATGACCTTCAGCCACTCTGCTCTGGGTGCTGGCATCAAGTAAGTCATAGTGGCTGAATTCATCCATACTGTGATAATGTCTGGTAGTTCATTCAACAAAGGCATATTAGTTCATTAAAAACTGGATTATACATAATGCAGTTTATTCATAGCAAACTAATATCATAAGATATCTGTCTTCTATAAGACCTCATTCATTGGACCAAAATCTCTTCTCACATTAAAATTGTAATTCTATGTTTTTAAGGATGAAAAAAAAAACCAGATTTATTTCTTCCACATATTAAGACAGTCATTTGGGGAAATGAATGTTTATACATTTACTTGCAGAAAGAGGCTTATGATTTTGGTTAATGTTGCTTTCATATTACATTAAGTTTCTCGATAATAAACACATTCTGACTTATTTGCTTTTAAGTGGAGGTAGCTGATACTTGACCTTTGGAATAAGTTCATAAATTTAGATCCTGATTAGATGAGGTCACCTAATCCAACTTCCTCTTTTTCAGGTAAGGAAACTGAGAACTAAAATAATGAAGTGACTTTCCCAAAGTCACACAGGTGGCAAGTAGCACAGCTGTGTTTTGAACCCAGGTCTTGTGACTCCAAACCCAGTGCCTCTTCCATTTTACTGTCCAAGTACCTTTTCTTGTCTTTCTTTCTTGTCTTTTCTTTCAACGAGCAGTAACTAATATTTCCTTTTCACAAGAATGTTGGTGACAATTTAAAGTGTTTTTTTTTAAATATAACACTTCTGTAATCAAATTTACATACTGTCTGATTACCTATAGCAGAGGTTTTAATTCCTGAACTGACAGAAAAGAGGATGATATTAAGCCATCAGCTATCAACAGGCTAAAGTGGATCTCTTGCAAGCCATCTGTAAAGTGGAAATAAAGTTTTTATATGGCCCTTTTTGCCAATATTTAAAGCAAGGGTGAGATAAGGAATTTACCCACTGTTTTTCTTATTGCCATCAGCACCATGAAAGTAAATACTTTCTCTCATTACAGGAACAGAAATCAGGTTGACTTTGACATATTAAAGAATGGACATTTAAAATGGTAATCAAGTTCAAATAGGGATAGCTAGAAAGAACAAAGAAAACATGCTCAGGAAAATAAAAATGAGGAATAAATGATTATTCACAATGGCACCCAAAAATGATTGGGTATCCAAGTGGCCTGCAAAATAAGCACAATCTGGAATGTTTGTTAAATGACTAGGCAACCTCAAGAAATGGTAAGGCAATCTTCCGTTTAGGCTCAATATTTGGCTTCAGATACATAACAGAGAGAAAATCTGGAAGGGCAGAAGGCATGGCAACATCTTCAAGTTAAAAACTGGAAGGATGCATAACATGTATGCCATGACATGAGCTGGCAGCGCAGCAGACTATTGTTTTCTGCTTTCCTGGAAATAATTTTATTAAATTAGGGTGACCTAAAAAATGTTTACAAGATATTTATGCATTTTTTGGATGCAGACTTGTGATTTCATTGGTACTCTCAGTGTGGAAACTCTACCAACGCTGGTCCCAGCCATGGCTGTGCAACTTATACTCTGAGAAAGTTCCCTGGGACTCTCTTGTATTAAATGAGTTGCACATGGTTCGTCAAATAGATAGATAAAGATATATGCATATACATATGTGTATATACATGCATACATACCTGCATATATAGATAAAACATATGAAGATGTGTATGTCTGCAAACATACATTTATTTATCCTTAAAAGACTAAAGTCTGCTTGAGCGCAAGACCAGCTCTCTATCCACTACTCAGTCCTGGCTATTCGTGAGTATTTTATTGAATACTTGTACATTTTAATTCACTAATAAGCAGAAGAAAGGGAAAATGTTTTATCTTCCATCAATATGAAAATACAGCCTAAAAGTTTTGGGGGCCAATGTCCATTTTGCTATAGTAGGAGAAGGAGAAGAAGAAGGAAGAGAATCTATTTTTGTGGAATAAATTTGGTTTCTAACCTTTCCATTATAAAAGTGGAACTTTATTGTAACTTCCCAAGTAATTAAGAAACTTTTGAACAAGATATTAAGCAACTGCTTTCTCTCTCAAGTGTGGAGAGAACACGAAGAAGATTTTAAATTTCTGAAAAATACTGGGTGAAGGTAATAGAGTAATCATTCCTAGAGAGTCTGAAAAATATGATTGGCTAGTATCTATTGGGGCAGTTTTGCTGAAGACCTTTTAAAAGAGGACTAGACTAAATAACCTTTCATGATCTCTTCTAGTCCTTGGAATATCCCATTTTTATTGCCCTTTTAGGGATATTTAAAATTATTTTTATAATACAATGTTAAAACTCCAAAGATAGTTTTACAAGAATATCATACTTACTGTCTCTACTCCAACAGAAATGTTCTTTCCTCTACAGATGTCATTTTGGAAACTAATGGACAGGACTTAATATTTTCAATCCAAGTAACACTAATGTCCAGTTTCAAGCATTAGCAAACAATTTAAAGACTGTGATATTTAGGCAGGGCATATTGTCTCATTTTTTCTCTTTTTTCCAAATGACTTGGGAAGAAGTAAATAATAACCACAATAAGAAAGCCCCTTTGGCCATTGTATTAGAAAGTTGAAGCATATCCATCATAACAAGTACTAAGTGAAAACTGAGAAAGAAAGATTTAAGAGTACTACACAATAATCAGCACACTCACTGGTGACAACTGTGCCACTCCCACGAATATCTTGGTCGACTTGGTAAAAAATCTGACGTCCCTTGATTTTTCACTCTTTGGGGAAATCTTAGTAGCACTCGGTTGTCGTAATCTCTGACATCTGACCTGTATGCTGAACTGCAGTTGTGGAAAAAGACAGTCATAATAGAGTCATAGTGACTTCCTGCTCACCCATCTCACTTCCATTCTCATAGGGAAATAAATATATGACCCTTAAAAGCCAGATGGACAAAAGGGCAATCATTACACCAAAATTTTGTGTGTAACATGCAGTTAATTCAAAAAGAATAAAGACAATGAATAAAAGAATTATCCCAAATCACAGGTAAAAGAGGAATCTATCAATATTTTTCAGGAACTCCCTTTGCCAAGCCAGATCTAGATGGTTGACACCTCTGTGATTTAGTAGCTAAGTCTTAGGAAATTATCCCAGGCAAACCCATCTGCTAAGAATCAAAAGTCGCAAATTGAATCCCATTCTTCCTGGTGCTAAGTCTATCACTAACCCATGCAACTTCTCAGTACTGAATAATAAATGCTTAATAAAGGTTCCCATTTATGTGATGCTTTACTGTTTGTGAAACAATTACCTCAAGAACTCTATGAAGTAAGTAGGGCAAGTATTATAATTATTGAAGATCAGATAAGTTCTTTCCAATGGTCACAAAACTAACAAGGACCACATCTAGGACTCAAGCGCCGGTATTTAGCTGCTTGGTCTAAGTCTCTATGTCATTAAAATAAAGTTCAAATTTACTTAGTCAAGTAAATGCTATTTAAATCTGTTCAGTCCATGAGAGAGCACTACAATTACACAATATTGTAAAAGACATTGCAGTACTCCTGGAGGGTCATCTCTTTTTCCTTCCCTTCCTTTAGTAGGAGCAAGAAGAACTAGCAGAAAGGCCAAAATCAGCCAAAGCAAAAGAATAAACAAATGGAAGAAGCATGGGGTCCAGCATTCTCAAATACTACCATGAGCGGTAAATAGAGAGTAAGTGTGGAGCAGTGAACAGAGAAATTCCCTCAGTCTGAAGGAATGGGCAAGTGGGGAACCGGAGGCCTCCAAGCCACATCCCAAGGATTTGTTCTGTGAAGTGTGGATCCATTCAAAGGACCACATTTGAGGCCCTAGGGTCACACATGGCCTTGAGACTGCAGGTTCCTCATCTTGGACTAAGGTTTAAATGTAACCTCTGACATATACTGGCTGTGGGAACCTGGATAAGCCACAATTTCTCTGGGTACTTTTTGGTTGAGGAAGTTCCTCTCCAGGACCTTCCTTTATTTGTGTAATAAAATTACAGGTCTAGTAAAAGTAAAAACTGTGGGGTATATAACATGACTAAAAGATTTGGTTTTTATGTGCAAATGTATTCCATAACTTAATTTCTATCCTTTTTTTCCAAAATACAAACAGAATGGTTGTATTACGCTGGTTAAAAAAGCACATTTTTAAGCCTCTTAAGCCTTGCCCTACTTTACAGAGTTATAACTCCAAATACATTTTTGGGTTAGTCTTGGATATGTTACCATTCTCTGAAATGCCAAGGAATTTCTTCTCAATGTTAACTTTTTTTTTTTTTTGGTGGCACTTTCCAAAGCATCTTGGGCTCCCTCTATTGGCTGTTCAGCATCAAAATCTAACAAACCCTATTCTTCAAGTTAAGGGTCCTTATTTTAGAGCTGTTGAAAAAGCAAAGTTTCAAGGCTTGTTCAAGTAAAACCAGAACAAGTTAATTACAGCTAGAACCAAAAGAGGAAAAAACAACCTTGCCAAGTGAATGAGACCACAGTCGCAAACATACTTTTAAGTCTTCTAAGAGGTCATTAACATGCTCTATAATTACTTTTTTTGGGGGGGGGGGTTTGGAAAGTCAAATTACAGATGTTTTATTCAATTTTACTAGGAATGGCTGCTTCCCATAATAATGTGTGGGCTCTTTTATCAGGTCAAGTACAATTTCTTTTTCTTTAATCATATCAAGACCCCATTGCTTTTGAAACTTGAACATAAGCCTGGGACTCCAAAGATTTAGGAGGAAGTAAACAGTCTTAATCCAAGCCACACTCTTCTTTTTCTGCATAACAGTTGGAGAGATCCCGAGCAAGGGCCCACAAAAAAGCACTCTTCTTCCATCTCGTCAGCCCCAGCTTGTCCTCTCTTCTTCATTTCCCATCTCCCACCTCTCCAGGACCCCAGCTGCCACCCGCAAGACTTCGGGAGGAGAAGAGCAGCGCAGAGAGGAAGAGAGCCCGCACTAGGGTCAGGAGAAGACCCCGGCCCCTACCTGGCAAGGCAATTTTCCTCCGCAGCACATCTCAAGTTGTACATGGACATCCTCTGCACGTACGTGGACGCCTGAATGTAGTAGGGATCTGGCACCAGGTCTGGGAGACCTACAAGTGGGCCAAGAATAATCAGAAATCCACCACCACCTTGAAACCCTGTTACTAACCCCGGCTTCCTGTCTAGCCTTACTACCCATTATTTCCTCCAAACCCTTCCTCCCCGAATTGGGTCCTTTCCACTAACACCCCTGCTTGTCTCGAGACTAGGTAGAAGGAGGGATGGGGCGGGAGAAAAGACAAAGAATAGGGGAATTTTTGAGAATGATTATGTGGCATCTTTTGTGAGGGTCAGGAGGACTTACGGGCACGGGTGCGGCGCTCCGGCTGGATCAGGTCTTTGGGCTTCCTCGCAGTAGAACAGCAGGGTGGGCTGTTTTTGTGGGGGCGGGGGGGCGGGGAGAAGGGAGATATCTCGAACTTTTTTTGCACTTCAGCTTATTCGTGATTGTCACTTACCATACTGGAAGTACCCAGTCCCATAACCAGGTCTGTGCCTGCTTCCCGGACGCGGTCTCTCGTAAGTGTCATAGTAGTTGTAATAGGGATTGTCGTCTGAGTACTTGTAGGGGTTGTAGGGATCATCGCCCACCATGCCATCCACTCGGCTGGGCGCTCTCAGGTTGCTCAGGGTGGGGCGGCTACCGGCAGGGCTCTGGTTGCGGTCCTGGGCCGCAGGGCTGGCGCCCTGAGCTCGGCCCCCGGGACTTCTGCTGGGGCTGGCAGTGGCCGTGACAGCGGCGGCGGCGGCGGCCGCGGGGGAAGTGGACGCCGACGGCCGGCCCTGGTGCCTTTGCCCAGACGGCTGATGACCAGCCTGGAACCAGTGCCGCGCTGCCGGCTGCCTCCTGCGCTCCGCGCTGTCGTGGGCCGGAGCGCCCACGGACGGCAGCGGGCGAGAGCGCGGAGACGTGCTGCTGTTTCTGAGCAGCAGGACCGGCGAGTGGCGGAGCGCGGCCGAGGCCGAGGAGCCGGCGCCCGGGTCCCTGCGGCGCGGAGGCTGGTACTCGGAGCCCAGGCTCAGAAGGCTGAACACCTGCCCGTTGTTCTCCCACTGAATCCTTTGCCTCCATACGGCTGGGGGAGGAGGATCTCGTCGGGGCTGCTGGCAGCTCACTTGCAAAAGGCAGCCCAAGTGGACGCACAGATGTAACCGCACAAGGACTGCGGGTGAAGGGAAACGCATCTCTTTCTCTCTCCTTTAACCTCCACAGACACGAAAAGCGTTGCTTAGAGAAACAAAACCAGGGAAGAGAAAAAAAAATCACTCGTGAGGGAAGGAAAAACCGTCTAATGGACGTGTTTCAATAGCTACCTAAGGAGCGCCAAGGGTAGTGTAGACTGTAAAAAATAAAAGAGACAACGCGGATGTGGCGTCTTACCCGTCCCCCCCTTTGCCAATGTTTATAGAAGAATGATGGGGAGAAGAGCAGAAGCGCTGGCGAGCGGGCAGCCTCTCATCGTCGTCGTCCTGCTTTTGCTGGTGTCTGGAGTGAAGGCAGGAGGAGGAGGGATGCTAGATTTTAAACTTTCTGGCACATTTGCAAAGTTACACAAGCGTTTTTTGGCAGGGCTGCTCCTCTGCTATTTGTTCACGTAATGCGATTGGAAACGTGCAAGTCTGACAGTTCCTCACATCTGCCCCCTCCCTCCTAACCACCTCCCCCCAAGACACGTTGCACATAGAGAGGTTTCTTTAAGGGGAAAGAACAAAAAAAGAATACATATCCAGTGAGAGACACACGCGACCCACATCTTAATCTTGGGCGAACATGTAGGAATTTCAGTGGACTCAGACACACTCAAGCAGCCAGACCATGAGGCTGTGCCAAAGTATGCAGAGGGAAAAATGCTATTAGGTCATCAAACACAGGAAAGACTGGAAAGGGGGAGGTAGGAAGACTTAGACTTGACGGGAGTGGAGGGAACATGTTTTGGGGAAAATATTCTGGCTAAGAATTCCCTGTTCAGGAGGGGGAACAAAGTATATTTCCCAATACACTCTCAGTTATGGGAAATCCTCTCATCCTGTAAACTCTGAGCTATCAAATTTTGTTTTTCTGTGTGTAGGTAACATGAGAAATGGGTTACAAATTCATCTCCTGCAGTGAAATTTCTAAGTGAATTTTCACATGGGAGAAGGGCAGTTGACTCTGAAGTCCATAACCAGAATAAATAAACCCATCTCCCCGTTTCAAAAACTAAACCCAGAGGTCTACTTTTATCGAAATGGAAGAAATCATCTTTCATCTTGACAGTGCTTCTTTAGAAATGGTTGTTAAACAGGGCTTGCTCAGAATTCGGCTGTAATTAACATCTGAACTGAGATTTCCTCCCTCTCCTCCCTCACTCTATATGGGAGAGAAGGGTTTTGTTTTCTATTTCTATGACCGTTTATAAAATGCTCAATGCCACTAATATATCAATGATAAATAATAGGAGACATCAGGATTTCTGTCTGAAAAGCCTCCAAACCAAATGAGATTTTCCTGAGAAGGAGGGAGTGTCCTTAGTGGGAAGGAGAATGGGAAGAAGGGTCAGTAATTCTGACTGGAATTAGTTGGCAAATGGAGTATGCCTGCTCACGTATTACTTTTATATTTTTAGCTGTGCTGGAAACTTCAAAAGAAAATTTACACCAAAAGGTGAATACTTGTGAAGTGTTGATCAAAATAAGATTTTAAAAATAACTCATTTTATTGGTGACTTTCTGTTTATAGATCACACATTCATTTCTGAATATTTCCCAATTCCATCTTCTCCCTAATAAGCCATCGCTTATAACAAAGATTTTTGAAAGAAGGAGGAAATTTAATTTATTTTATTTATTTATTGGCAAAACAGAGATATGATTTCTCACTTCAATGAAGCAAGGTTTATTTTCTTAATTTTTCTGTGCCCAGGCATGGTCATTGTCATTCCGCATCCTTTAGGGGCTTTTGGTGGTGGTTGTTCTTTCCACTTACCCTGGGAAGACTGGCCTAGTTTTTTTGGGGGGGGAGGGTTCCTCCTAAAAGGCAAATAAACCACCCCCCCATACTTAATTGATCCAAGGGACAAATTTTCCAACTATCACATGGCTTACTGGTCACTAGGTACAAAATCAGATCCTTGGCCTTCATCCCTGCTTCTCACCCTGAAGGTGACCATGAAATGTATGGAATCAAAGAAACTGTGCCCATCACAGTCAATTCTGTATCCTTACTGAGCATCCTTTCCATGCTAAAGCTCCTTTTGTTAACTGGCAGGTGGTCTCTACAAAGGCTCATTTTGTTCCAAACCTGAATCACGTAATTAGGCCTGACCTAGAAGAATTTTTATATCATCAATTATTTTTCTCTGCTTATTTCACTTTTACCAGTTCATATACATCTTCTAATGCTTTTCTGAATTCTTCATAATTATTGTTTTTTTTTAATATACTCATATTCTATTTTATTCATGTCATCACAATTTATTTCTAGTTAATTGCTACCAAAAAAGTATATGGATATTTGGGGTCGTTTAGGGTCTTTTTTTTTTCTTTCTGCTTTTGATCTTCTTGGGTTATATTCCCAGACATGGTGTGGATCTCTGGGCAAAGAATAGTGACCTTTTATTGATCACCTAAGCTGAATTTTCAATAACCTTCTAATTGGTAGCCTTCTTTTCTCTCTCTCCCTTCCCTTATCTCAATAACCGTACAGCTGCCAAAGTGATCCTAAAGTACAAGTATACCACATCACTTTCTGCTCAAAAATCTTTAGTGGGTTCCCATCTCCTGTAGCAATAATTTTCAAACTTTTTTGGTGTGCACTTCTATCAGTAAATACACAAATATAGAGACATATGTATGCACACGTAATATATTTAGTATATACCCCTAATAAGTTATATTTATGACAAATTATATGCATGTACTGCTACATTAAACGTTTATTCTAAAACAAACAGGAATTAAATAGGAATTATAAAAATATGGGATCAAGATCAAAAATGAAGACTGATGTTATATTATTTATTAATGATACAAACCAATTTTGCTCACTAAAATCAATGTGATTGAATGTTCTTCATTTTTTTTTAAATCTCTGTATATATCCTGGAAATAGAAAGGATTTATGAATGATAATTATTTGTTAGTCTTTGATTATTCAGTTAATTTGACCATCATAAGTTGATCAAGCAGGTGAATATATTATTAATCATTTTTTAATTTTATTTTTGTTACATTTTGAGTTCTGAGAATAGCTTTTATATTACAACTTTTTGAGAGATACACAAGACAACAATCAAATAATAGATCTGAACAGTTAATGAATATAACAGATTTTCATCAGGAGTCATATTTCTGTTTATAGATGTTCCCCAAGTGCCATGTAAAAATAACAAGCAAAAATGAATTGTCTCTAATTTTAACCATTGAAAATGTTCAATACAAATCTATTCCTCTTTCTTTAGTGGCTCTGATTAATGTGTGATATCATTAACTCCCTGTTCATATTTGTATAAATTTACTTGTGCTTTTGTATGCATGTAAAGAACAGCAAGAAAACTAGTTTGACTGGCCCATAGAGTGCAGGAAGTGGAGTGATGTGGAATAAGGTTAGAAAGGTGGGTTGGACTTTAAATGCTGAAAAGAGGAGTTTAGATTCTATCCTGGAGACAGTAAACACTGGAACTTATTGAGGTGACATGGCCACACATGCACTTTTGAAAAATCACCTTTGAAAGATTCGTGGAGGATGGATTGGAAAAGGAAGAGACTTGAGGCAGAAAGGCCAATTAGGAGGCAACTGCAAAATTCCAGGAAAGAAGTGATGGAGGACCTCAATTAGGGGAGTGACTCTGGGAAAGGTGAAAAGGAATAGATGTAAAAACAAAATGAGGCCTTCTGGTCAATGTTTAACAATTGGCTGGGGGTAGAAGGAGGGGGGCAGGAATACACAACTCACTTTTAAGCTTATTCTGTATTACTAACATTTTTTTCATTTAACATAGCATTTTATTAATTCTAGACAATCAACAACATAATAAATAAAGCCCTGATTTTGTAGCATTTGGCAATTTCCAAGATGTAAATATCCATATTGAAATTTTAACTGTGTTTTCGGCAGTCTCTAGCACACCTCTGGTAGTATACTCTCCAGTAAAACATAATCTTCCTGAGGTTATTTCTCCTCCTCCTCCTCCTACTTTTCTTCCTCTTCTTCCTCCCCCTCCTCCTTCTCCTCCTCTTCCTCTTCCTGCTCCAAAGTACAGAGCATTGACATGGTAGATAATCCATAAATTCAAGTTGAATTTATTTGAATAGATTAGAGTTAATGGGCTTGCTTGAGCAAAGTGGGTCAATTAAGTTTAATCTGTTCCATTGCTATCCAGAAAATTTGTGTCCTTGGTCACAATGGAGATCAGATGGAACCAGTAGATTGCCACAGTCCTTATTTGGCTCAAAGAGCATGTCCTAATAAGATTGCTAGTCATCTTTGTGTATGCACCATTTCTATTCTGCTGTTTTTTCTTTGAGAGAAGCTCAAAATACTTTAGATAGAAGAAAGTTACATGAATTTTCACTCCCTCGCCCATTCTACCCTCATTCAACCTAAGGGAAATGACCAGATTAAAGTGTAAATTCCTAGTTATTCTCCATACCATTTTCTAGTTCTACTTCACTTTATGGGTACTCCACATGTTAAAATTCATAGATCTTTATCCATTTCACTATATGAAGAATGTCTTAAAGCGTAGTGAGATTATTTTGTTGTTTTTGAATAAAACCTAGGAAAACGGACAAATTTAAATACCAGTTGCCCCCTTAAAAGTAGTAACCTCAGTAGGCCATAAACTTATTCAAATGGTGCTTTGGAATACTTCTTTGGAAATTGCTTCCAGAGTTGGAGACCGCTTACTCAAAAACGTGGATTAGTGGTCATTGAAGGTATCAATTAAAGAATGTACTACAAGTTGTAAAAGTGGTTCCCAAAGAGGAAAAGTGATGTGTTTTGAGCAATGATAGCGTCGTTAGAGTAAATACGTGGCCCCTTGTGAGGTTCACATTGCAAGCGGTTGTGTCATGCCACAGGGAAGTGTTTGAGGCCCGGGAATGAGTTGGGTCACGTGGAGGTCAGGGCATATCGAACTGTCCCCCTCCAGGGGATGCTGCATTGCTCAGGACTCTCTTGCGTGGGGTTACTCTCTGTTCCTGATTGGCGTCTCCACACCCTGGGGCCTTCATACCCTTGTAATTGCACTCCCCCCACCCCCCCTCACAATTCTGTTCTGCGGGGCTCTATCACGTGTGGTAGGTGGATCTGGGGTCTATTTAAGACCAAGGGCTGGGAGGCATCTTTGGAAGCCTGCTTACCTTAGAATATGGCTTTAAGGCTTCCCCATGGAGAGACCTTAATAAACTTTTCTGTTTGGACCTCAGAGCCGTGACTCTTCTGTTCCTGAAACGTATGCTAGCGTCAGTGAGTTGTGTGTGTAACCGGCTGCCTCTGCTGGTAAGTTGGGGCACTCTAAGAGAGAACCCTGACAGCCTCTCAAGGCCTTTTCTACTTATTTCTAATGCCTCACTTTAAAAGGGACAACACTTATTTGGCTTTGCACTTTCTGTTAGTTATATCTATTGAAACTGCATCCATAATATGCTAGACACACCCTATAGCAGCTCATAGTGGTAGGAACAACCCTTACTTAAGTCCTCCTAAGGATCCTGGGATTGGAAGATCTTCCACGCCCCTTGAACTTGCTGACATAGCAGGAAGGGGTGGAGCAAGAGGACCCCGGAACCCAACTGGTCTCCCGTGTGGTGCTGAGTGGAAGCACGCAGGTGTGGCCCAAAGGCTCAAACTCCCTTTCCTCTGAGCCCCCAGAATCTCTGCTAAGGACCCCTGCTGAGACTGCCTGGGGTGGGCACTGCCCGGCCAGAGCTGCTGGGAGCGAGCTGCCAGGACGCTGAGCAGTTGCATGCGTGAGGAGAGGAGGACCTTTGCCCAAGGTAGCCTGTCCTGTGTGAAGGCTTCAGAAGGTGGGTGTTTACTACTTTAACCACATGTGCCAACTTCGTCATGACTGTGCTGGCTTTGACTTTCTGGTTTGGGGACTCCGTTTTCTGGTATTTAAATGAGTGCTCTAGCTATATTTCTTATGTAGAGAGCCTGTTACATTTCGTGGTTAATAACCATATCAGCATATTTATAGTTACTGTGGGCATCGTGAATACTGCATTGCTGATACAATCCTTGCCATATAGTCTGGACTAGATTTTCCCTAACCCTGATTGGTACAGAGATTAGGTCTGAAGCTGTTGATCATCCTGGGCATAAAAAGTCCAGCCCAGGAGGAGTCAGAGCCCCTAAGATTTGATGGATGTCCTACTACCATGTGAGACAATCCAGCCTTCTGAGTCAACCTAGCCTGTAACCAAATGTACTCTTCTGCCTAGATGCATTTCCATAGGAAGAAGAGGAGGGCAGTGTCTACCTGAACTAGCACCACATCTTTGCTGAGTATCCTATATTGATGTTAGTCACTTTTTTTCCACTACATTTTGGGTGGTCCATCCCAGTCTTGATTGAATGCACCAAACTGAATAAGCTTTGGCATAGAACATGTGTCTTGCAACATTTTCAAATGCCATCACCCATATATTTAATTTTCTCTGCTTTTTAGTCTTTGTATTACTTTGTATCGCTCTTTTCCTCTTTGTACATCTACTTGGATCATTTCTAAAAGGGAAAAATTTCCACAAAGGACAAAACAACACAGATTGAGGAACTAAAGGAAAGTGTGTTATCCTGATATAAGATGCTGAGGAGTCAGGATAGAAGCCGAGTGACAGACCAGTATTTACAGTACAGTATACAACAGTAAGATATAATCTCTTTAGGGCAAGAAATGTGTCATTAGAATTCTTTTCAGTCCCAATGTTTTATAAAGAGAGGCAGTCAATGAAAGTTGGTTGAATTTGTGAAAATATAATAAATCAACATTTATTTAGCACTTCCTAGGTGTCAGGTGTTATATCCTAAGCTTTAGGATATAAAAAGAAGTAAAAGACTGTGCCTTTTGTACGGAAGCTTACGATTTAATGGGATTACCCTAAATACACACTCAACAGCCCTCGATTTAGAGTTTAAAATCCTGGTTATAGTCCTTATTCTGCCACTAACTAGATCTATGACTTTAGGCAAATCATTTCACTTTGCTGAGTTTCAGTGTTTTCATCTATAAAATGAAGAGGTTGGACTAGATGATATCTAAGGTCTAAATTATTTTATTCTATGAAATGTGAAAATAATCCTAGCTAACTTGAGTTCCTATTCAGTGATTTATTTTAAACATTATTAATATTTTATCAGGAACTGAATTTATAATTATTTTATTTTTACTTCCTCCCCCTGCTTCAATTTACACCATAGTCAGATTTTTTAAATGACATTTTGCAGTAACTGCCTATAATACTTTTCCTTTTTAAAAAAATTCATATTACCTTAGCAATGAACAAGAAACTACAATGTATGTTGGTATGTTAAGTCAAATGTCCTGAGGAGACAGTGTTTTGCAATGTGGGGATTTTTGTGTTTTCCCCCTATATTATCACTCACTTCGACTTCCCTTTTGGCTTAAAATTCTTAAGAGTATCTTGCATCCACATTGAAGGGAATAGAAAGTTTTTCCATTCACTAAACATTGTGCCCAGCCACAACACATTGTGCTCTTTTGCTTCTTGAAAAAACTAGTTAGTAATCTTAAAACTGAAGAAATCAGAGCTTCTTTCCATACAATACACATATTTTAAAACATTTTTATTTATTTCACTAACCATTCCTCAATTACATGTCAAAAGAATTTTTAACAATCATTTAAAAAAATTCTGAAATCCAAATTCTCTCCAGCCTTTGCCATTTCTGCCCCCTCTTCGAGAAGGCAAGCAATTTTATATTGATTATACATATGAAGTCATGTAAAACATCCATATTAGCCATCTCACAAAAAAAGAGACAGACAAATCCAAGAAAAATAAAGAAAAAAATTTTTTTAAAGTATGCTTCAATCTTCATTCAGAGTGCTCTCTCTGGAGGTGGATAGCATTTTTCATCATGAGTCCTTTGGAATTGTCTTGGATCATTGTTTTGATCATAGTAGCTAAGTCTTTCACAGTTGTTCGTCTTTACAGTATTGGTGTTACTGTGTTATACTGTTCTCTTGGTTGTGCTCACTTCACTTTGCATAAGTTCTTCTACCATCTTTCCAGGTTTTTCTGAAATCTGCCTGCTCGTCTTTTGTTATAGCACAATAGTATTCCATCACAGTCATATACCACAGCCATTCCCCAATTGATGGGCATTCCCTAAATTTCCAATTCTCTGCCACCACAAAAGGAGCTCCTAGAAATATTTTTGCATATACGGGTCCTTTTCCCTTTTCTTTAATCTCTTTGGAATATAAACTTATTAGTGGTATTGCTGGGTCAAAGGATATGCACAGTTTTGTAGCCTTTTGGGCATAGTTGCATAGTTCTGCTCTCCAGAATGGTCAGAATAATTTACCGCTCTACCAACAGTTCATTAGCGTCCCAATTTTTCCACATGCCCTCCAGCATTTGTTAGTTTCCTTTTGTGTCAATCTGGTAGGTGTGAGGTGGTATCTCAGAATTGTTTTAATTCACATTTCTCAAATCAGTAATGATTTAGAACATTTTTTTCATGTGACTATTGATAGTTTTTATTTCTTCTTCTGAAACTGCCTATTCACATTCTTTGACCATTTATCAACTATGGAATAGCTCTTTTTTAAAAAATAAATTTGTCTCAGTTCCCTACATATTTGAGAAATGAAGCCTTTATCAGACAAACTTGCTATAAAATCATTTTCCTCATTTTTTTTTTTTGCTTTACTTCTAATTTTGATTGCATTAGTTTGGTTTGTGCAAAAACTTTTAAATTTCATACAATCAAAATTATCCATTTTACTTTCTGTGATCCTTTCCATCACTTGTTTGGTCATAAACTCTTCCCTTATCCATTGATCTGACAGGCACATTCTCCCATGTTCCCCTAATTGACTTATGATATTACCCTTTATATCTGAATCGTTTATCCATTTTGACCTTATCTTGGTGGACAGTGTGAGATGTCGATCTATATCTGTTTTTTTCCCCTAAATTGCTTTCCATTTTCCCCAGCAATTTTTGTCAAATACTGAGCTCTTATCCCAAAAGCTTGTTTACTACTATGTATTGGGACAGCTAAGTGATACAGTGGATAAAGTGCTGGTCTTGGGGTCAGGAAGACTCATCTTCATGAGTTCAAATCTAACCTCCGACACTTTTGCTAGCTGTGTGACCATGAGCAAGTTACTTAACCCTCTTTGCCTCAGTTTCCTCATTTGTTAAATGGGCTGGAGAAAGAAATGGCAAACCATTCTAGTATCTTTGCCAAGAAAACCCTAAATAGGGTCCTAAAGAGTCAGACATACTGAAATGACCAAAGAACAATGATAGCAATTGTATACCCAATCTATTCCACTGATGCATCAATATATTTCTTAGCCAGCACCAGGTTGTTTTGATGACTACCACTTTGCAATATAGTTTGAAATCTGGTACTGCTAGGTTGCCTTCCTTCACATAATACACACTTAAATAAACAATAGATCCACTTTAATTTCTAAAACAAGGATTTATAAACTGGATTTTGTGGATCCCCAAGGAATTTGCGGATAAATTTCAGGGTATCTATAAACTTGGATAAGACAAAACACACCAATCTTTATTTTCATTAACTTCTTTTGTATTTCCTTTAGTTATTTAAAGACATTCTGAGAAGGGGTCTACAGGTTTCAAAGACTGCCAAAGGGTTTCATAATACCAAAAAAAAAAAAGGGTTTCATAATACAAAATTCTAAAAGGAAATGTTATCTCCTTTCTTTTTAAGGATTTATATTACTGATGAAAATTACTCAGAATACAATTTTCTTTGTAAGTCAAATTCAGTTAGCTTAGGGGAGACCGATTCCTTGAGACACTGTTTTCAATGAATAGAGGCCCTGGGACATAATGAAGCTATTCCACCGATGGGGAGTTAGTGGGAACTTGCTGTTTTGATGAATCATTCTTACTCCTAGGTACTAAGTCCAGTTGATTTTAAGCAGCTTAAAGAGTGATAAGTGCAGTCAGCTCCTTTTGGTGCCCTAGGACAAGGGCCCAGTCATCTCACCCTTTGATCTTTAGCTCCTGGTAAGAACAGTAATTAGTATCACTTATGACAGCTGGTCTTTGTTTTCTTTTTTTGTTTTGTTTTGTCATTTATTGGCTTCTGTTCCCCATGGGAAATGGCTGAATAATGCTAGTTCTTTTTATGTGAACTGAAAAATGTCATGTTATTAATCTCTAAATGATAGAAAAGAGAGACCTTAAAAGACTTCAAAAGTAAGGTCCAAAATAGAATATTATAACTATGAGCAACATAGAAGTAATATAATCCAACTTTCTTCCTTTTTATTTTGCAGGTGATAAACTAAGATGAAGGTTAAGTGACTTTCCCACAGTCATAAAGACAGTGAATGGCAAATTAAGGGCTAGATCCAAGGGATTCTGCTTCTGTCTTGTACCCTCTCCATACACGAACGAGATTAATAACATTCTATTTTGTTCTTCTTGTTAAATTGCATTTTTTCAATTATCATTTTTTTTCTCCCCAGTGGAAAAAATGGAAAAACAAAATGCTTGTTAGAAATATGCATAGTCAAACACAACAATTTCTCATGTTGGCCATGTACAAAAATGTATGTCTCATTCTACATATTAGTTTATCCTCTCTCTGTAATGAGATAGGTGGCATTCTTCATCATCAGTCCCCTGGAATCATGATTGACTAACATTGATTAGAATTCTTAAGTCTCTAAAAATTGCTTACTTTTACAATTTTGGTGTTATAGTATAAATGATGTTCTTCTTTTTTCCGCTTAATTCTGTATCAGTTAATATAAATCTCAGATTTCTCTGAAACTGTTTCTCCATTTCTTACAGTAGAATATTATCCTATCATCTTCCTTTATTATAACTTGTTTAAACATTCCCCAATTTATCGATCTCTCTTTGGTTTCCAGTTCTTTGCCACCACAAAAATAAATGCTATAAATATTTTTGTACATATAGGGCTTTTCCCCCTTTCTTTCATCTCCTTTCATCAAATAGTATAAAAAGCTTTGTTATTTTGAGGGCAGACATCCAAATTGCTTTCCGTCAATTCACAGCTTTACCAACAGTGCATTACTCCAATTTTAGTAGTATTCCATTTCAAAATCACAAACCAACCTTCTTCTACCCTACAAACATAGATTTTGGAAAGCTGCCTGCTCTCCATCTCGGTCTATCTCTTTAGAAACAGCTAGGTGGTGGAGTAGACAGCATGCTGACCTGAAGTCAGGAAGATCTAAGATAAAATCCAGCCTCAGATATCGTTCTAGTTGTGTGACCTTGGGCAAGTCACTTAGCCTTTGTTTGCCTCAGTTTCCTCAACATTAAAATAAGGATAAAAATAGCACCTACCTCTCAAGATTGTTGTGAGGAGCAAATGAGATAATATTTGTAACTCACTTGGCACATAGTAAGTAGGCACTATATAAATCCTAGCTATTATTATTATTATTTAGAGGACACTAGCAGGTTAGTGGAGAAATTACTGCTTTCTGGAGTCACATAGAGGGTGTGAAGCTAAGGCCCTAGATTTATAATTCTGCATCTCTCCTGTGTATCTTAGTTCTTTTTAGATCCAGTCCATAACACTACGAGACCCAGAATTATATTTTATTTTGTGGCAGCTTCCATTGTTGGACACAAAAAATCCAAATACCTTGTCAAAAGTCATTGGAAGCCATCTTACAGGATTTCTGACAAAACAGCCTACCCTACCCCATATAAGAGTGCCCTTCTATGACTTCCCTGGAAGTGGGCTTCTAGCTTGTGCTAGAACGTTTCATGTGACAAAGAACTTACCATCTCACCACAATAATAGCAATAATTCTCCTTAATATAGAATTTTGTAGGTTACAAAGCATATATATGTATATCTCTACATATGTGTATATCTACATATATATGTATGTATGTATTTATGTATGTATGTATCATTCACTTAGTTCAGTAGGAAAATGTCAGCACCCTGAACTTTGGAAAATACAAACGGAAATTACAGGCAAACACAAAAATACAGACAGAGAAAATAACACAATTCAGCAGACCAACAGATAGGACTTCTAGCTGTCTGACCATTACATGCATACATAGTTAGCTCGGAGAGAGAAGCACCAGCATCTGTGTTTTCAAAGCCCTGGGGCTCAATGGCTACCCAGAGTTCCATCTGACCAAATCATACAATTCTTCCCATAGGTGAGCCCCAAAACAAATCCTCACCTCGGAGTATATATACTCTTCTTCAGGGTCTGAAGACATCACAACCTTCCTGACCTACTGCCTAATTACAAAGTAACAAAAGATGTGGGCCTTCCTGAAAAACAAGCCTCCCCCAATCAAGCCCTTTCTGTTGGGTTCCACTTGAGGCCCATTAAGGGACAGAGAAGATCTTCAAATTCCCTAGGTCTATTAAGGGACAGGGAAGATTTTCAAATTTCCTTACCATTACATTCAGCCCCAAGATCTTTCATGCCCGTTACATAGGCAACTTATATCTGACCTGGCACTAACATCTCTTAAGTACAACATAATCTCCACAAAATAAACACATCACATTTGTAAGATACACAATATAACAACTTATTACCAGAGTGGTCACATGGCTTTAAACAAACATGAAGTGCATAACATTATAATCCCCTCAATCCAAACCAAAAATGTCCAAATAAAGTTCTCTTGGGGGTGTGTCCTTCTCCTCACCTCCTCACGCTGCTTCAGCATTGGCTTCCAAGTCCTGAGGGGTGGCTGGGCAACAAAGCCAACAGGGTGGGGTCCTTGGGTTTGCATAGCACTTCCCCCCCACCCACCACAGACAACTCCACCCTCCCCTTGGGTCCTAAACCATCCCAGAGGGATGCAGCAAGAAAGAACATTCAGCACTCCTGCCTTGCTGCACAGTCCTTGTCTTGCCCCACGGCTCAATTCTGAACTCTTGGGTTCCTCCTCCTCCCTTTACAGGAGGCAGCACTCCTGGCTTCTGCCTGAGTCCCAATGCAGGCAACTCTCAGTTCCCACTCTTACCTCACCAAAGTCGGCAGGTAGGCAGTTCTCCACTCCTGCTCCATGGATCCACAGAATCACAGCTGTCACAACTGGGAAACAAACAGTTATTCCAGCCCCCATACTTTCCTTTTAGTTTACAGATCCTGCTGACTATGCCATTTTGTAACAGCAAGCACCCTAGCATACCCAGGATGACTTCTAGCACAGGTTCTTTGATCTGTTTTACTAAAAGAAAGCAACTTTAAAGGGATCAACTATCTTTAATTAAACATATATGTGTGTGTGTGTGTATATACATACACATATATATGTACGAGTTTATGTGTGTATATGTGAATATATATACATATATACATATATACAAACACACATACACATATGAGGGAGCTGAAGTGCATAGTCAATCAGTAAATAAACATTTATTAAGCTCCTACTGTGTTCAAGGAACTGTGCTAAGCTAAGGGGATACAAATACAGAAAAAAAAAGCAAGTCCTTGCCTTCAAGGAGATTAGAATCTAATTAGCCAAGACCACAAATAAAAGGAAGCTAGAAAGAAGGTGAAGGGGAAGGGAAGAAGTTACTAGGTATGGGACAAAATGGAGAAGTCCCAAGAAGTGCAGTCTACCTAGGTGCCTTCATTAGAAGAAGGACCTCTTGACTCTGCCCTCCAATCAGAGATACTTTAGGGCCTATACCAGTTAAGTGTTCTGCATAAGGTCACACAACTGGTAAGAGACATGATTAAGACATGTTGTGTCAGATAATGGTCTTTTAAATCCAAGTCCAGTGCTATTTCTTTTATAATATGGCATTTTCTATTCTGTTATTCTACATTGATCTTGGACTTCAGTTTCCTCAAATTTTATTCAACTTTTCCTAGTTTGAAAATCATAGTACATTAGTGATTCTGATTTGGTTTTATCACTGTTAATGTTGTACTATTTTAGAGGGGACTATCAATCAGGCATGAGTTGGACTTGAGGTCTTTGGATGTCCTTTACAACTGTGAGATGGTTTGAGTCTGATATTTGTTCCCAGAAAAGTGGCTATTTATTCATTTAAACAAAATAGAAACAACCCTGAAAAGTATATTTAAAAGTCCTTTTAGTTACACTTAGAAGTTTTTTCAAACCATAGTTCATTCTGGGCTTTAGTCTTTGTGACAGGATCCCTATTACTCTTGTAGTCTCTTCCTTCCTTCTTTTGTATGTGAATTTTAAAAATCTGACTCCCTCTGCAGTGATACATTTTTAAAGTGCCTATTCTTGTCTTTTACATTTGAATAACTTACAATTATAGGGTCAAAATTTCATTTTTTTAAACCTTCCTCCTCCATCTCAAACTATTTTTCTTCTCTTGGGTTTCTATCTACATGATATATATCTACCTGTCTGTCCATCTGTCTATCTGTCTATCTGTCTAGATGTCTATATATAGACATCTCTACATGAACTTTTAAAAAATCTGGAAAGTCAAGAGTTCATCTATGTTCAAAATTTCTCCACTTTAACATGTCAATTTCTCCACACATCCTATCATTTCAACTTCATCAACCAATTTTTTTTGGCAAGAACTAAGTCCTAAGTAGCAATCTCCATGATTGCTTCCTCTGCCTTCTAAGAGGCAAAACGGCCATATCAGGAAAGCTGAGAATCTGTTACATAATCTGCTTCTAACACAGTGAGACTTCCAGCAGAGGGCTGGATAGTTGAAATCCTCCAGAATTATTCTACTTTCCTCTGTATAAATTCTGTAACTTGTAATAGGAATGATGAATCCTAAAGTCCTGCCCGCCACAATCTGACCATAGATTCTCAAAGTACAAATTCTGGCAGGCCCTACTAAGTAAGAAAAGGTTCTAGTATTTGCCATGTGACAGTTTGTTTTTCTCCAAGTCTGGATAGGGAGCTCATCAGCCCCAGAAGGATGCCCACCAGGGGATTTATTCTTTGGACATAGCAATTTATGAAACCACCTATTAGACAAAGCAGTCCTATGATCTGCACTGCCTATAGCAATGAAATAACGAGTCTTTGGAAGTGGTGAAGTATTAGAAAAAGTATGTTCCCTTATTTCTTTTTCTCCCTCCTTTTATCCTCACTCCAAAGCTGTCTGATGTGCATCCATATTCATGATTGTGGATTTACATGCCAAAAAAATGCATTGGGCCCTAGAATCATAGAATTATCATAAGATTATAGGAGTTATAGCTGAAAAGGATCTTAAGAGATTATCTAGTTCAAGTCCCCTGTAAGGGAAATGACTTGTTCTGCCCAATAAATTAATCAATAAGCATTTATTAAGTATTCACTATATGCTGAACAATTATGCTAGGTATTAGATGAGAGGATTAAATTGATTCTGTATCATTGTTATTGATCCTATTTGCAACTGATAGTTTTTGTCCTGTAACTGCCTAAGTCATAGTTCTTTGTGTGAACCTAGTGTGGAAATTCATCTGCCCTGTAATGAATTAAGTTCAGAAATCCAATTTCCCAGCTAATCCCTGTTTTATTCTTGCCTCAAGGAATTCTACTATCCTTGGGGGAGGTGGGTGGATGAGGACATCTCATCTAGTATCTTTATACTGCTAGGTTATCCTTCAAGGATGTCTGCTTTGCAATCCAAACTCTAGTCTACTATCTCTAACCTTGGAAGTGGACTCAAGCAATGAACACTTCTTAGTCAAAAGGAAGGAAGGAGGGAATTGTTGCTAGCTCCTCAGTTCCTAACTTCCAACCAATCATATTGTTCCTCTTGCCTCAACTATATATCTAATCATGTTGTCCTCCCATGATGTCACCTACCTTATTCTGTTCTTTGTTCTAACTTTATAAAAATGAGCTGTCTCCACTTCATGATCTTTGGCTTAAAACTGAGGTAGAGCCTTTGACCATTCTTAGGCAGATTCATGCCCTATTAATAAAATGTTATCTTGCCTGGAGAGAAAGTGCTTCAGTCCACCTTTGTTGAATTTTAATTGCAACATGAAGAATACAAAAACAAAGCCAAAAATAATACCTGCCCCCAAGGAGGTTAACAAGGGAAATAACATATTTACAAAGACAGGAGATGGAAGGTAGAATATTGTGTATAAGGAATTGTAGGTAGGTCAGTTTGGCTGGAATGAAGCACATTAAATATGTCTGAATATACAGATTGGAGCCAGATTGTGCAGAGTTTTAAATAATAATAGGGGTGTGTATTTTATTTGAGAGACAATAAGGAGATGCTGGAGGGGATGGAATTTGAGCAGAAGAAAGAAGTGGTCAGCTTTAGGAAAACCACTTTGGCAGCGGGGTAGAGGATGGATTGAGGGGAGAGGCCAATTAAGAGGCAACCACAATAATCTAGAAAAGAGATGATGAGGGCCTGAACTAAGGTGAAGAAGATAAATATGAGTGATATTGTGGAAATGCAATCAGTACAGTGTGATAACTGTAGAGGCTGAGAGAGATGAAATAATGGAGGATAACTCTGAGCTTGTGAATCTGAGTGACTGGAACAGAAATAGAGAAGTTCGGAAGACGGGTGGGTTTTGAGGGAAAGGTATTGAGTGCTGTTTTGAACATATTGAGTTGTAGAGTGTCAAAGTCAAACACTTATTATGATAGATAGTAGGTGATAAGTTTGGAGAAGCAAATCTAGAGGGAGAGCATCCATTGAAAACTCAGGGAGACTTTAGTAGATCAAAGATTAGATAAGAAAAGCTAAAGAATCATAAAGAAACTTGCTTCAATTCTTCGATGAATCATTTGGACTCATCAGTGTGACTGCTCCTTCCAGCAACACAGATTATAACCCATTCTGTGTTATTTTTGTTCACATTCTCCCATAAATCCTTCAAAGAGGTTCCATCCAGCATTTTTTTGGAAATCTCTTTGTATTACATGGGCACCTGTGGGGCTCACCGTCTGTTCATTTTTCACTCTTGCTGGGTGGAAGATGCAACTTTTTCCTCCTTAATTCTTCTTCGATAATTTGTTGTAACTCATTCACATCCACCGTGCAATAGAGGGGTGGGAGGAATATCCATATATGGATTTCGGGAGAGACTTCAAAAGTAATTTCTACCAAAAGAAATAATTTCTGCCTAAACAGATTCTCTGACATTAGTAAAAATGTTAATCCCATTGTAAAATAAATAGTGCTGTACAAAAGAGTCAAACACTGGAGTTGGAGTTAGAAATGATGTTGAGCAGAATGGAGAAAGTATTACAACATTTCTCTTCCTTCTCCTTTTCTTTTGCTCCCTTTCCTTATTCAATTATCAATTCCTTCATACAGTTGAGATCTTTTTCCAACCATTCCTAATCCCTAGGAAGATTTGACTATTTTAATATACTAATGAAAATCAATAATAATATATTGGATATTTATACTCCATCCTGTGGAAAACATCACAGAGAGGGAAAAAAAGGACAATATAGAAATGAGGTGCTTGGAGGAGTGAAATGATTAGTGAGACTGATGGAGAATTAAGAGGAAACATATGATAAAATTTGTGCTTGAATGAACAAAATGGGCAAAGGAAAAGGAAGTGATGAAATATGATAAGTAACAGAGTAAAACAAAGAACCAAAAGTCTTAGAATTCAGAATAGCAAATTGATAACCTAAACAAGTTGACTTTAAGATTGATATTATGTCTTTGTTCCCATCAGCTACTTTAATTAGGATGACCTCCTGCCAAAAACTATTTCTAGATACTCTACCAAATGTATAAACTAGGCTTTAGGTACACATTTCTCTGTATGTGCCAAGGCTAAACCAAAAGACACTGAAAACAAAATGTGTTGAAACAATCCAGAAATTTGTTTTAAAAATGTTAAATTAAAAATTAATTTTAAAATCAGTATTTTTCAGTTTGATCTGCACTAGCTATCTTCCATCTTAGTGGTGAATACCTTTGGCAAATGAAATTCCTTTCTTTTCTGTCTTGCCTGACACTAACCTTAAAAAGATCCTTGTTACAAGGTTCTCTCTGTGTTATATCTTTCATAGGATTTTAAATATTTTTAGTGTATGCATGGGAAGCACCTTGATAGTAGAAAACCTTTAAAGCAAAGATTCTTAACATTTTTTGTATGTGTCATGGATCCCTGTGGCACTCTGGACTTTTGCCTATGGACCACTTCTTAGAGTTATGTTTTTGAAGGCATGACATAAAATACCTAAGACTACAAAAGACATCAATTACATTGAAATAGTTACCAATTTTTCCTTTAAAAGAAAAAGTTCATAGGCCCAAGTTTGACCCTCTAAGGCAGCAGTTCTCAGCCTACGGGTTGCAACCCCTTTGGGGGTCAAACGACCCTTTCACAGGGGTCACAGGGGTCCCCTAAGACCATGGGAAAACACATATTTCTGATGGTCTTAGGAACCGAGACACGGCTCCTCCATCAGTCTCCAGGCGGGTTCACCCACATGCAGATACACCCACATACGAGTATTAAAGGGTCGCAGCATAAGGAAGGTTGAGAACCACTGCTCTAAGGTACTATTTTGTCCTAGTGAATCATATACTCTCTTAAAATATCTGTACACAGTGGGATTTTTTCTTCTCTACAGATTTCAGTTGAGTTGTGTGATAATTAAGGTGTCATCTACTGTGGAATATAGCAGACTAAAGCTCACTTCTTCTCTCCTAATGCCTTTTTGGAAGATGTCCTTATTGCATCGGTAGATTATTGTCATACAATTTTATATAGATGAGCAAATAAGAATAAAGGTCAGCAGGCGCTTTTCTCATGATCCCCTTCTTTTAGTATTCTTGAAAATAAAAATTCCAACATGTCCGATAACTTCTCTACTTGGAAACACTTTGCAGATAGATCCACAAGGCCTCCACATGTGTATTAACTCGCAGATTGGCTGTGTGTGTTCATTGAACCAGCAATTGCTATTCTTTGAGTTTGCCCATAGAACTGGTGAGGAATTCCACTAGATTATATTATCCTCTAGATCTCCCTCTGCCCCTCCTAGCCCCCAAAGTAGTATGGGTTATTTTATTAAAAACTTCACTAAAATCTAGGCATACACTCTCTATAGCATCATTCTGACATAACAGTTTAGCAACCCTGTCAAGAAGAGAAGTAAAGCTACCCTATTACCCATTCTTGATACATCCATACTAACTCGTAATCTTGTACAGAAACATGGGAAGGGGTGGCTAGGTACACAGTGAACCACAGTGCACTAACCCTGGAGTTAGGAGGACCTGAGTTCAAATTCAGCCTCAGACACTTAACACAGAACTACCCGTGGGACCTTCAGCAAGTCACTTAACCCCAAATGCCCCTGAAAAAAAAAAAAGAAACATGGGGAAAGGGAAAATGTAGGTATATATATATATATATATATATATATATATATATATATATATATAAAATGTAATGTATGTAATGTAATGTAATGTAAATCATTCTTTCTAGATGCTGGCACTACGTCTGTTTATGCAGAACATAACTCATCCACGCCTTTTTATCCTGTGAGGTTCCAATGGTGGGGCTGCCCTATGCTTGCAGTCTTTCTTGGATTATCTTAGTTTTTAGTCTGTTTTGTTTTGTTTATTGTTCTTAATGAAGTACTTGGGATGGTCAGCTCTAATCCTTTCTTCACCCTTCGTGCTATACTCATATTTTTTTTTCAAATTATACATGTTACATATGAAGTCTTTCAGATTTGCAAATACCATTTTGGGACATAATCTAATTCAAGGGTTTTCATAGTGTTGTCTTCAGGTGTCTGGAAGTCCTTGTGACCCTTTCAGAGGATCTGTGAGGTCAGAAGTATTTTCATAATGATAACAAAGATGTTATTTGCCCATTAAATACTTTTTCTTCTTCCAACTACATATCTTGGTGAGACTGGATTTTCTTAATATTCTTCAACCAAAATAATATCCTTTAATAGACTGGATGCAGAAGCAGATATGAGAATCCAGCTGCCTTCTATTCATCCAGATATTAGACTTGCAAAGATATGTAAAACAATGCCATTCTTCTAAGCTTTTTGTTTGAATAAAAGAGTTTTTCATAAAATAGATTATTTATGTTGTCATCATTGCTTTATTATTGCTAATTGAAATTAATTAGTAAACATTTTAAAAGTTTGTTAGTTTTAATTTCTAATGCAAATCTATTAATAAATAAAACCCACATAAATAAAAGCTCTTTGGGAGCCTCAATAAATTTTAAGATTATAAACTGGTCTTGAGACCAAAGAGTTTGAGAATTGTTGATCTAGCTCACAGTCTTTTAGTGGCATTTCTCAGATATTATATTGCCACATACCAACATTAGCACAATGTTTCCAGAAATATCTATTACTCTATCTATATCTAGATGATTTTACCTCAATAAATCATTTTGACAGGCAAGAGCCCTATTTAAAAGAAGAGGAATAACTTTTTGTATACAAAGGAACTGGAAGGAAAGCAAAAGATTGACTTCTAAGACACCGAATTGTCATTTTTCTATTTTCTCCATTATCTTTGCAGTAATCATGTAGAAAGTGATTCCTTGATCATTTTAACAAATAATAGCATTTACATTTGAGGGGAAAAGAGGAGGAGCAGTGTGGAGGGAGCTTTGTCCTTATATCCAATAAATGGAGATAATACTGTAAAGCACTTAACACAGGGCCTGGCTCATAGGAGTAGCTGCGTAATAAATGTTTGTTCTCTTCCCTTCCTTTATATCAAACTAATCAAGATATACAAAATAAAAGGCTGAGAAAACTAATTCCATGCTCTGTCCTTTAGTAACTGAGTGAACTGTTTATACCTGTTTTCTATATATCTAAGTTACTGATGCCATGGCTAGAGCTGTGATTTCCTTTATATATCAAATACAATGTCTACACTCAGTACATGTGAAAAATGGCATTAAAAAATGTAGCTTCAGCCCAGTGTGGGTTGAACAAACATGTATTACACTCCCTAAATCAAAGTGTGCCAAGTGAAAAGTCATTTCAGCTCTCTCAGAAAGAGAACTTGTGATTATTTACTCACATCCTAAAATCACTGGGGAAAGGAGTGTGCATAATTCAAAGTGAATGGCAGAACCTCTGCTCAGGAGAGGTCCAGGATTAGAAAAGCTAGAATCTTAACAGTGTTAAGGCTATGAAACATTGGCAAAGCTGAATGGAAATCTTGCCCAGCACTTGACCACATCATGACTGAATACATTACATTTTGTATTCACTAAATCCATGTTCTTATACTTAAAAGGGAAAATAAATTGAAGATCTAATTCAAGGGTTTTCATAGTGTTGTCTTCAGGTGTCTGGAAGTCCTTGTGACCCTTTCGGAGGATCTGTGAGGTCAAAAGTATTTTCATAATGATAACAAAGATGTTATTTGCCCATTAAATATTTTTTCTTCTTCCAACTACATATCTTTGTGAGATAAATCACTTTTTATGACAGATTGAGGATTATTTTATTTTCAATGTAAATTGAATATGCTCTTGTGAAGTTAGATCCTCTCAGCATACTCATTTTCTGAGCAGTGCATGTACTGAGGATCACATTCAGCAGCTCTGGCATGTCTATGAGTGAGAAGGGCAGAGGAGACACTTTAAAAAATTGTCTGAAATAGAATTTCAAATAGTGAGTTTCCTGACAGATCAAATAGGAGATCCTTGTTAGCCACAATCAGAGATGGAGTGGCTTTTTTCTTTTAAATTAAAATTTTTGAGAAGGCTATGAGATAATGCCTCACTAGACTCTGTAAAACAGCTGAAAACCAAGGGACAGTTTTATTTTTTCATACATGGAATGTGGAAAAAATCACTTAGTGGTCTTTTCAAACACACAATATACAAATGAATGAATCATTATAGTAAATTGTGCTTATGCTGACATTGTGGTCAAATGTTTGATTTAACTGTCTTCACAAGGGACTGGAAAAGGAGTTTTTAAAGAAATCCAAAGCTATTAGGTTTGGGAACGAAGGAATAAACACACACAGTATTTCTTGCGCTTGAAAGAGTAAACACAAAATTGTTGGTCAAAATCAGCAAACACCATTTTGACGGTATTAACATGAACATCAAATGACCTTTTAAACATCTTAGATTACGTGTCCCATCGACATTTCAATCTTGACGTGCCCTCGAAGAACTCATCACCTTTATATTCAAATTCTCCATTCTTCTGAGGGCACTACTCTCCTTCTAGTCACCCAGGCTTGAAACCTCAATGTCATCCTTGACTCCTCACTCTCACTCCCTCTATACATACAATTGATTACCAAATTCTACAATTTCTACTTTTATAACATCTCCCATATATATTTTCTCTCTCCATTCACACAACTACCCCTTCAAACTGAAGCTTTCATCATTTGTCTTCTTGAATAGAAAATTATAATAGTCAAGTAAGTAAGTATTTTAATGCTTACGTTGTAAGCAGTGATTCTCAACCTTCCTAATGCTGCGCCCCTTTAATATAGTTCCTCATGTTGTGGCGACCTCCAATTATACAATTATTTTGGTTGCTACTTCATAACTGTAATTTTGCTACTGTTAGGAATCGTAATGTAAATATCTGATATGCAGGATGTATTTAAATTGAACATAACCCACAGGTTGAAAACCGCTAAGCCTTATGATGTTCCAGACTTTGTGCTAAATTCTGAATAGTTGGTTTCTCTCCATTCTGATCCGTCATCTATCTACTCAGCTGCCAAAGTAATTTTACTAAAGTCACCTCCATCCCACCCCTTACTCAAACTTTAGAAACCCCTTGTTACCACTGAGATAAAATATAAAGTTCTGTGTTTGGAATTTTAAATTCCTTCCTATCTTTCCAATCTTCTTCTTTACTCCCCTCCATAAACCCTATGATCTAGCTACACTACAGTTTCTTGAATGCAGCATACCATATCCCTTCTCCTGGCCTTTGTACTCATTGTCCCTCATGCCTGCTCTCACTCCTCACTTTTGCTTCTCTGAGTTTCACTGGCTTTCTTCATGTCTCAGCTCAAATCTGTCTGCAAGAGGCCTTTCTTTTCTGTTGCTAGTGCCTTCCTCTTTGAGATTTCCTTTCTTCTACTCTCTCTATGTTTTGTACCTACCTAGTTATTTATGTAATAATGGAAGGAGGGAAGTGGTCACCCACTCGGTAGCACCTCATATATCTGCTCAATCTGGGCTAGCTTACTTACCCCAACCTGCCCTCATATGGATAGAACTCAGTGCTCAGAAAACTGTCATTACATGTTTATATGAGAACTCTCTTTAGGTACTAGGGGCAACCCTGTAGTAGGGGAATATATATCTCCTACTCACTACTTTTGCTCTTAAGCCCCTGCTTGTGTGTTTCCATTTATAAAAACCAGCCCTTTGCAATAATGGCACTTTTTAGATACTAATTATAGCCACTTACCTGTTGTTGTTTGTCCTTCATTTTCAAAGAGGACCAATGACATCACAGGGTGATATCTTGACTTGCATGTGAATTAAATTTAAGTGAAGCAGAGTTGCACAAAGTTGTCAACTTCCAGTCCTCAAAGTCCAGTGGTATGACAAAAGTCAGAATTAGTGGTGGCCCGGGATGCAGTAGATAATCTTGGTGTCTGATTTTTTTATGTCAGACCAGGCTCTAAGTCAGTGGTTCTCAACCTTCCTAATGCCATGGCCCTTTAATACTTGTATGTGGGCATATCTGCACATGGGTGAACCCACCTGGAGACAGATAGAGGAGCAGTGTCTCTGTTCCTAAGACTATCAGAAATATGTGTTTTCTGATGATCTTACATGACCCCTGTGAAAAGGTCATTCGACCCCCAAAGGGGTCACAACCCACAGGTTGAGAACCACTGCTCTAAGTACTCCACAGCACCTGCTCCAGTCATCTTTTTGGCCATTGAACAAATTGTTCTCATCTACCCAAACCTCTGGGGGAAGTCTTTACATGTTTGGGGTAGACATCCCCTTAACTTGTGATAAATTTGAGCCTGTCGAAACAAACACTAATAATGCAGGCAGAATAAATACATCATAATCCACACATAGGCTTAAGTTATGTTTTTCAATCAATGCGTGCAATATCCATAGGGGAGAATGAAACCTGCTGAGGAGCTAAACTTGTGAGGAAAACCTATGGTATCACAAGTCAGGAGCTACAAACTTCAGTGTACTCTTTCTGTTTCAGGACTTGTCTGTAAAGGTTTCTTGATGTTTCTATGTTGAACAGATGCTTTCACTGCTAAGCTAAGCTGATCCACATTGCACTAGACTAATACCTTATTAGGCATAACATCGCAGCCAAACTAATCAATCCAGCAGGTGACATCTCAGATTCTCTGCTTCCAAGCTGTTTCTCTGCTTACTTTACTTCAATAGCAACTGTAGCCTCTATCCCTTCCAGCTGATCTGAGGCAGTTCTGAAATCTACCTTTTCATCTGTCTGTCTCTGTCTTTCTGTCTCTGTGATTCTGTCACTATTTCTCTTTTTTTTTGTCTCCCTCTCTGTCTCTCATATTTCTCTGGATTCAGACTAGAGATTTATTTGCAAATAATCCCACCTTAGCTTATGATTAATAATGAACTTCTATCTGTAATAACATAAATTATATTTATCTCTTCATCAGAAGACAATTTTGATATCCGTTATCTCCCCAGCATACTATATAGCTTGTCACATTCAGAAAGATCCAATTGGCACGCTATCTCTAGACTCTGACTCAGAATAATTGCTACAGCAATTGTTTCTCTTAGAACTATGAGAAAAGCAGACTTAACTCAGCAACAGATTGTTCCATTTGAAAGAACAGAACCTTAAAGGGACAGTACCTTATATTTATGTATTGTCTCCTGTTTTTTTTACTTTTCTTTGTACCCTAATTTCTTAGCACAGTTCATATAGTAAGCACAAAATACATACTATTTGATTGATCGATGAAAAAAATCCCTCTCTAACACGTGCAAAGGAAGGGTAAACAGGAGACAACATAAAGAAATTTTTAAAAAGCAGACACTGGACACATGCTTTTCTGATTTTTGTAATGCCTTTCATTAACAGTATGCCCAGAGAATCTCACATAAATAGATTTTCCTAAATGCCAGTGAATCAGCAGAATAATGGCTTTATCTGTTATGACCAAATTTTCTGCTCAGTGTAGTTATTATCGGTTGCCTCTTGTTTTTCTGTTAGGAGGAATAGCTGGTTAGACGTGTTTGTTCATTGGAAAGTTGTTGATACAAACCTGTTTGCTGAAAGAAAGGACCATCTAGGCTTAATGGATGAGTTTACCTAAAAAATAATAAAGCATATCAACTCTGCTTTTAGAGAAAACATTATGCCTTCCTTATGCTTATGATTATTCATGGTTTTCACTTCACCGATACCATTATTCAGTTGTTTTTTTCTTCCTGAGTCCCCTCATGCTCTTGTCTTGGGCATATCTAGTCCATCAACTAACTATTTGTTAACTTCCCACTCTGTGTCCCAACACTACTAACTAGACTGTAGGGTTACTGAGGGCAAGGGATTATACTTTATATTTCTTTGTAATTTCCCTCATTGCCTACCACTAGTGTTTTGTACATAAGAGTTGCTCTGTGTGTGTGTGTGTGTGTGTGTGTGTGTGTGTGTGTGTGTGTGTGTTTATTTTTACTGGGGGGAAGGCACGGGAGAGGCAGGAAGATTACGTGTAATTAGTGGCAATAGGGATTCATTTGTCCCTAAATTGCCAGTAGTATCTTCTATGACAAGAATCAAAAGACAAAGAGAAGGGTGAGACTGTTTGAGGAGGTGCAGGGCCCAGTGTAATAGAGCATCGTGGGACAAGGAACTGTGAGGTGCCAGAACTTTCTGTCAGCATGAATTCCTGGGAACATTTTTTGACTATTCAGTAATCCCTTTTTAGGTCTCCCCAGTAATCTCTTCTTCTTGGGGCCCTAGCAACTCAATTGCTTATTGCTCTTTCCAGTATGATCATCTGTTGTAACCAACCCAAATTTCTCTCCTCCCAGGACCAGATCATGGTTTCAGAGGTTCTTCCCTATGTTCCTATCTGAGAAGTCAATTTTTACTCTTTGCCATAACTAGAACTAAACCATGGGCAAAAGTAACAAGGAGTCTACACAAGCCAGAAATACATAAATCGGCAACTACCTGTAAATGTTTTATGAGGAAGAGGGTGAGCAGTTTAAATTTTTTATTTTCTGTGTCTTTTCAGGACATGAGTTTTTATAGTTTAGCCTTTTCACCATTACTAAAATAGCTGGGTCAAATTCCATTAAGCATAGCTTCACATAGGAAACTGTTTAACAAAACAGAAATGTATTAGGCTCAAATCTCAGCCAGCTTCATGATGTGCAACACTAAATCTTCAACATTCATTCCTGTTCATTCCTAGTACGTCTTACTAATAAAGCTGAATATTTACCAGAATAGTTAGCTCTCATTTTATATTCTCCCCAAACAAGAGTATAACAAATTGGTAGAAAATGAAGAAAATAAACCTTTAACTTATATATTCCAGCCCCAAATAAGCAAATTTAACTACAAATGGGTTGGTCTATCTGATCTATAAATTTAGACTGTCTTACCAAAATGCCAATTATTTATAAGAATCTGGGATCTCCTCATGGACATACTTGCTCTAATAATGCAAATCACAGGCCCATCCATATCTTCCCATCCTGTGCTACCTTTCTGAGCTCCTTGAGTGAAGAAATTGTCTTTTAATTTTCTGCATATCCCCATTATTTAGCATAGTTCCTGTACTTAATAAATGTTTCTTAACTTAGTGACCATGTCCTCTCCCCAAATTTTCCACAAGTCATTTGTCTGAGTACTCCGCATCTCCTGACATTGTGTGGATATCAGATAAAGGAGGAATAGGCACATTGGTTATCCCTTGTTCTCACCACATGATTAATCTATCCTTTTGTAGTCACAATAGACATTATTTATCCATTCCCCCCCCTCCATGGGGATAATTTAAGCCCAGCTCATTGGTTCCAAGTTGCTTTCTGGAGAGGATGGATAAATTCACACCTCCACATGAATGTCTCACTACCCTGATAATCCTGTGGATTATAGATTTGAAGGAGAACCTACCTACAAATTGATTAAATTTTCCTTTGTCCTATAATCAGTGCTTGGGAGCATCATGTTATATAGTTATTGATAACTTACATTTCTTTTGGAAATGGGCTGTTTATATCCTAAAACCATTTATCAGTGGGAAATGACTCTTGTTCAGATATGTCTGTATCAACTCCCTATGTCTCTCACAAACTTGGAATATAATGGCAATGTAACATATGTGTAGAGAACACATGTGACCAAGGCAACTCATGTTTTTTATTTGTTTTTTAACTGCAGGACACTCATGTCACAGCTCACCTTAAGAGTCCCATGGAATGTTTTCCTTTTTAAATGGAAATATTTGTGGCTTTTGGTATTTGTCAAGTTTAGAATAACAAAAAATTAAAATTATTTTTAAAAAAAGTTTGTTGTTGAGAAGCTGGGGAAAATCCATTTTATTGTACAGTTTCCAAAGATTAATTTGTCATAGAAAGTACAAGTAATGAAATTCAAGTGGAGAACTTCTGTTTTAAGAATTCATATTTTGGGTGGAGGACTGTCCTTGGATTCTGTACACCTTGAAGCCTTTCTTGCTACGTAACTCTAGGCAAGTCACTTAACCTCCCAATGTCTCAGGAAACTTTCTAAAATCTTAAGTTGCAGGACAATTTCTGATCTGTGATGATTGAGGGAATTTCCTTAATGGGAGTTGGTAAGACTTATAGAATCACAAATCTGATAAAAAAAAATTGTGTTTTCCTTCAACCCATAAGAGTTACTCTGTCTACCTTTGGATGAACTTTAAGGAAAGAGAGAAGAATAAATTAATCAGAGGATTAAGCAGAATTTTACTTCTTTTCCCAGAAAAAAAAATGAAGCTCAAAGGTGCCTAAGTGTTATTTTAGGTCCTGTGCAGACATAAACAACAATAAATTGGCTTACCGGAGTCTTCAGGCATGTAATTTTCTTTTTTTCCCCAATGTGGGAACTCCCTTTAAAAAGTCAGAATAACTGCTCATTTCAAAGTCTGAACACAAAAAAAGAGAGGACTGCCTTGTCCAGAGCAAAAAATAATTTCTCCTGAAAGCAGTGAAATGAACGGCTTATTAGCCACAGGTGAAAACAGGGACAGAATTTGACACTGTCTTCTGTTGTTTTACCAGTTTACTAAGGTTCATTCTAAAATTCTGTGATTCATTTGGGAAGAATTTGTTGATGCAATGTTATTCTCTCTGTAGCTTAAAAAAGTGCTTGAAAATGAAGCAAAGGCAGTTTCAAATTCTCCACTAAATCAGTTCAATTATTGTTGTTTATGTCTATAGTAGACCTATAATAACACAAACACCAAAGAATAGGAATGTTAGAGAACGATGTGTATTAAACCTGACTATCAAGTAGAACTTGTTTTTTAGAGCTATATAATAAATTCAGTGCATTAGTTTGGAAGCTCTTCTACTTGTCGGTGTTTTCCTCTTGACTATTCTTTTTAAAAATGCTTCAATGATTCTTTTCTTTCTTCACGATCACTAATCTCCTTCAATCTCCAAATTCCCTTCCACTACTAAAAACAAAACAAAACAAAAAACCCAAACAAACCCTTACTAGTAACAAATAAGTACGATCAAGAATAACAAATAAACATAATTGCATGTAAGTCCATCACCTCTTTGTTAGGAGGTAAGCAGCATGCTTTATCATTGGACATCTGGAATTTAACTGGTAATTTCATTGATTAGACTGCAGAGGTTCTCAACCTGTGCGTTGCGACCCCTTTGGGGATCGCCTAAGACCACCAGAAAACACATTTCTGATGGTCTTAGGAACCGAGACACTTCTCCTCTATCTATCTCCAGGAGGGTCCACCCACAAGTGGATACGCCCACATATGGGTATTAAAAGGTCATGGCATTAGGAAGGTTGAGAACCACTGGATTAGAGTTCTTAAGTTTTTCAAAAATGTTTTTCTTTAATATGTTATAGTTATTGTATAAATCATTTTCCTACTCATGCTCAGTTCAACCTGCATCAGTTCATACATGCCCTCCCACTTTTCTCTGAATCTAACCCTTTTGGCAACTTCTCCCAGCACAAAAATTTTCCATTGCATCCCATGATTTGTTTAGACATTTTACAGTTGATGAATTCCCACTTTTTCCTCCATTTTCTACAACTAAAGGTGCTGCTATAAATATTTTTGTACAAAATGTGTCCCTTCTCTCTGTCTTTGCTCTCTTTTGGGTATAAGCCTAATTATTACTGGATTACAAGGTTTGAACAATGTAGTGCCATTTTTGTAACTTTTACCTGGAGAGGAATGATTCTTGCTCTTATGTATTTGAATCAGTTCCCTACAAATCTTAGATATCAGATCTTTATCAGAGAAATTTCCTGCAAGATTTTACCCAATTAACTGTTTCTTTTAGTTTTAACTTCACAAATTCTATTTCTGTAAAACCTTTTCTATGTTGTGTAATCAGAATTATCGGCATTATCTTCTGTGATCCTCTCTGTCCTGCTTGGTCAAGAACTCTTTCCCTATCTGTAACTCAAAAGAGTATGTCCTTTCCTGCTCCCCTAATTTGTTTATCATGTGATCTTTTATATGTAGGTCATAGATCTATTTGCAGCTTATTGTGGCATATGATGTGAGGCCTTGGTTTAAACTTAATTTTTGCCAGATTGCTTTCCAGTTCTTCTAGCAGAATTTGTCAAATAGTGAGTTTTTACATTAGTAGTTAAGAGTTTGACACTACAGTGAAAATTAATGCTACAATGTTAGTTTGCATCTGTATTTTGTATACTTAATATTTCCACTGATCAACTTTCAAAATTTTAACCAGTACTGAACATTTTTTATAATTACTGCTTTGTAGAATTTTTTGAAATCTGATACTTCAAGGCTCCTTTCTTCTGACTGTTTTTCATTATTTCCCTCGAGATTCTTAACCTTTGTTCCTCCAAATGAATTCTGCTAAGATTCTTCTAGCTCTATAAAGTAACTTTTGGGTAATTTGACTGTTACGGCACTGAAAAAGAAAATTAATTTAGTGTTGTCATTTTCATTATAATAGTATGACCCAACAGGAGCACTTAATATCTCCCCAATTGTTTAATGTCTTTATTTCTATGAAGGAAATTTTATAGTTTTAATATATAATTCCTTTGTGTATCTTACTATATAAACACCAAAGTATTTTATACATTCTATAGATGTTTAGAGTGAAATTTATCTTTCGATCTTTTGATCTTTTTCTGTTAGATTTTGTTGATAATATACAGAAAAGCAGATTATTTACATCAGTTTCTTTTATATTCTGAGACTTTGTTACAGTTATTAATTATTTCAATTAATTTTTAGTTGCCTCTCTAGGGTTCTCTATGGAGAGTATCATATTATCTGCAGAGAAGTAGTACTTTTATTTTCTCTTTCCATATTTTTATCCCCTCCTTTTCTTTTTTCTTGTCTTAATTTTTTAGCATTTCTGCAATTATATCAAGTAATACAGGTGATAATGGAAATCCCTATTTTACTTTTGATCTTAGAAAGATTTCTATCATTCCTTTCTTTCTTATAATGTGAGCTCTTGGTTTTGAGTAAATATGATTTTCCATATTAAGACAAGGTCCACTTGTTTTTATGTTTTTTAGTTTAGGTTTGTTTTTTTTTTTAACAGAAATACGGGCTGTATTTTGTCAGAAGCCTTTTCTGTAACTATTGATAAAATTATGTGATATTTTTTGTTATTAGCATGGTTCATTTGATTTGTATTGAACCAACCCTGCATTCTTAGATTAAATCCAACTGATGCAGGCATGATTTTAAAACTAGTATCCTCTTAGCTCAGATTCAATGTTGGGACATAATCAGGTAATTCACAGGTCACTGAACATTTAACAAAGGAGGAAGTTTACTTCTCAAGTCTTTTACTGGACAGTCCTCTAACTTGGTGGGTTCTAAGAGATAAAAGAGAACAGAAACAAACAAAACAAAGCAAAAATAAAATAAAAATGTGTAGAAATACCAAAGCTAAAAGTTCTAATCCTTTCCTTCTTCCTTCAGAAAGATTAATCTCAAAGTCTTGCCTTGTAATGCATATGACATCACATCTTTGAAGTTTGCAGTGGGTTTCCTAACGTGAGGTAGTGATGACCAACCATAGCATCCCCAAAGATATCAGGGCCACAGGAGAGATGATGACACCTCTAGTGCAGTTGCAGATTTTTTCTCCTGGTGTGAGGTGATGGCAGTGAGCAAGAGCATCTCCAGGAATAGCAGGGCCTTTATAGATGTACTTTTGGAAAAGTCGATGATTCTTTGACCTTCACCACAATCATCTGTAGTAGAGTAACTAAGAGGTGAGATTCTTGTGTGCAAACTATCTTAGGTTTTAAGTGGATGCTGAGACTCTGCTTGTACCACCACCCACTCAGAATTCCATGGCCCACCAGCCAAAACTTCTTGCTCACTGACACCTCTGTCAGGGCAATAAATCTCTGCTCCCTCGGAGGCTTCTGTGAAGGACCTGCACTCTTCCACAGTGACTAAATAAGGACTCCACCTCACCCTAATCCAGCGAATTACCACCAAGTCAGTTCAAGTAGAAGTGTGTCCAACATGTGGCCTATGGAACTCATACACCCCACAATACTTCTGAATAGGGGCCAAACCACATTAAAATGTGATTGGAAAATATCTAACAAAAGAAATGAAAAATTAGCATAAGATAGATAGTTAACATGTGCTTTTCTAAGTCAGTATGCACCACATAGATCCTTATGTATAGTTTAGTCCCTCCCGCCTTTTTTTGCATTTGACATCACTGAACTAAGGAATCTCCTTTCTTCCAGATAAATATATACCCATGAAAGTTATATTGCAACAGTTTCACCTCCCCCATGATATTAGAAAGCAAGATACCCTCCCAACAATACCATTCCCCCAAGTGCTTTCTGGGAAGGAGTTCTCTCAACCACCTCAAAGGACAGGAAGTCTTCCATTTGAAGAAAATGTGAGCTACCCCTTAAGGTTATATGGAGCCCTCTGAGAAGGCAAGGAACTTGAGGTCACGGCAACTCCTTACTGGGGAAGGAATGTTGAAGGGCTGGACAGGATCAGCCAGAACTATGTCCAAAAAAAATTTCGTTCTTATCAGATAAGTGTTCCTGGAAATTGGATTCAAGAAATCACTAGACAAGTGAGCCCTTCCTCTTTCTGTGGTAGCATTTATTTGCCACGAACACGACTTCTGAGAGGTTGGACATCTGAGGTGAGCATTTAGATGTATAATGATACAGCTGTTTAGTAGTAGGGACAAAACCTCTTACCCTAAGATGAGAGAGTACTATATTGCTAGTTGAGGATAGATTGAGGGTCACTTGGATTGGGAATGGCTGTCTTGTTCTTAGTGAGAGGGTTCACATGATCCTATGCCCATCTCAGCATGGTATTATCACCCAAATGTTCAAATTGATACTGGACATATTCCCCAACCTTTACTACTCTTGTAGTAGAAAGTGGACAACAAGTTCCAAACTGGATGTTTAGTCTATGTCTCTAATAAGTGCTGACATACTCTACAAAATGCAAGGGGAGGTATACGCTGGCAAAATCCCTCCATTGGTCCTGACTCCAAAAGGATGAGCCTTTGAGTGTGCAATCATATTCTTTCTTTAAAAAAAAAATACTTATTTTATTCTGAACTTGATAAACAAAACAAACATTTCCATAACATAGTAGAATAGAAAAAAGAGGATTGTACAGGAAACTGCAAATCTGTTATGTGCAACTTGTTATTCTTTTAAAACATAATCAAGCAATCATGCAGCGTTCTTTATTTTCCTTTTTTTCTTCCCTCCTCCTCTCCACCCTAGAGATGGCTACCTTTAGAAACATAAATATATATATATATATATACACACACACACAAACCACTCTATATGTACATCTGCTTATTAGTACTTTTTCTGTATACACATAGTATCTTTTTCATGTCCTTCATAGTTAATACAATTATTTATAATAGTCAAAATGACTTAGTCACTCAAAGTTGTTCTTAAAAAATGTTGCTATTAAGAGAGGAATATATTGGGGGAAGGAAAAAGGGAGAGATAGAATAGGGTAAATTATCTCACATAAAAGAAAGAGGCAAGAGAAAATTGTTACAATGGAGGGGAAGAGCAGGAAGATGAAAGGAAATGCGTCAACATGACTCTCATTGGATTTGGCTTAAGGAGCAAAGAGCATATACACTCAATTGGGTATTTTACCCTACAAGAAAGTAGGGGGAGAAGGGCATAAGTGGGGGATGATGAAGGGAGGGCAGATTGGGAGAGAGGGTAGTTAGAAGTAAACACTTTAGAAAAGGCACAGGGTCAAAGGAGAAAATCGAATAAGTGGGGGAAGGGATAGGATGGAGGGAAATATAGTCTTTCACAATATAACTACTATGGAAATGACATGCATAACTACACATGTACAACCTATATTGAATTACTTGTCTTCCCAGTGGAAGTGGGTGAGGAGGAAAGAAGGGAAAGAATCTGGAAATCCAAGTTTTAAAAACAAATGTAAAAAATTGGGTTTTTTTTTTTACATGCAACTGGGAAATCAGCTATACAGGCAATGGAATATAGAAATCCATCTTTCCCTATGAGAAAGTAAGGGGGATGGGGGAGGACATAAGAGACAGCAGATTGGGGGAAGCGGTATTCAGTAGGCTTGCTCTCTTGGGGTGGTGGGTAGGGTAGAGACAGGGAGAAAATCTGTAACTCAAAATCTTGTGTAAATGAATGTTGAAAACTAAAAAATAAATTTATAAAAAATGTTCCTATTACTGTATACAATGTTCTCTTGGTTTTACTCATTTCACTTTTCATTATTTCATGAAAATCTTTCCATGTTTTTCTACCATCTTTGAGCTCATCCAGGTCTATGCTTTCCAGGCCCAGACCAATTGGCTACACTGATGGCTATTGCCCAGGGACAAGTAGAAATGAAGATCTTCTCCGCCTCATCCCTTAAAACATGCAACCTGGAGCTCAACAAACTGGAAGATTTGCCAGCATCCCTTCTCCCTAAGCTATCTTTTGTTATCAGATTAGTGGTTATTGAAGTCTAGTTGTATATGTCTCTCCTGAAGGAGATGGAACCATGGACTTAACCAGGCAAAATGGTGTTCTTTAGGAGTCAGGGCCTTATAAATGGGAGCCCACTGGGCAAGGTTCCAGAATCTGAACTTGCCTCTCACATAGTCACCACATTTGTGAATAGCAGATCAAGTCCATTTAGCAATAGAAGCCTCCTGTGCTCTCTCCATTTTGCTAAAGGAACAATCTTGCTTCATCCATTCCAAAGTAGGCATATCAGGACAAAGGACCCTGCATCATATGTTCAGTAGAAATTAGTTCTCAGAAAGAAGCAAGCAACTTCTTTAAAAAGCAGTATTGTGAATGACTGCTCTAGGGAGCTTAGAGCTCTAGATGCCTAATGGTGGCTTATTCTGCCTTCCAAAGACTCAACTCAGCCTGTTCTTTATGGGCAGAGATGCCCATAAACATAGGCCCTGAAGGGTTATAAGGGCCCAAGGGAACAGATTATTGTACAACTTGCTTTACATTTTCTAGTACTATAACCCATTCTGGGCCCCACTTGAAAGACACAGACTTGTGGGTGATGCAGTAAATAGGAGCCATCAGGAAATTCAGATCGGAATTGTGGGTTTTTTAAAGCCTAAAGTATACAGTAAGCCTCTTGGTTTCTTTCTTGGATTATGGGGATGAAAATGTCAGCAGCTTATTCCACATTCCAGCATTATTCAAAATCTCATGATATTTCCCTACCTACTATATTCCCCCAAACTTGACTGAATGGGTTGGACTGTAGATTTTCTTAAGGCTAATTTCTTACCCCTTGTCCCTCCTATGGAATCCTGACTATGTCAGTCATTGTTGGCATGTCTCTAAAGTCAGCACCTCTCATTTCAGTTTTGAATTTGGGATGAAATGAAGCACTCACAAGTCACTGAACGTTTAACAAAGGAGGAGATTTACTTTTCCCTAACCCAGCAAGAATATACAAATAAGAGTATAGTGACACTTAGCTTCACTGAATGCAGCCACCCTGTCTCCATTTGGAAACTGTGTCTGATCAGTAAGTTATCCAGGTGTGACAACTTACATGATCTCAGGAACTCATAAAGTCTGAGAGGTTCCTGCTACAAACAGCTGGGGAACTAGTGTGCCCCCAAATCAGGAAACTGGGTTAGAGAAACTGAGGCCAATCCACTAGGAGTAATCTATGACTGAGAGTTGGCAGAGTGTAATTGAAGATAAGTGTAAAAGATAAAGCTCCAGAGGAGAGAAGGGATTTAAGAGAAGAGGAGAGTGTAGAGTTGAATTGGTTCTTTAAGTGGTCAATATGGGGAGAAGAGGAGAGAGTGGCTAGGGTAGGGGAGATGATCTGGGAGAGAATTGAATGGTCAAGGAATTGGAGGTCATAGTGCAGATGAAGAAGAGGAAAAGGTGAAAAGCCAAAAGATTTTGGTCAGATAAGGGGATTTGGGAATTCTTGAATGTGGAGGTTGTATATTTGTGGGGGGTGGAAAGATAAAAGATATGACCATTTTTGTGTGTACCTGAGGTGGGATGAAGCAGTAGGCCATGAGACATGAGCAAGTTGAGGGTTAGGGTATTTGAGAGAGAGTGGTTAGGGTATTTGAGGAAGAGTTAATATGTATGTTGAAGTCCCCTAGTATGAGAGCAGGTATTAGGGAGGAGAGAAAAAATTGTTGTCATGTACCAAACTCATTGAGGAAGGAAGAGGGATGATTTGGAGATCGTTAGACAACAGTTACCAGGATTTTGATTGAATGGTACATACAAACAGCATGAACCTCAAAGGAGTAGAGGTAGAATGATAGAAACTGGGGATAAGGAGAACCCAGAAGTGGCAATGGGGAGCAAGGAGTAGGAATGAGCAAAGGTCTAAGCAGTACTGAAAAGGGTGGCCGGGTAGGTTGTGTTGTTAGTGGAGAGCCAGGTTTCAGTAATAACTAGTAGATGGAAGGAGAAGGGGGGAAAAAAAAGATTTAGGATAAAGGAAGGCTTGCTGCCTATAAAACAAGCATTCCATAGGGCACAGTGAAGGATTGGGTGGCATTTGACTGAAACTTTGGTGTAGGAATGGTGTGGGAATAATGAATTAGGTGGTGGGAGTCGGGTGAGGGGTTTGGATGATGAGCTGCAGGAGTTCAGAAAGACTGGAATATGAAAAGTGTGACCAGTTTCATGGTTAGTAAAGAATTTTAACATTTCCATTTTTCTGCATTTGTTTCTGTTTTTATGCTCTAGTAAATGACTAATTTTGTAAACATATTATGAACAGCTAAAAATATGTATATTTCTCTCAATTCGCACTCACTAGCTCCCAAAGAATTATCATATCTAGTTTTTCTAATAATCTACTCAGGTATCTCATTTTTTCTTCTTTCCTTTTTTGTTAGATCTTTGGTTTAACTCTGAAAGGTCTTTACTTTTCTGTTAGATTTTGGTCTAGCTCTGAAAGGTGCATTTTGAAGTCTTGAGCTATTATAGTCCTTCTTTCTATTTCTCCCTATAAGTAATTATTTCTTTAACTATTTAAATGCTATTTCATTTGAGACATATATTCTAAATACTGATTTTTTTTTAATTGCTAGTCTTGTTAAACATAGGTAAATCTCTCAGTTTGTCACTTCTGGCCATGTCTCTTTTTATTGGTGCCTAATCTGAGATAATGGTCGTTTGCTGAAAACAGAAAATATTTTAACCAAGTAAAATATACTTTACTTTTTTTCCAAGTGTATTTCTTAAGTCCAATATATTTTTGGATTCTACTTTTTAATGTACTTTGCTATCCTTTTCCATTTTGAAAATTATTTCATCCAATGATTATGATTGCTATGATGTGATTGATTCATGCATATGTCTACAACCCCAGACAACAGAGAGGCTGAGGCTAGTGGATCTCTCAAGTTTGGGAATTCTGACCACTCATTCCATCCCCGTGTACTAAGAGCTGCAGTCTTCTGGTGCCCCAGGATAGTATATGTATTTATATATATATATACATATATGTATATATATATATGTATGTATATGTATGTGTATATATGTGTATATATGTGTATATACACACATATATGTATATACATATACATATATACATTTATATATACACATATATATACACATACACATACACATATATATCTATCATTGTATATGTATATTTATATGTTTATGTGCTGATTTTTCTGAATCTTATAATCTTTCTCTGTTTTTCTCTCTCTCATGTTTCTATTTATTTAAAAACTGAGCCCCATCTCAACTCACGAAGGCTGGAGATATCTTTGACCTGCTATACTTCTGCTCTGGGCCTGTTTACCTCTCCATAGAGTTTGCCTTTTGGGATATTCCTGGGTCAGATGAAGGCACTAGTTCCTTTTTGAATTTCTTGATCATTCTTTGGTCTTGTGCTCTTTTTAGATTTTTTTCTGGAATATTTGTGAGAAAGCCAGACCATGCATGTGGTCATCTTAACAAGTTTCTCTACAGAAAAACTTGAATTTGTCTATATTCATTGATCGTCTAGAAAAATCATTATCAACAAGTAGTTCTTATATTTTAAGGGACTACTATACATAGTAAAATGTAAATTGTACTCTCTCTCTCGAGTCTAAACTATAGTATGTTTTGGGCTTGACAAAATAAATTGGCAGAGTAAATTAGAGTTATTGTTGTCAGATGCACCTATAACATGACCATGGAGTTACTTCATTCACTTGTGTTAGGTGCCCTCTCCTGGTCGCTGTAGGTAACTTTTAGTCGTTGTTTACTCATTTTCTTGACCAAACTTTTTTTTTTGGTCAAAAACACAGAAAATTATACATGCTACACAGTAACCAAGTAGGCTATCTGGCGTGCTAATTGGTAAGTACTGTATAACTTTATTGGTATCATTGGCACAACAAGCACCAACTTAGACACTGGGAATACAACCATTTGACTGTGAGTAACTTCTTAATAGAACCAAAATTTCAATCAAAATGTAGAAAATGTAGTTTTCTATGAGAAAAAGAGCCTAGAATAGGGAATTCATAATTTTTTACCCATGGCAATAGCATTAGCATTGTTTCACTTTTCCCAACGGACATGAAGAAATGTTTTGTTAGCCTCACCTGAGAACGTCTGACACCTGCAAAGATAACACTGATGAAGACCACAATCAGGAAGTAAATCACAGAAATTGACTGCTTGGATAAAACTTAGAGATCATTAGGTCCAAACCCCTCATTTTGCAGAAGAAGAAACTGGTGCTTAGAGAGTTTTAGTGACTTACACCGGGTCGCACAGCCACTTAGGGAAAGAATTCTAGTTTTCCTACCTTTCCAGGGCTCTTTCTTGGATACCACTTCATAAATTATTTTTCAAAATAAAATTTTTATTGTGATGTTTTGATTTTATATTGCTTAAATATCCCCCTACTTGTCTCCATCCCCAAGAATAATCCCACATTACAATGAATTTTGAAGAAGAAAAAGAAGAAAAAATCAGCAAAATAGATCCATATGTTGAAAAATTGTCACGATTGTACAGTGTTTCACACCTGTGGATCCTACCTCTGCAAAGGCTTTGACGCATAAATGTTTTCATATCTCTTGCTGGAGTCAAGTTTGTTTTTGCATTTTTGCAGCACTCATTTTTATATATTGGTTCATGTAAATCTTTCTGTGTTTCTCTATATTAATCATATTTATTATTTCTTATCTCACAGTAACAATATATTATATTCATATAATAGAATTAGGCACTAAGGTGGTACAGTGAATAGTATGCTGCACCTAAGGTTAGGAAGACCTGAATTCAAATCTGACCTCAGACATTAACTAGCTGTGTGACCCTGGGCATGTCACTTAACTACTGCTTGCCTCAGTTTCCTCATGTGTAAAATGGAATAATAATAGCACCTCTGTTTCCCAGGGTTGTAAGGACAAAAAGAGATACTATTTAGAAGGTGCTTTGCAAACTTTAGTGTGCTACATAAATCATTATTATTATTTTATACAGTCTGCTTAGCTATTTCTCAATAAATGGATATCTATTGTATTCCCAATTCTTGACTGTCATAAAAGTGCTTTTATAAATACTTTGTTGTATGTGAGGTCTTTCTTTTTATCAATGACCCCATTTGTGTATATGCCTTGCAATCACTGTGCAATTCACTGATTTCTGGTACATTACAGTAAGTCTTAATCCATCGAGGTTCAACAGATATATCACAAGAAATGACCATAAGCAGGGAAGGAAATATTAAAAAGCAATGATATATTTCTCTCCAAAAATTGTGATACAAAAGGTTCCAATCAATTGCAGCTCCCTTGACAAACACTTCAGCAAAGATGAAAAAGATGAAACAAAGAAAATCTTTATTTTATATATATTTGAATACATTGCATCCAAACATTGGTGAGTTCCTCCATTTGGAGCAGGACTACTCAGGTTGGTAATTTGTAGGAATTCTGTTGGTGAGGACCTTCTGAGGAGCCTGAAGGCAGCACAGACTCTGATAAACAGGGCCTGAAGTCACCAGAATTTTCATCCTGGCCTGTTGGAACTGCATCAGGACTAAAGCAGCATCTAGTAGGTGACTCCCTAGGGAAAGAGCTACAGTATGCCCTATAGATTCCTTTGGAAGCCTGAAGGTAGTGTGATCTCCAGAATCCCAGAGCTTGTTAGATCTATACCAAATACTGGTAGGTGACTGCACAAGGAGAATAATATGGAGCTGAGTCACCAGGACCCAAGCATTGCGTCAAAGCGAGTACCTGATCGTAGTTCAGATTCAGCTCCTTGTCCTAGTCCAAGAAAGTGGAAGAAGTCATGGAGGGGGATCAGGACAGAGCCACCTCTCCATGACTATAGTAGAGTAATAGGAAAAACTTCCAAACTGAAACAGAGACCAGACTTGGGCCTATCTACTCCACCTAAGAGTGTATAGGAAAGAACAGAACCTGTTCTAAAAGATCTAATTTCATTTTTTTAATCTTTTGGTTAATTTATTTCACCTATGTTTGGAGTCCTTGTGGCCAACTTATTGGGGTTTTTCTGAGCCTCAACATATGTATTGTGGAGGTACTTTTTCTTCTGAGTTTGTCTCTTGAGTTTTTCTTAATGCATACTATTTATTTTATTAGGAATTTTTTCTCATGTTATTCTTAAATACTAGTTCCTGGAATGGCACATTATTTTTGTCAAGACCAGGTATACTTGTGGTGATTCACAGACCAGAGCACAGGCCAGGATAGCAGTGACCACACTTCTCCTTAGACCATGCCACCTGGGAGGAATAGAAAGCTGTAAATTACAGACTCCCAGAGCTAAGTCTGAAAACCGTACCACAAAAACTTGAAGTTTGAGACAGTGCTTCCTCCACCCCAGGAGTAGAGCCCAACTGTAACACAAAGTTAAAAGTCAAGAATTAGGCTGGAAAAAAATGAACAAACAACAACAAAAAAAAACCTGGCCATAGAAATTTATGAATAAACAAGAGATAGAGAGCAGAGTGAGGTATAAAAAGGATAATTTCAATTACATTAAATTAAAAGGATTTTGTACAAATAAAACAAATATAACCAAGATCAGAAGGAAAGCAGATAAATTTGGGGAAAAGTTTACATACAGTTTCTCAGATAAAAGTCCCATATCTCAAACACATATAGAACTTTGTAAAATCTATAAGACTATGAGTCATTCCTCAATTGATAAATGGTCAAAGAATAAAAACAGGATGTTTTTAGATAAAGAAATCAAAACTGTTTAGTTACATAAATTATTGATTAGAGAATTGCAAATTAAACAAACATGAAATGTCATTTTATGCCTATAAGTTTGGCTAAAATGATTGAAGGGAAAAGCAATAAATGTTGGGGGGGATGTGGAAAAATTGGGACACTAATTCATTTGTAGATTTGGGAACTGATCCAACAATTTTAGAAAGCAATCTGGAATTATGCACGAAGAGTTATAAAACTGTATATGCTCATTGACCCAGCAATACCACTATTACATCTGTTTCCAAAGATGATTAGGGAAAAAGGAAAAGAACCTATATTTTCTAAAATATTTATAGGAGCGCCTTTGTAGCAGCAAAGTGCTGAAAACTGTGAGGATACCCATCAATTAGGAAATGACTGAATAAGTCGTGTTATATGATTGAAATGGAATATTACTGTGGTATAAGAAATGATGAGCCAGTTGATCTTAGAAAACATGGATAGACTTGCACAAAATAATGAAGAGCAAAATGAGCAGAACTGAGAGAATGTAATGGTATAGTAACAGCAATACTGTTGCTATAACTTTGAGCAAATAAATAATTTTGACTATTATAAACATCGAAATTGATGGCAAAGGACATATGATGGAAGATGCTATCTGTATCCAGAGAAGAACTGATAAATAGAAGTATGTATAGAATGATTTCACATATATCTATATCTATATATTTGTGTCCAATGGCAGCCACCTTGGTGGGGGGGAGAAAAAAATAAATTTGCAAGATAACTTTATTGTATATTTACAAGGAATTGCAAACTGTACATAATAGATCTGTAGTTTCATGTGCAGTCATCTTTCCCCCCCCCCCCCCTATTTTACTATGTTATGGAAGTGTTTGTTTTCTTTCATAAATAAAATAATTTTTCAAAAGTCACTATGGTGACAGGGAAGATAAAAACGAACTCAGAAGAAGGCAACAATGTCAAAACAGTTACATCCACAGTCTTAAAGAAAAATGTGACTTGATCTCAGGCAGAAATAGAACTCCTAGAAAAACTCAAAAAGTATTTTTAAAATCAAATAATAAAGGTAGAGGAAAAATTTGGAAAAGAAATTAGAGTGGTACAAGAAAATAATGAAAAAAAGTTAACAGCTTGGTAAAAGAGGCACAAAATAACTACTAAGGAAAATAAAACCTTGATTTTTCTGTGAATGTTTTGCTCTGATTTGTTGTGGAATAAACATAGTGTTCACTATACGGTGTAATCAGAACCTTAAAAGCTGTTCACAGTAGCATTCTTCTGGAAAGCTGCTTGTGCATGGCATTACAAGGAGACACCCTGTTTTCCAGAGCTAAGGCATGGCAAACAGACTGTGACCTGACTTTGCCATAACAACAGTCTTTTGTGCTTACCCTCTGGATGATGTCAGTCACAGCAAAATCCCAGAATTGTTTTTGGTCATCAAGCCCTGCTAGAAATCAAATTTGTCACATTTTTGCTGTTACCCCTCATTGTCAGTGCTACAGCTTACTGCATAGCCATAGGTATAAATATGGAGTTCTCCCACACTGCGTCCAACCCTGTCACTAGGGGCAGAGCTCTGGCATATCTGTCTTTGCTTGCAAGTCATTTCCCTCACTTCGAAATTAAACTTCTGTTTGATTTATGACTGTCTTGTGTCTAGACTGCTTTGTTTGGCTCTGATCACCCACATGCAAGAGGCCAGTTCCATCCAGTTGGCACCTCTCAGGTCAATGAGAAAAATATTGTAAGCAGTCAGAAAGAAACAATTCAAATATTGTGAACCTGTTGTCAGGATAACTCAAGATTTACAAGTGTCTACATTAAAGTATTGGAGGACTCAGAATATGATATTCCAGAGGGCAAAAGGATTACAAGCAAAAACCACTTGCCCAGAAAAACTGAGAATAATCCTTCAGGGGAAAAAATGGATATTCAGTGAAGTAGAGAACTTTCAAGCATTCCTGATGAAAAAAAAAAAAACAGAACTGAAGAGACAGTTTGACTGGCAAATACAGGACTCAAGAGAAGAATAAAAAAGTAAACAGGAAAGGGAAGGGATCCAATAAAGTTAAGCTGTTTACATTGCTACATGAGAAGTTGATCCTTGTAACTCCTAAGAACTTCATCATTATTAGGGCAGTTAGAAGGAGTATATGTAGTCAAAAGGCATGGGTATAACTATGGTGGAATGATACCCCAAAAAATAAAATTAAGAGATAAGAAAGAAGGATGCACTGAGAGAAGGGGGGAAATGTCAGGTCAAATGGGGTAATTTATCTCACATGAAAGAGACACAAAAGAGCTTTAACAGTGGAAGGAAAGATGGAAGGGATAGCAATGCTTGAACCTTTCTCTCATTGAAATTGGCTGAAACATGCATAGTTGGGTATAGAATTCTCACTCACCCTACAGGGAAGTAGGAAGGGAGGGACATAAGAATGGGGCATGAAAGAAAAAAGGACAGGTGAGCTCATGGAAAGTGAAATGAGCAGAAACAGAAGAACACTGTACACAATTACAGCAATATTGTACAAAGATAAATTATTAATGACTAAGCTGTTCTCAGCAATACAATGATGCAAGACAATTCTAAAGGACCTATGATGAAAAATGCTGTCCACCTCCAGATAAAGAATTCATGGAGTCTGAATACAGATTGCATCTTACTTTTTTATTATCTTCATTTTTCTTGTTTTTTGTTCTATATTTTCTTTCACAACATGACCATTATGGAAATTTTTCCATGACTACACATGTATATCCTATATCAACTTGCTTGCCTTCTCAAGAAAAGGATAGTAAAAGGAGGGATGGAAGGAGAAAATTTAGAGCACAAAAATTTAAAATACAAATGTTTAAAATTGGTTTTACATGTAACTGGAAATATTCATACATACATACATATACATATGTATGTATATTTTAAGAGCTATGAGATATTGCAATTAAAAGTTCATTCACAACTTTGAGGAAAAAAAGAAGTTGGATTACCTTAGTTTCATGTAATCAACGTTATCTGCTTTATTGTGCTGTTGTATCCTGATCAATATATAGAAAAGTCTGAAAATGTATGCAGCATTCAGCAGCCATAGACCTCCCATACTTCAAAAGATTAAGGCAGAATCTTGGTGATAAGGAACTTTCTTCTTATCAATGAGCTCCTTGCAGCTATAAGCCTCTGGGTCTCTGAGTACTGATGTTTTAGACAATTCATTTGCATAATTCCAAATTGCTGTCTAGAATGATCGCACTGATTCAGAGCCCACCAATAATGCCTTAGTATGTTTATGTCCCCTTAACTCCTCTAACATTAATTCTTCCCTCCTTTTGTCATTTTTTGCCAATTTGCAGGTTGTGAGATGCAACCTCAGGGTTATTTTAGATTTGCATTTTTTTTATTATTAATGATTGGAGTATTTTTTCATATGGTTGTTAATAGTTTGTGATTCTTCTTTTGAGAACTGTATGTTTATATCCTTTGTCCACTTATCTATTGGGAAATGGAAGGCTTATACCAAAATATTTTATGCATTTTGTAGTTATTTGGAATAGGATTTTTCTTTCTAATATTGCCTTTTCACTTGTTTTCATTATACAGAAATGTTGCTGGTATTTGGCGGGGGGGGGAAGGTTTGGTAACCTGCAACTTTGCTGAAGCTATTTTCTCAATTAATGTCTTCACTGATTTCCTGGGGTTTTCTAGGTCATGATGTCAACAAGCAAGCCTAGTTCTATCTCATCTTTGCCTTTTTTTATACTTTTAACTTATATATTTTTTCTTATTGCTATTGCTAACATTTCTAGAACTTTATCAAATAATAATGGGGAGAGTGGGCATCCTTGCTTTACTCCTAAGTTTATTTAGAAAGCTTCTAGTATATCGTCATTGTGTATGATAATGTTGTAGTCATTGTTCTAACACTAGCACCCTCCTAGTTCAGACTTGTCGTTGGGACAAATAAGATACTGGCAAATCACTGAATATTCAACAAAAGAGAAGGTTTACTTTTACCTAACACAGTAGCCGGTATGCAACAAGGATACAGTGGAACTTAGCTTGTATGATCACACAACGCACCCCAACCCAATCCTGGATTCCATCTGGAAAAGCAGCTAGTTAGTCAGTCATCAGGTATGGTGACTCACGCTCTTGAGACAAGTCTGAGAGTTGGTAACTACACACAGCTGAGACCTTTAAGTCCCCAGAGCAGTAAGTTGAATCAGGGAAGCTGGGGCCAATTAAGTTCTATGGCAAGAGGAAGTTGTGTCAGGGTCAGGAAAACTTTCTCAGGAAATCACTGGACATGATTCTTGCTTTTGGCTTAAGATCTGTACTTCTTGTGATATTTTTAAAGGTGTTTTTAAAATCTCTATACTTACGGTTTTGTTTGAGTATGTGTATGTTTGTTTTTGCTTTTTTTTTTAAAACAAAATGAATGCTGTACTTTCTCAAAGACTTTTTTTCCTTCTATTGAGTTTATCAAGTGGATTGGATGTTTGTTTTCAATATAACTCATTATGATGATTATTTTCCTACTGTTGGCCCATCCTTTCATCACTGGTATATTTCCAATTTGATTGTATCTCTTGGATGAATTTCTGTACCTCTTTGACAGAATTTTTATGTAAAATGATACATATTAATGATATTTGATTATATTTCTCCTTTGTTTTATCTTTTCCTGGTTTAATTATTAGGACTATATTTCCCTCATAGGAACAGTCTGGAAGAATGCTTAAAAACATTTTTTTTGACAAAAATCTGTGTGTTGTTGGTACTATTTGCTCTTCAAAAGTTTGAAAAGATTATCTTGTAAATCCATCGGAAACAGGAGGCCCCTCCGCCAGCCCGCCGCTTTAGATAGTTCCTTTATAGCTAGTTCTATTGCTTTTTCTGAGATTGCATTATTTAGAATTTTTATTTGGTATTCTGTTATCTTGTGTATTTGTATTTCTGAAAGTATTCATATATTTCTTTTCTATTCTCTAGTTTGTAATCATTTATCTGCTTTGTAGGTTTTGACTATTCTTTTAACTTCTGATTTATTGTGATTCCACCTTGCTCATTTTCTGTCTTGTTGATTTGATTTTCCACTCTTCCACCAGCTGGCTAAAGAGTTCTCAATTTCATTAGGTTTTTTTTTTGAGAACTACTAGTTTGTTTCTGATTTCTACAGTCTCTTTGATTTCCAGTTTATTTATTTCTCTTTTCATTTTTAATATCTCTTCTTTGGATTTCTTATTGGCTTTCAAATTTTTTAATTCATTAGTCCTCATTATTTGTTGGTAGGGATATGAGTAGTCTCTTGAGTACTGCTTTAGCTGAATCCTCAAAAATGTTGCTTTATCATCATTTCTTCACTTTCTTATTAATTGTTTCTATGATTTGCTCGTTTATGAACTTATTTAGAATTTCATTGTTAAGTCATTATTTTGTTCTGTTATTTTTGTTCGTGGTCTCTAAACTGATTACTTTTTTTGCATTATGGTTTGTAAAGGATAAATTCAGTATTTCTGCCTTCTACATTTACTTGTGATATCTGTGCCCTAATGCATGCTGAATTATTGTAAAAATTCCAAATAATTTCTAAGAAATACATATTCTTAGTAGTCCCATTTAGAAGATACCATAAGTCTTTTGACTCCAGTTTCCCAAGCAATGTGTTCATTTATTTCCTTTTGTTTCTCTTTCTGTTAAATGTGTCCTTCAATAGTGATTTAGAGCATTTTTTGTATGACTAAAGATGAGTTCATCATTCTTACAGCACAGTAGTATTCCATCACAATCATACACCACAGCTTATTCAGTTATTCCCCAATTGAAGGGCATCCCTGCAATTTACACTTCTTTGCCACCACAAAGAAAGCTGCCTTAGTTCTATTTTACACTATTCTTCTATTTTTGTCTAGACTAAACTTTTAGTCTGTGATTCATGGTTCTTCTATTTATTTATTCCTTTGTTAGTCTCTTTGTTCCATGTGAATTAAGGTTTCTAACTACCTGGTTTGTCTTCCCTCTTCTAAACAATTCCTATTATTGCCTTGCAGCTCTGGCCACATTCTCCCTTATTACTGCTATGTCTCACCCTTAGAAGGAGATAGAGACAGAGAAGTGTTATTCCGTTGTAGAAATTTTCCTGTGTCCCTGATGATTCATTCTGTTTTTACCCTTTTTTTTCCCTCATGAACATTTTTCTTCCAAATTTGCCGTGCAATATTTCTGGGTCCATGCTCTTACCCTTTTGTATATCAGATTCCCCTTATCTTAAGGTAGAATGCTGTCTATGGAAGTATAAGATGCTCTCAGAAGTAGTGGTCTTTCTGAGCAAAAAAAGTCCCTATATATCATCCACACTGTAAGGTTCCCATTTCCTGTTATAGAATCTCTCTCCTCCCATGGGAGTGTTCTTCACTGGGATCTGTCACTGAATTGAGATTTCCCTTTTTCTTCCCTCTTGTTTCAATCCCTCACTTTTATATCTCACCCATTTTCCCAAAGTTTCTCTTCTTCTGAGAGAATTTAAGTTATTCCCCACTAATCATTTATTGTTGACTTTCCTGAGGTACCTCACATGCTCCCCTCTGGCATTTGTGTGCTTTCCCCCATTCTACATTTTAGTCTTACAAACGGTGATTTATTTACATGTATTCATATGTATAGTTGAGGTTTAGTCCATGGTTTTTCAGGCCTGATCCTCCACCATCGTTTCTGTTTAAATTCTGCTTTTTTCATCCTTGTGTCTTTGTGTGCTTTTAGAAAGAAATCTCTTAATTATCTCCTCATTGTTAATTTGTTGTTGCTATTTTTGTTCTTTTTTTGTTATTGTTGTTATTTCCAACTTATATGAGTCCCTTTTCCATTTTCTCCAGTGTAATTTATTTCATTACTTGTGCTTTTTCGTAGCTTGTTTGGTGGTGGTTGTTGTTGTTCAGTCAGATCTGACTCTTCATGACCCCAATGGGGGTTTTCTCAGCAAAGATAATGAAGTGGTCTGCCATTTCTTTCTCCAGCTCATTTTACAGATGAAAAGACTGAGGCAAACAGGATTAAGTGACTTGCCCAAGGTCCCACAGTTAGTAATTTGAATTTAGGAAGATGAGTTCTCCTGACTCCAGGTCTTCACTTTAACCACTGAGCCACTTAGTTGCCTATTCTGTTTATGTGTCTTTTTTGTATTTCGGTTGCCTAGAGTGCTTGCAGGGGAAATGATCACATTTTCCTTTTTTATTTTTTGTAGAAATGCTTCAAATTTCCTTCTTTTAGTGAATATTCATCTCTTTCATTGATGATTGGACTCAGATTTGTGGGTATGTCATCATGGTTTGCATGTTGGGCTTCTCTGGTCCTTGAAACACATCATTATACTCCTTTCTGTGATTTCTGGTGGGTACAAAATAGTCTTCTGTTATTTGAATTTCCTTCCCTTTATAGTTTAATGTCTTTCTCTTGGTCACTTAAAGAATTTGGTTTTTATCATTACTATTGTTGGATTTAATTACTTTGTGTCTAGCAATTTGCAGCATAGTTTCTTTTTTTAAAGGTGTTCAATTGATTCTTTTGATGGGCACTTTGTTTTCTACATTCAGAAGTTATGGGCAATTTTCTTATATTCTTTTATTATGACTTTCAGACTTTTTGGACTTATCCTGTCCTTCTAGGAGGCATATAATCCTTATCTACACTTCATGTCTTAGAGATTTTCATATTGTGCATATATAGCAGCGGTTCTCAACCTGTGGGTTGTGTTCAATTTGTAACAATGAAAATACATCCTGCATATCAGATATTTACATTACGATTCATAACAGTAGCAAAATTACAATTATGAAGTAACAACGAAAATAATTTTATGGTTGAGGGTCACCACAACATGAGGAACTGTATTAAAGGGTCACGGCATTAGGAAGGTTGAGAATCACTGCACCATAGATTCAATTTTGCCAATTATTTTTGCTGTGTAAACCGGAAATTCTATTTTCAAGATTCTTATTTCATTTTAACTATTTGGGAACATCCTGCTATGATTCCATGACTTGTCGAGAATACACAATTATTTTCTCATTATGTGTTGATTAATGTTCCTTTGTTTTTCAGTCTTTATTCACAGATGTTTGCATATTTTTATTTGATGTGGCCATCTCCCATTCTGGTTTTAAAATCTTCCTTCTTGATTTATGTTAATAGTCAAGGTTTGAAACTGAATTTTCTTCCTCTTAAGAGTTTTAAAAATTTCATTTCTTTTCCCTTACATTCTCCTATCTTTTACTTTCTGACTTCTTCTGACTTGATCATGGATATCCCAGGGTCGGACCTCAAAGCTGTCTCAACTGCCTCCTTTGTTGTAGAATTCACTTTTCACCAGCATCATTCCCTGCCTTAAATGATTTCAGGGGGAACACAGCTGGCTCTGACTGGGTGCCAGTCCTTCTTCATTTAGACATGGTAGAGCCTCACACATGCAGTGACTTCTCCCCTAGTTTTCTTTAGCTCTCTGAGTGGTATAGCACTGTAGTGCACTGCTATCCTGGACTGAAAAGACTTCAGTTTTTATATATTGCCAACTTCTCTATACATGGCAGTTGAGAGATGGAAAGGGTTGAACATAGCTGTGTGAATTCATTAGGTTGTTGTCTCATTAGACTTCTTGATGTTTTTGCCCATGGAGACAGCTGCAATTACTTTACTTCTTGTACACGTTTTTTAATTTTTTTGGAGAGTTTTGAGAGTTTGGGAGAAGCAGAGAAAATATCTAGTTGTCCATTTTATTGCCCACATGACCCAGAAGTCCCTTTTAAAGAAAAACTAGGCTTGCCTGCATGGGGTAGAAGCTTAGGGAAAACTAACCTGGCCTATATATTAGGGACCTAGGGAATATTGTTCCTATTATCAATCAATAGTCCAGTAATTTTAAGATAGCTAAAAAAAAATATTCTGCAGAGAAAGACCTCCAGCACATTTTCCATGAAACTCACTGTACTGTTCCTTCTGTTCTGCCATCTTGTCTCTACTCTGTTCCAAGAGTTACTTCAATAATGCATTTGTGGAGGGAAGGAGTTAGCTTCTCCAGCAACCTCAAGTTTGTTTCCTTTCCTTGAATAGAAACCACAGAGTTGCACTAGAAGCCTATATGGGGTCCTGTAGGAAAGGTGGGACTCACTGGAGCAGAAAAATAATACCAATTATTAGGAAACTACTGAGTCATTTATGTATTTTCAGTATTTTATGTGCAGTGAATTAAAGCCTGTTTCATACCTCATAAATATTGTTACCTTGAGTGTTTTCATTAGAACTAGGGACTCTTTTACCCATACCTGTGAATATATAATCATGACCCTCTATTCTGAGATTTCCCAGATGAAACTCCAGGTGGCAGCAAAATGACCTAATGAGAGAATGCTTTGGGGGAGCTGCCCTTAAGATATAGCCTATGATACAGAGCACCAAATTATTCATGAAGAAAAAATTTTAATTAATAGGTTCTGCCTTGATATCAACATGAGCAATGTTGGGCTTCCAAATGAAGCTCTCAAGATTTTACAAAAATGATCGAGTTTCATAAATCTTGCAGTTCATTCATTCTATGAAGCTAAATTCAAACATTTTTGAACAAAGAAACATTGTTGCTGGTTTTTTTAAGTTAGCTTTAATGCTTAATGTTACTCACTTCTTTCAAGCTCTGGGTCTGTAGGTCTCTCATAAGGGAAGCAGGAAAAAAAATGATGATGTTTGAAAGGAAAAAGAAATGGATTTGTGTTTTATTTTAAATAGATTTTAAAGTAGTTCCAAAGGACTTTAAGTTTTTTTTTTCCCCTAAGGGTATATAGCAATAATGGATTGGATTGGGACTGGTCCTATACATTGCATTGCTTTAGGGAACTCCTGGAAAAAGAGACTCTGCAAGTACTTGGCCCTGTCCCAGCCATTCAGCTTCACACAGAGGAACACACCCAACTTCACTGGCACAGCTACAGGGAATTCTGTCACCACAAACTCACTCTGTGAGCCTTGGATCCCAAAGGAGGTCAACTCATGTTGGAAGGCTAGGCAATATCTTTCCCCTTTCTACCCTATAAAAATCGATTCCTTTTTCTCCCTTATCAACATAAGTTTTCTCTCCATTATACATGCAATTTTTCATATTTAAATATTTCCTCCTGCAACTTATAGTTGAAAACAGTATATTTTTCTGAAACACTGAGACATTGGCTTGTTCAGGGTCATGCTACTAGCAGGGGTTAAAGCAAGATCTTCCTGGCTTTAAGGCTAGCTTTCTATCCACTGCACCACACTGCTTCAAAAGTAAACAAAAAGAAAGAAACACTTTTTATTTGGGGAGCTTTGGATACTTTCTGAATTAGTATTATATACTTAAAAATATTTAGTTCCTCAAAAAAGAGAGATGGGTCACTTATACCCTTTATCTTTCAAATAAAAGTGGTGTATGGTGAAGAACAGTGTTTGACCATTCAAGATCTTTTATGTATCACCATTATGTCTAATCAATCTTCATCCAGTGACTGGGAGAAGCAGTTATTTTACAAATATTTTTTTCTCAGGGTTTTGCCTAAATTAATGAATTTCTGATCATTGGCAGTCATTACTGTTGTTGTTATTTTATTGCCAGACTGGAACTGTCGTTTCATCTCTGAGATCGCTGGGTTTCAGCAAGGAATATGATTTGTGCCTGTGGATGAGTATATTGTGTGCGTGTGTACTTTGAAATCCATCTGGAGAATTTGATGCAGAGTGCCCAGGTTACTCTCTTTTACATCTCCTTTGTTCATGCTGCAGAAAGAAGAAAACAATGCCATGGATAAATATTTTCCTCAAAATTATGACAGTAATTTTCTTTGGGTCCTTTCCAAGCATCTGGAGAAACAGGGGTAAAAATAGTAGAAAAGTGACATTTTTAGGATCCTGACTGTTACAGAACTATTATATCTCTATAGAAATGTAAACCAGTATATTTGCATTTCCTCATTTTATATCAGGATTTATTTTGTTTGTCCTGTTCATCATTTTATAATCTTGGTTCCTTTTAATTGTTTGTGTCCAGAGACATTGTGATTTATTAGATTTAAGGATATGATTTAATAAACAGAATGAAGCAATAGTGTATTATTAGAAAGTAACAATTGGCCATATGGTGCTGTTACGGGAATCTGAAGATCTTCCCTGCCCCTAGGCCCTTTGATAGGCTTAAGTGACTCTAAGTACCTTCCCTGATTTGAAAATATACTCTGCCCCCAGGAGGCTGAATGTGGTCACATTGAGCCTATGGCAGGAAGTTGTTTTTCAGGAATGCCCACATCTTATTGCTTTGTGATTGGGCAGTGGGTCAAGAGGGCTGTGACATTCTCTTTGCCAGGAGAAGGCTATATATACCCTGACGTGAGTTTTTGCTTTGGGGCTCACTTTGGAAAGAGTTATGTGATTTGGCCAGACAGACTCTGGAAAGCTGTTGAGCTTCTCCCATTTTGAAAACCCAGATGTTGGTGCTTCCCTCTCTGGTAACTGACTAGGTATGGATGTAATGGTCAGACGGCTAGAAGCCCATCTGCTGATCTGTTTATTTGTCTGCTTGTAACTTCTGTTTGTATTCTCTGAAGTTCAGGGTGCTGACTTTTTCCCCTGAACTAGGTAAATGATATATGTTTGATTGATTAAAGTAAGATTGTTAATCCATGTTGAGTTGCTTTCCTTTAGAAAAGCAGATCTAAGAACCTGTGCTAGCAGCCACCCTGGGTATGCTAGGGTGCTTGCTGATACAGTTTTTTTTTTTTCAGAGAGAAAAAAAGGCAATTTAAATCCTAAGTAAAAAAAGAATGAGCAGAGAAAACATTACACTTCATTTCAACATGTACTAGTAGGAGCCTTCTTTAGACATTTATCCCCTCTTAATAAATAGTAACTTCCTATTTTAGCTCATGCTACTTGGACTGTGAGCTATTCCAAATAAGTTCAAAATATTTCCAGATAACTGAAGGTTACCTGTATAAATGCCAGAACTTTGATTTCAATAATTTTATTTTAAAACCTTTCTAAAATGCACCGCACACTTACTCTTCCTTCGCTGCTTTTTGAATAATACATAGAGGTTAATTTCACTTCTTTTTTGGGTAATTTTTCTGGAAAGGCAGCATGAATAGCAGACACAGTTCTGGTCCTAGAGTCAGGAACACCCAGGTTCAAACACTTTATATTTGTGTGATCCTGTGCTGAAATTCTCTGAATCTAAGGCCCTCATCTGTGAAAGGAGGATCCCTTACAACATAATAGCATTTAAAGTCCCTTCTGGCTCCAAATCTGTGATTTAGGCTCAAGATTCAGTTCAGTTATTTTTCAGTCATATCTGTCTCTTTCTGATACGTTTGGAATTTTCTTAGTTTTTTTGCTTTTTGAAGGGGGGAGGGCAGGGCAGTTGGGGTTAAGTGACTTGCCCAAAGTCACATGGTTAGTAAGTGTTAAGTGTCTGAGGCTGAAGTTGGACTCAGGTCCTCCTGACTCCAGGGCTAGTGCTCTACTCACCGCACCACCTGGCCACTCCTATTTGGAATTTTCTTGGCAAAGATACTGGAGTGGTTTGCCATTTCCTTCTTCAGTTCATTTTACAGATGAGAAACCTGAGTCAAACAAGGTTAAGTGACTTTCCTAGGGTCACACAGCTAATAAGTTTCTGAGGCCACATTTGAACTCAGGAAGATGCATTTTCTTGACTTCAGGCCCAGCGCTCTGTTCACTGAACCAGCTAGCTGCTCAGACTCATGATTACAGACAATAAATATCAAACTATGGCTTCTGTGAATTTGAGATTTATAGGGTTATTTGACAGTAAACAGAATGGCCTGACCATGAGTGCTTTAATAATTCTTCTGTTTGCTTTTCAGTCTCTGTCTCATTCAATATTATGAGTTTGTCTAACTCTAACAGCAAACCTCTACCCACTGGTGCTTCTAAATATACTGTTTCAACAGCAGAACTAAGAAGAATTAAGTTTTCAAGGGAAACCAGCAATTAAGTTTATTAAATTAATAACCTTATTTTAAACACAGTTCTGAGTCAATAGACTGGATTAAATCCTGATGGTGGTTCTATGTCCTTTTTATGGCACAAAATAGGAAAGCACTAATTTCCTGTGTGAACTTGAACTTGTGCGTGGTTTTTAACTCTGATCTTTGGTCCCTGGTCTTCAGTTTCCTAATTTGACAAATGAGGTAATTGGACTAGGTATATTCTAAAATTCTTTCCAATTTTGAGTCATTCATCAATTTATTCATTCACTTGACCAAGATTTATTAAATGTTGATTGTGTGTAGAGTGCCAAGCTGGCATTGAAAGATCTACAAAATTTAGATGACATAATCCTAGCTCTCATGAAGCCTATAACATAGGATGGGGCTAACCCATAAACACAGATAACTGGAATGCTGAATATTACAGGATGTGAAATACATCAGAGAGCCGTAAAACCGAAAACTTGTTCAGTGAAAGCTGAGGGGGAAGTCAGTTACTGACTAGAGAAGTAGAACCAAAAACATGAAAATAAATTTTATGTTTTATGTTCTGTGGTCTTCTTCAAGTGTTTTCCTTGTCATCTAGATGCCTTTTAGACTTCCATTTCATAGCTATGTTGTTGGTTTTTAGAAGTTGGGCTAGTACGTATTTTCCATGTTCTTATAATTTAACATAGGTGGAAATGAATGTTCTAGGTTTTGTCATTTGTGAGCAGATGACTCTGTTGAAAGAGCTCTGTGAATGAACAACTATGAAGATTACACATAAGCTTTTTAGTTTGTGGCCATAATCAAATCAAACTCTTCAGGCTAATCAAACATACTTAGTGGTCTACATAATTATAATTGTGGTGAATGATAATTAGACTTAGTAAATCATAATCCAAGAAAGGAATTATTAAGTGCTTACATCATGCTAAGCTTGGGGGAGTACAAAAAGGGGGGAAATCCACACAGTCTTTGTCCTTAAGGTACTCACATTTGAATAGGCTGAGAGGACACAACATACAAATAGTTATCAACATACAAAGTCTATACAGCGTAGATGTTGGGAGGAGTGATCTAAGATGAGAAGGAAGCAGAAGCTGGGGAGAACAGGTAAGGTCTCCTGAAGAAGCTGGCATTTAAACTCAGTCTTGGAGGAAGCCTGAGATTCTAAGGGGAATGGAATTGAAGAGGGAGAACATTTCAGGAATGGAGGACAACCAGTACAAAAGACCAAAAACGGCCAATGGAGTGTTGTGTTTGAGGAACTGCAAGGTGACTAGCGGAGCTAGATTGCAGAGTGCAGAAATCAGGGAGAAGAATGAAATGAAAAGTAAAAAGATGAGAAAAACTGGTAGGGGACATTTGATCCCAGAAATAATAGGTGACCACTGGAGTTTATTGAATAGGGGTATGACACAGGCATGCCTAAGCTTTAGGAAAACCATTCTGGCAGCTGTGTGGAGGATGGATTGGAATGAGAAGAGACTTGAGGCAGGAAGACCAAACAGAAGGCTATAGGGGTGAAGGTATGGGGTGATAAAAGCCTGCGCCAAGGTGGACCCCTATTTAGAAGAGATACAATGAAAGTAAAACAACAGATTGGCAACAGATTGGATATGTAAGATGAGTTGAAGTGAGGACTTAAGGATAACACCAAGGTAGAGAACTTGGATGCTTGGCAAGACTGTAGTTCATGTAATGGGGAAGTCTGGAAGAGAGATGGGTTAGGGGTGGGGGAGGAAAGAGCTACTGAATTTTCTTTTGGACCTATTGAGTTTTGAGGTGACTATAGGACATACAGTTCAAGATGTAGAAAAAGAAGTTGGTGATACAAAATCAAAGCCCAGGAGAGAGCAGTTAGGGCTAAATAATTAGTTCTGATCATTGTTTACATAGCAATAATAATTGGACCCATGAGAACTGAGGAGATTGTCAAGTGAGTTAGCACAGCAGGATAAGAGAAGAGATCGCAGGACAAACTCCTGAGGGATGCTCACGATTAGTAGTTGTAACCAGGATGATGATAGAGCAGAGGAGACTGAGAAGTTAATGGTCAGATGGATAAGGGGAGAACCGAGAGAGCAGTAAAAGGAAAAAATTAGAGAAGAGAAAGGATCCAAAAAGAGAGGAAGATGGACAATGTCAAAGACTACAGAGATGGTAAGACAGAGAGAATTGAGAAAAGGCCATTCATTAGATTGGGCAACTAACAGATCGTTGGTGATTTAGACAGAACAATTTCAGTTGAATGATGAAATTGGAGACTAGAGAGTTTAACCAGAAGAAGTGAAGATGCTCGGTATAGAAGACTTTCTCAAGAAGTTTAGCAGAAAAAAGGAGAAGAGGTATTAGATGGCACCTGTCAGGGATATTAGGATCAAGTGAGGGTTTTCTAAAGGGTGAAGGAGACCTCCATATGTACGTAGGCAGTAGGCAAAGAGCCAGTAGATAGGGAGAGAAAAGACTGAAGAGAGAGTGGGAATGATAAAGGGGACAGTCTGCTGGAAAAGACAGAAGGAAGGTCAGAAGGAAAGCAGAAAAATGGGGGGAAATTATAGATGGTTTTTCAGATAAATTTCTCATATCTCAAATATATAAAGAACTTTGTCAAATTTATAAGAGTATGAGTTATTCCCCAACTGATAAATTATCAAAGAATATGAACGGGCAGTTTTTTGATGAAAAAATAAAAACCGCACATAATCATGTGGAAAAAATGATCTAAATCATTATTGATTAGAGAAATACAAAATAAAACAACTTTGAGATATCAGTTTTCACCTGTCGGATTGGCTAAAGTTGATTGAAGGGATAAGTGACAAATGTTGGAAGGAATGTGGAAAAATTTGGACACATTTATAGTTGGTGGAACTGTGAACTGATCTAACCATTTAGGAGGGCAATCTGGAATTATGCCCAAAGAGTCACAAAACACACACACACACACACATATGTATGTATATATATATATATATATATATATATATATATATATATATATATATATATATATATATATATTTATGTATGTATGCATATACACACACATACATATTTGTGTCTAATGGTAGCCTTTTCTAGGCCCAGTGCTTCTTTAAACTTTTTCCACTCATGACCCCTTTTTGCCCAAGAAACTTTCATGCAGCCACAGAGTGTGTAGGTATATAAAACAGATGTACTCATCTAGTAAAACACATTTTGTTAGTCATCTAATAATAGTATAAGAATAGACATGTACTAAAATATATTGGACATAAATCATATAAGGGTAATTAGATAATTAGATATAGCAAGGCTTTTTAGTAGGCCTCAGACTTTAACATAACATTCACTACTTGTTTACCAGTCATGAGACTCACTTGTGCAACCACAAGAATACAGGCTTTTTGCTCAAATTCCTTGCCCAAGCCTAGCATGGGTGGTATGGTATGGAAAACCCTCCAGTTTGTTTTTAGTTTCTCTGTACTACCCATACCATCTCATCTTGCTCAACATGAGTAGAAATCCATCCATTTTATGATCAATTAGTCAACGGAGATATGCCGTGCTTTACCTAACCCAGGACCCCACTGCTGATATAGCATTTTTTGGTTGATACATCCTTTTTGAACCTCAGAATAAGGTTAATCAGCCAATGGAATTGTGTATTTTACTTTAGCTTCTCTTGAGTGTCTAGACATCAAACTCTATAAAAACCAGGTCTTGGAAACCAAAGGATCTCAGATCATGAGGAAGATCTGAGGTCTACTTCATTAGAGGGGTCTGTGGACCCTTTAACAAAGTGTTCTTGGCTTGGAGCTCTCTGCTCAGAGGTTTTTCTTGTAGATTAGACAATTTTAGACCCCACCTTACTATACACACACACACACACACACACACACACACACACGTATAATTATGAAATATATAACTAATATTTATACATAAGCATCAAAGTAGTAATTATATTGATCAATATAATCAATGATTCATATTAATATAGATAAATATCATTAAGACATTCAACTATACTATGTTATCATGTTATATATATTATTATTATTATTGTATTTCTATAATGTTGACATTATAATTCTATGTTGTGTATAAGTAATCACTCTTATACTCTGAATCTTCTGGTGGATCTGCCTACCTCATGTCTTTCCCCATTCTAATATAGCTTCTGTTCACCCACTAAAGTGATTTTCCTGAAGTGAAGGTCTGATTATGTCACCCCCACCCCCTTTTCAATAAATGCCAGTGGCTTCCTGTTGCCTCCAGGAGCAAATACAAAATCCTCTGTCTAGCACGCAAAGCTCTTCATAGCCTTGCCCCTCCTGCCCTTCTGCTTTTCTTATGCCTTACTGCCTGACATGCACTCTTTGACCCACTGACACTGGCCTTCTGGCTGACCCATGAACAAGACATTCCACCCCTTGGTTCGAGGCATTCTCTCTGGTTGTCCCCCATGTCTGGAAGACTTTCTCTTCACCCTCCGGCTGCTGACCTCCTTGGTTTCCTTTAAGTCTCTACTAAAATCCCACCTTCTAAAGAAAACCTTCCCCAGCCCCTCCTAATTCTAGGGCTTCCCTCTGTTAAATATTTCCCATTTGTCCCCTGTGTAGCTTGCTCTGTATGTATTTGCCTGTATGTTGTAGACAGAGAAACCTCACATTATAAGGGCTGGAACCGTCTTTTGCCTCTTTTTTGTGCTTAACACAGTGTTTAGCATACAGCAGACACTTAATATCTGTTTATTGGTTGGTTATTGATAGGCAGATCAATGGCAAAGAAGGACAGAACAGAGGCCTACAATTACCGACCATACATCCGCCGTAGACGGGTCAGGCCAAAGCGTCTTTCCTTGTAGCGTTGTCTCCAGTCAGATGGGAGAGATCTGGACCAAAAGCAAGACTCTGGCTGTCCAGTGCCTTTTGAATACAGCCAGTTTCCTCTGCTCAGTCAATCACAGGCATGATCCATCACTTCCTCCAGTGTTAGCAGACTAGAATCAACTACAGAATATCTGTCCATACTCCAAACCAGAAACACTTATATTACATGTCATCAAGTATTTCTACAAATAGCATTTCCACACTCTTTCATGTGAGGATTGTCCTATTGCACATAGGAGAGGAGACTGAGGCCCAGAGAGATTAAGGGACATTCTCAAGGTCACACATCTTCCAAGGTGGGATTTTGAACCTGGTAAGGTAATATAAGTAATACCGTGATGTGAATTATTTTTAGGCAGACCATATGTGATGATATCAGTTCCTTTTCTGTTTAGACAGGGGAATTACAAAGTCGAAACATACCAAAAGACTGAAGGAGTAGGAAAAGATGTTACTTGGAAAAGAAAAGAGAACAGAAAGATGAATGGGAGCATGACAGTGGAAGGTGTCACTTCAGGGTCAGGGGACTCGGGTTCAAATCTTGCCTCTGAAACTTACTATCTACATGACTTTTAACAAGTCATTTAACTTTCCTTGGCTTCAGTTTCTTTATAAAGAGTGTGTGTGTGTGTGTGTGTGTGTGTGTGTGTGTGTGTGTGTGTGTGTCTGGGAGAACTAGATGGCCTCTTAGGTCCCTATTGGCTCTAAGTCTATGATACCATATGCATAAAAGGTGCATGTGTTGCCAGTGAAGTTTACTTTTATACCTGGGTTTGTTTAAAGGCAGCTCAAAGGAAGGCATGAAGAAAAGAAAGGGAGGAAATAAGCTTTTATTAAATGCCAAGCATTGTGCTAATCACTTGGCAAATGTCATCTCATTGGCTCCTCACAAAATTTTAGGAGGTTGGTACTGTTAGTATCCCCATTTTGTGGTTGAGAAAATAAATATTGTTAGGGAAATGATTTTGAAGCTCATGATGCCTTCTGGTTGCTATGTCTTAAAGAAGAATGTGTGCAGTTTATATCCAAAGGCTCAGTTCCTTCCCACTAAAAGCTTGTCACAAAAAAGCAGAACAAAACCAAAAAATATCACAGATGGTAAATAGCAGATGAATCTATTTAACCACATGAAAAAAAATATCAGAGAAGTCATACAGATTAGATTATGCCAGACTATGAACAGAGTAAATGAGCTCTCCTACTAGAAGCAAAAATATCTCAGCTAAACTAGGAGCAGTCTCTGATTTCATCCAAGGGGAAACTCTCCAAAGGCTCTTGAGAAACAAGTTGAAAATCAATGACATGTTGAAGCACCAACTCTTTTTCCTTCCAAAGTCTTTTCTGTCTTGTGTCCCATCTCTTCCTCTCCCTTCCTTTTTTGAGAGAGGACATACATGGTTTTCTCCCCCCTCTCTCTGTCTGTCTCTCTCTCTGTCTCTCTTGCTCTCTGTCTTTCTCTGTCTCTCTGTCTCTCTTTATTTCTCTCTGTCTGTTTGTCTCTGTCTCTCTCTCCTAATTCCCACCTCTTTCTATCCCTCACTCTATTTGTTTTGAAAACAGGAAGCAAAAACATTTCTCTTCTCCCAAGCTCTCATGCCAACTCCATCTTTCTCTCAGTCATTTAGTGTAGAGTCATCACCCTCTCCTTCATTGAGGATAGTTTTAGGCACATGGTCTAGACTTGAACATAAAGTTACATTACACAAGGAAGAGGCTGGGGACACCCAAAATAAACTTTGCTAACTATACAGTTTTACCACAGATTGTTTGCCTTTCTCTGCACCCAAAGATACTTCTCCTTTCATAGCTTTTAGGACACTGCATCTTGGAAGAGACTATGCCTGTGTATTTATCTTATTCTTAAAAGTCTCCACAGAAAAACCTTCCCCCCCCCCAACTTTCCTTGGTAACCTCTTCTAATGTTAAATAATTCTTTCTTCCCTGATTCATTTCCCTCTCTAATACCCAAATCTTTCCTGTTGCATCTTCTCTTAGTCTCCCACTGCATCCTGGGTCATCTCCAGTCATCCTGATCTATATCTGGCCACTGGATCCCGATGGCTCCAGGAGAAAGGGAGGCTGGTGACTTTGCACAGTCCTCCCTCACTTAAATCCAATTCACTTGCAAGTCACAGCATCACCTTCCTGATGTCATGGTCCTCTCTGAGAATGAAGGACAAAGAAGTGGAGGAATACAACGCTTTCACAAAACTTCATGTTATTAGGAAGTCACTTATGGCTAAATAACTTATTCATTGATTCAATTTTCTAATTGTAGTATTATTTTTATTTATATCATTTGTGTCCAGACAAATTCCCCATAGTTCCTACTGGAAAGGATTTAGAAAGTGTATTCATACTTGTAAGCTATCCGAAACATGGTGAATGAATTCAAACTATTGTACCAGCGGTTCTCAACCTGTGGGTCACGACCCCTTTGGGGGTCAAACAGGGTCTCCTAAGATCATGGAAAAACACATATTTCCAATGGTCTTAGGAACCGAGACGTGGCTCCTCTATCTGTCTCCAGGCGGGTCTGCTCACATGCAGATAAGCCCACATATGAGTGTTAAAGGTTTGCGGCATTAGGAAGGTTGAGAACCATTGATCTATACTTTTCTAGGCCAAATTACCTTAGCTTCTTATCACTTAAACTACCATTTTAGTTGCCAATCACAGCTCCAAAAATGCTAACTACCTTATAAAATTACCAACCTTTCAGTATTTTGCCATTCAACCTCCCAATTTCTTTTAGTAGAAAATTTTCTTTTTGCTGCTGTTACAGTTTGTTTTTTAAAGTATCTCTCATGTACCCAATGCTGATTGTCCAAACTGTTACAATATCTCTATTATCAAAGAATATAAGCTTCCAAATGTTTGAGGTATTTCGAAAAGATAGAGGAAAGACTAATTTAGCTTGAAGAAAGTGTACTTTTCTAATACTCAATTCCTCCAATTCAATGTAGGTCCTTTAGATCAGGGTCTTGACCTTTTTGTGTCATGGTCCTCTTTGACAGTCTAGTGAAGCCCATGGATACCTCAGAGTGTTTTTAAAGACATAAATAAAATACATAGGATCACAAAGGAAAGCACTCATATTAAGATACAATTATATGTGTGTGTGATTGTATATATATTATATAATTTTTTAATTTGTATGGAATTTTATATGCAATTTTCACAAACTCCAAGTTAAGAATTTTAGGTAAAACATTAGGTCATTGCTCTAGAAAATTCTATATTTAAACATGATGATATAATCTGAATGGAGACAATTTTTTTCTTCTACCTGTCTGCCTTCATCCCCAGACTAATGAATACTATGATCTAATTTTCTCCGTTTATCAACAGAATGACAAGTTAATTCTATTTTATCAACACATAAGCTTTGCATAAGAGGCTATCTTGGAATGCTTACTTCCAAGTTACAAAATCAGTGTGCTTCTTTGTTTTTAAATTAGTCTATAACTGGTTCTCTGCTCTCACAGTGCTTACCATGTAGTCTGGAAAATGATAGATACAAAATAAATAAAGAGGTAAGTAACAAGATAAATTTTTCAACAGTTCAAGATAGAACGGCAGAAGCGATGGCCTCTTGTTAATTGTCAAGTGAATTACTATTGGTGATTATCGTTAGAGGAATTTTGAGAAAGGAGAGATCACTTTTTGTTGGAAAAACGGGGAAAGTTTTCACAAGTGCTGTGGGATCAGAGCCGGATGTGGGCATCAAGAACGTGTTGGAGCCAGCTCCAGCGGGCTCAGGAGAGTTGATTATTAAATTTTGGGTGTGAGCATTTACACCTCAGAAGTTTGTAAAGGCTACAAATCCAGGCTGGGGGTTGATTTATTGTCTTTTGAATTGTATACACTTAAGAAAGTGATAGAAAAAATCCTAACAATGGAAATTCAACTGAAAAGTGTGTCTTAAGTCCATTTTCTTTTTGGGAAAGTCTGGTGTTAAACATTTACCTTCACACGACAGGTCACAACCACCAAGTGACCAGGTCTACCAGAGACCTTCTTATTTTTAGTAATTGGGTGAACTCTGTGTTCAGATTCAGCATTCCTTGGAAAGGAATCCTGCCAGTAGTAAGCAAGGCTTTGTTAGAAAAGATTATCTTCCCCTAATAGTTGTCATTCTCTGTGTGGCTGTTGTGAAAAAGCAAACCATATCTTATTTTATGTAGAGTTGACCCTATGCAAGGTACAATTCAAAGTTCTGGAAACTCTGAAGGGGTCCATGCCAGAAATAGCAAATATGTCAGTGTATTTGTAGAACTCTGTGTTGGAGCACCTGTGCCCACAGTGTCAGGACATGGTTATTAGTCCTTCACTTTCCTAAGGGGTAAACTTGTTCACAGATGTTATTGGAGGGGGGAAAAAATGTCCTATTTACTTAGTAGACTCACTCTGAGAAACCATTATGCTCAGCTATGGAAATACCTTAGCTGTTTTGGTATTTCTTTAATTTTGGAAACCTTTATTATTTGCAGTGTAGACCAAAATAGCCCATGCCACAGGCTCAGATAAACACCAAATTTTCCTTTAATACCATGGATTCTAATAGATCTAGGAGAGAAAAAGAGGAAGTAAATCTGTATGCACAGTCAATCCAGCACCACTACTTGCAAAAGGAGACTTATTGACTCACCTGGAAACTAGTATCCTTTCCTACATCTGCAACACAAACATTACAGGAAATATAGTTGGAAGGAAGTTTGAATTCAACCCTGAGTGGGAATGGGCATATGAAAGAGGTGCACACTCAGTATTCATACTCATTTTACCCTATCTATTTCTGAGGATGACAAAAAGTACCAACAAGCGCTTTCAGAAACTAGAATAACTGCACAGACATGAACCTGTATTTAAACCCTTTCTCTGGCACAACAAAGGGAGGCTTAATATTGTTATTGGTTGATTGTGAGGGAAGCAGTAAATGAGAGTAACCTTGGATACCTTTTTCATAGAGCAATCACTGCACTCCTCTGTAGTATGGTGTAAAAAAAGTGGGTATCTCATGTGTAATATAACCATGTTGTAGGCAAGCATAAGGGTGATTGATCTGTAAGGGTAGTGAGGAACAGCCTCTATTCCATGGAGTACCAGTACCTCATAAGGGTCTGATTTTACCTGAGTTCAGCTCATATTTGCCTCAAAAGTTTATTTCTGTTAGTCCTAGGGGTATATGTGAAGGCCTACATACACATACAAGTACATACACATACATACATACATACATGCACACACACACATACATACATACATACATACATACGTACATACATACACATAATGGCTACCTGCTCTCCTGCTTATGTGGTACCTGTGTCTGCCTGTGTTTGTGAAGTTAATCCAGGTCTTAACATCCCAAAGCTGTCTTGTGCTTCTTTGTGAAGGTGGAGAGAACTTTCTTTCCCAGCTTCCTTTTCCCAGAAACTTCCAAAGTCATGTTTAAAGACATATTATGAAAGTGGCAGATTCTGGGATAACATTTGTTTGAGTTTTTTGATTCACAGCAGCATTCAAAGCCTAAGTTGTTATACTTGTATTTGCCATCCCTTTTTCATTTTATGTCTTCTTTCCAAGTATTGTAGTATGGGCTTGACTTTCCATGACTTTCTCTGACTTTAATTGACTTGCCTATTGAACTTGGGTTGCCTATTGAACTCCATGAGTTGTTTTTCCCCTTGTAAAGCCAAGCACGAGTAGCTTTCCAGAGGACTGCTGCTGTGAATAGCTTTTGAGATTCTGATTACATAGTATAGCAAACTCTCTATTTATTCAGTAACAGATCAGAGCAAAACATTTACAGAAATCAAAGTACAGCATTCAAAATGTTATAACTTCACAACTTATCACTAAAATGGCCACATAGTTTTCACCAAATGGTCACATAGTTTTAAGCAAAGTACATACATTTAGTCAATCACAAAGTCCTTAATTTAATCACAAAGTACAAAAGTCAAAGTCCTCCATGCATGGGGTACAATTAAGTTACAATTTTATCAGTCACTACTCAGAACCCTCTGAAAGGGTAGTGGAAAGTACAAAGGCCATCCACCCCTAGGTCACAAGTGAGTTACAGTTTCATCAGTCAGCATTAAATATCCAAGGAGAGGTCTTTTCATCTTGACTTGAGGCAGGCTCTCAGCTTCCATGGTTCCTCTTCCATAGGCCCAGCTCCTGCCCAAATCTAACCAACTGCCACCTGAGTTCAAAGGCAGATAGTTCCTAGTTCCTTGTCTAGCTCTCTCTGCAGTTCCTGTTCCACATTGAAGCTCACAGTGTCCAGTCTACCTTAAGTCCTTCACAGTTTCTGTTCCTGGGAAGAGAAAACTTAACAGAGCCACAACAATATCTACACACATCTTGTTTAGCAGAATTACAACAATATTCACACACATGGTCGGCACTATCATCTCAATTCGCTTTCTGCTTGTGAAATCAACAAAGACCCCAAACAGACAGACAAAGTACCAACACCACAGTCATACTTCCTCTGGCAGCTCCGGCTGGTCCTCAGAAGTCTTCAGCAGCTCCAGCTGGCTCTCAGAAACTCTCAGCAGGAGTTTGGCTGGCTCTCAGAAGAAGCTCCACCATCACAAGTTCTATTCTCAAAATCAAAATCATTTTCTCCAGCCTCTACATGGCTTGCTCCAAGAAATTCTGTCTCAGTTCTAAATTCTCATTTCTCTTCTCAGTTCTTCTCAATTCTCAGTTCAGTCCTCAGTCCAGCAGTAGCAGCCCAGCCTCCAGATGCTCACTGAAAGAAATTCTGACTCTCTAGCTTGTGTTTTTCCTTATATAAGATATTCGTCCCTGTTCCAGCCTCTTCCTATTATGTCAGCAACAGGGGTTCATACTTTCTGTTTCTTAACAGAGGCTTGATATAATTAACTCGAAACTAAGTGCCAATACAAAGGGATCTTCAAATTCCATTACTATTACACCCCCATAGAGGTGCTTCTAATACACTATCAACTATTAATACAGTAGCATAAATTAGTTTATCAGATTAGTTAGCAGAAACAAAGGTCCTGAAGATATTGGACAATGGATATGCAAAGATAAATAGAAAACTTTAGCAGAGAGATATTTAGGAACAATGTGGTCTATTGACGGAGGGCCAGCCTAGATGAAGTATCATTGAGGTATGGTGAGATGGACGGGTAGAGGGTAGAAACCATGTAAGAGGAACAGCAAAAAGGAAGAGGAATGATCCAATAGAATTATAAATTGGTACCAAAAAGCATTTAATTTTACCTCATGCTAGCCCTTGTCAAAGTAAAGGTTCTAGAGAAAAAAATGGAATTTACATATTAAAAATGGTTTCTTCTAAACTTTGGTTTGAAGCCCTCTCGCTAAGTACCCAGTAGGGCTGTAAAGTAAATTAGTTGATGTGTTAAACTCCTGCTTCCCAAGTGGCTAATGGAGTACCTATAGGGCAGTGGTTCTCAACCTTCCTAATGCCGCGACCCTCTGATACAGTTCCTCATGTTGTGGTGACTCCCAACCATAAAATTATTTTCATTGCTACTTCATAACTGTAATTTTGCTACTGTTATGAATCATAATGTAAATATCTGATATGCAGGATGTATTTAAATTGAACATAACCCACAGGTTGAGAACCGCTGCTATAGGGAGTACAGACTAAAGCCAGAAGCAAAAGACTGGAGGTAGGCAGGAAGTGAGTGGAAATTAGAGGATTTCAAGAGGCAGTGTAACCAGATTGGAAAAAAAAAAATGCCGTTCTGTAAAAATAGGACATTATGTATTTAAAATATATTCACTTCATGACTAAAGAAAGAATAGTACCTCCAAACCTGGCATCAGTTCTTAGTAATTATTTTTTGTCCCTTGTCCATTTTACTTGGGAGCTATTTTTGCTAGTTCACATTTGGAGAATTCTCAGTTCCTGTGGTGAGCTTATGGTAGGAGTTTTCCAGAGCTAGCTCATCTGGGCTTACCAAAGCCAACTGCTAAATTTTTGGTGTGAGAATTTATACCTCAGAAATCAGCAATAGCTACAAATCAGGGCTTGATTTATTGTATTGTTGATTATCTAGAATTTTAAAAGTGATGGGGAAAATGTTAATAATGCAGATTAAAGGTAAAAGTGTGTGCATTTGAGGGGTGGGAAGAACCACTTGTAAACATTTACCAGCATCTTCTGGCTAATGCTAACTAAACCCTTTCCCCTCCAAACTTTAAAAAAAAAACAAACTTCTAGAACCTCTGTAAGGCTTTTGTGGGTTGGTTTGTGTGTGTGTGTGTGTGTGTGTATGTGTGTATGTATGTGTATGTGTGTATGTATGTGTATGTGTGTGTGTGTGTGTATGTGTGTGTGTGTATGTGTGTATGTATGTGTATGTGTGTGTCTGTGTATGTGTATGTATGTATGTGTGTGTGTGCATGTGTGTAAATGAATATTGGGATCCTTATTAGAAACAATTTAGTTTGGTACGATACATCTATTTGGGGACAAAAATTTTCCCAAAGTAATGATTGTGTATTTCCAGCCTGTGTGTCTGACAAAATACCTGTCCCTGTTTTTAAGAAGGAAAAGAAAATGTGCATAGGACTTATTAAGTACCATCTGCCAAGACATACTGTTGCCAACATCTTAAGATCCCTGGGTTTACAAGAGATTTGTTCTGCTACAGAATCTAGAGAACAATCTTGGCAACTATAACTGATTTATTCATGCAGCAATGAAACCAAGATTTCTTCTAATACATTTGGCTAAAATAGTGTTTTAGAGGGGCTATTTTTAGAGTGCTATTTTAAGGTTTGCAAAGCTCTACATTCGTTATCTCATTTGATTGTCACCATTTTTACAGAAGACCCTAGCAGCCATCTAGTTCAAACCAAAAATGAAAGAAATACCCAACGTAATGTACCTGACAAGTGGTCGTTCCACATCTCTTTGAAGACCTCTGAGAGTAACCTATTGTCTCTTGAAGCAGCCTATTAGACTGTGGATAACTTAAGCCTCAGTTTGTTTCTTTGTGACTCCTACCCATTCTTCCTAGGGAATCAGGAGCTCACCTCTTTTCTAGATGTAGATTGAAGCTCAGAGAGGTTATGAATTGCCCATGGTGATGCCCAAAGTTTTGTAGACTGGATTCAAACCTTGTTCTTTTGTAACTTATGGCACTCATACAGTATGCTCTGTATGAGCTATGTATGTATATAACATATACACCTTAGGAACCTTAAAATAGTGAAGGATAAAGAGCTTCATGATGTAATTAATAGTTAGTATTTATATAATGCTTTAAGGTTTGCAAAATACTTTGCTTATTTCATTTGATCCTGACACCAATCCTGTAAAGCACGTGCTGTTATTATCACCTGATTTTGTAGGGACCTGAGACCAAGAGGTTGAATGACTTGTCCAGAGCCACACAGCTAGTAAGCAACCAAGGCAGAATTTGAATACAGGTCTTCCTGACCTCAAGTCAAGTGTTCTGTCTACTTTTCCACTTAGTTATTTTAATAAGAATAGTATAGTGTGTATGGATGCTTTTTCATACTCATTAATTGACATGGTTACTGACACATCTCCCTCTATAGAAGGCATGAAGTAAACATTCATTTTTGTATTGTCATCAGACTATAAATTCGATTGTCATGTGGCATGTGCTCTTTATTATTTGTCTCATAGTAATATAGTAGTAATAATAACAACATATATGTATGTAAACATATATGGCCCCTTAGATATATTATAAAAATTTGATCCTCACAATGACCTCGTGGTAGGTAGTTTTGCAGATGTGGAAATTTACAGATGTGGAAACTCAGAGTTTCTCAGGGCAAAACTCAGGGCAATGCAAGTACTTTGTCCGAGGTCACAGAGTTAGTGGATCCACAATTCAAACTCAGATCTTCTTCCTGGGCCACACTAAATGAACTTTGAGGTCCCTTTCAGTCCTAAATATATGATGCCATATTCATCTACAATCCTTATACTCTACCCAAGCTCACCAATTAGAGAAGAGTTCACCCAAATAAGAGTATTGGAGTATAACTAGTTGGGCAGCTAAGTGATTACAAGTGAATTCTATCAAACATTTAAAGAACAATTAATTCCAATACTATCTAGACTGTTTGGAAAAATAAGTGAAGGAGTCCTGCCAATTTCTTTTTATGATACAAATATGCTACTGATACCTCAACTGAGAAGAGTCAAAACAGAAAAAGAAAGTTATAGACCAATTTCCCTAATGAATATAGATGCAAAAATTTTGAATGAAATCTTAACTAAGAGATTACAGCAACTTATCTCCAGGATAATACAGTATAACCAGGTAGAATTTATACAAAGAATGCAGGCCTGGTTCAATGTTTGGAAAACTATCAGCATAAAAAACTAAAAACTAACAGAAATAATATAATTAATTCAATAGATGCAGAAAAAGCATTTGACAAAATACAACACCCATTCCTATTAAAAATACTAGAGAGCATAGGAATAAATGGAATCTTCCTTAAAATGATAGGGAGCATCTATCTAAAACCATCACCAAGCATTATACATAATGGGGATAAGCTGGAAGCATTCCCAATAAGATTGGGGGTGAAACAAGTATGTCCATTATCATCACTATTATTCAATATTGTACTAGAAATGTTAGGTTTATAAATAAGAGAAGAAAAAAAGAAATGAAATTAGAATAGGCAAAGAACAAACAAAGCTATCACTCTTTGCAGATGAACTCATCATATACTTAGAGAATAATAGAGAATCAAGTAAAAGAATACTTGAAATAATGAACAACTTTAGAAAAGTTGCAGGATTTAAATAAACCCACATAAATCATCAGTATTTCTATACATAACTAGTAAAGCACACAGCAAGAAATAGGAAGATAAATTCCATTTCAAATTACTGTCAACATAAAACATTTGGGAATCCACCTGCCAAAAGAAACCCAGGATATGTATGAACACAATTACAAAACACTTTTCACACAAATAAAGACAGATCTAAATAACTGGAAAATATCAGTTGCTCATGGGTAGGCCAAGCTAAATATAATAAAAATGACAATTCTGCCTAAATTAATTTATTTATTCAATGTCATAACAATCAAATTACCAAAAATTATTTTTATAGAGCTAGAAAAAATAATAATAAAATTCATCTGGAAGAATAAAAGTTTCAGAACATCCAGGGAATTAATGAAAAGGAATGCTGGGGAAGGTGGCCTAGCCATACCAGATCTTAAAATGTATTATAAAGCAGCAGTCATCAAATTTACTTGACACTGGCTAAGAAATAGTGTTGAATCAGTGGAATAGATTAGGTACACAAGACACAGCAGTCAATGACTATGGTAATCTACTGTTTGATAAACCCAAATATCTTACCTTCTGGGATAGGAATTCACTTTTTGACAAAAATTGTTGGGAAAACTGGAAAATAGTATGACAGAAATCGGGTGTAGACCAATATCTTATACTGTATATCAAAATAAAGTCAAAATGAGCACACAATTTAGATATGAAGGTTAATACTATAAGCAAACTGGAAGAGAAAGGAATAGTTTACCTATGTTTTATGGAGAATTGAAGAATTTATGACCACACAAGGGGTAGAGAACATTATGAAATGCAAAATGGATAATTTTGTTTACATTAAACTGAAAAGTTTCTGCACAAACAGAGCCAATGCAACCAAGATTAGGAGAGAAGCAGAAACCTGGGAAAGAACTTTACAACCATTGTCTCAGATAAAGTCCTCATTTCTAAAGTATATAGAGAACTGAGTCAAATTTATAAGAATACAGGAAGTTACCCAATTGCCACATGGTCAAAGGATATGAAAAGGCAGTTTTCAGAGGAAGAAATTCATGCTATCTATAAAAAAATGCTCCAAATCACTAATGATTAGAGAAATGAAAATCAGAACAACTCTGAGGTACTACATAACGCTTATTAGATTGGCTGACATGACAAAACAAGAAAATTATAAATACTGGAGAAGATGTGGGAAAATTAGAACATTAATTCATCATTGGTAGAGTTGTGAACTGATCCAACCATTCTGGAGAACAATTTGGTACTATAGGACTCAAAGGGCTATAAAAATGTGCCTACTCTTTGACCCAGCAATACCACTTCTATTGATCATACAAATGCGAAACGGACCCACATGTACAAAAATATTTATAGTAGCTTTTTTTTTGGGTAGTAAAGAATTGGAAACTGAGAGGATGCCCATCAGTTAGTTAATAGATAAATTTGTTGTCCTGTATGAATGTAATGGAATACTATTGTACTATAAGAAATGATGAACAAGGAGCAGCTAGGTGGTACAGTGAATAGAGCACCAGCCCTGGAGTCAGGAGGACCTGAGTTCAAATCCAGCCTCAGACACTTAACACTTACTAGCCATATGACCTTGGGCAAGTCACTTAACACCAATTGCCCTGCCTTCAACCCTGCGAAAAAAAAATGATGAGCAAGCAGACTTCAGACAAACCTGGAAAGAATTATATGAATTCATGCTGAGTAAAGTGAGCAGAGCAAGAACACTGTACACAGTAATAGCCACAATGTGTGATCACTAACCAAAAGACTTATCTCTTCTTAGCAACACAAGGATCCAAGATGGCTCCCAAGTACTCATGATGGAAAATGCTGTCCATATCCAGACTATGAACTATAAAGTCTGAATGCAGATTGAAACATATTATTTGATTGCTCTCTCTTTTTTCTTTTTTCTTGTTTGTTTTTTTCTTTCTCATGACTTCTCCCATTGGTTCTAATTCTCCTTTACGAAATGACTAATGTGAAAATAGGTTCAATGTGAATGTATATGTAGAGTGTATACCAAATTTAATGCTATCTTGGGATGGGGGAGGGGAGAGATGGGGAGAAAATTTGAAACTCAAAATCTTATGAAAGTGAATGTTGGAAACTAAAAATAAATGAATTAATGAAAAAAACCCAAATACTTGATGACTCTTCAAATACTTGAAGACACCTTTCATGTCCCCTACCTGCATACCAATCTAAGTGTTCTCTAGGCTAAACATTCCTGGTTTCTTCAACCAGTTCTTTTATCACTTGGATCCAAAGCCCTTCACCATCTTGCTTATCCTCTGGATACTCTCTACTAAATTTAGGACACCACAAAGTATTTTTAATGATTCAAAGTCTCTCCAATGAATAGAAATACAACTTTTCAATGACATATTCTGTTGGTAATGTTTTATTATTTCAAGTCATGGAATATCAATGTCTTCAAAGACTGATATTTGTGGGTTACTCAAAGGGGGAATGGAATAGTTCAAGGGTATTTATCTTTTTTTTAACACTACATATAATTCCATTTCTGCATGTCATTTTCATTTTAAAAAATGCTTGCCCATGTTTATGCTTCGGTATTTTAAATCATAAAATGTTAACTTCTGAAGAGATCTTATAAATAACTTCTATTAGGTTTCTGAACCTGCTGACTACCAAGTCTTATAACCTTTGATATAGGCATAATCAAGATACAAGGAAAGGGATCAGAAAGTGTTGTCAAGCACATACCTACTGCTCATCTTGATGCATAAAGTCATTCTTTGGCTAAATCCAGTAAAGAGCAAGGTCAACCAGTGCAGGGTCAATTTTTGTCTTTTGTATCTATAGTACTTATAATGTAGTAAGGACTTATTAAACATTGCTTGAATTGAATTGTCACCCAGTAAAGACTGGTATATTCTGCTTTCAAAACTTCAGGCACTTTGCAATAACCAGTTAATAAGCTTTTATCTAATGCTATTGGACAGGCACTGTGCTAAGTTCCAGGGAAACAAAGGCAAACACCAAACATTGCTAATCCTCATAGTTCCAGATGTCAAACTATACTACAAGTTGGCACTGATTATTAGCAAGATTGATCAGTGGAACAGATTAGGCACATGGCATACAGAAAAAAAAATGTTTCCAATGCTTGAGTATTTGATAAATACAAAGAATTCAGCTACTAGGATAAGATAAAGTGGATAATTTTAATTATATAACATTAAAATGTTTTTCACAAAGAAATCTAATAAAGCTAAGATTAAAGGGGAAACAAATGACTGTGGAAAATCTTTGCATCAAGTATCCCTTTTTCCAAGACAGAAAGAACTGATTAAAATTCATAAGGAGAAGAGCCATCCTCAAATTTGTAAATTGTCTAAAATATGAACCAACAGTTCTCAAGGGAAGAAAGGAAAGCTATCTATAGCCATATGAAAACAAATGCCCCAAATCATTCCTAATTATGGGAATGAAAATTATTATTTTTTATTTAACTTATTTGCAGTCTCAGAATAGAAGATAAGCTGATGCTTTCTCTAAGGTTATTGACAGGAACTGTTGCCTTTCTGCCCCAGACAGGCCAAAAATAAGATTGTAGTAATAATCTAGTCTAAACTCTTTTGACAGAAAGAAAAAAATGAGTCCTTTTTAATACCTACAAGATATAGACCACATCTGTTTGATTTTACACAGCACACATTATAGTGCTATGATTCAATGGACAACTAACAGTTATTTGTTGTTAATCTGAATGATGATAATCATGATGACATATACCTTCACAATGGAGTGACAAGGTCCAGAGAATGTGTGTGACTGCAATATCTCTGTGATGAATGGATGAATTATATCACACACACATATGTATACACATATTCAGAAGTTTTTGGTTGAGGATTAATAATATGATATATTGAACAGTAATACATTAGGGTGAAAGGAAGCAAAAGGCAATGTGGCATGAGAATTTTGAATCAAGAGATATGGGCTCTATTCCTGGCTCTATTATTAACTCTTCTTGGTGTATCAGCAAGCACCCTAGCATCCTCAGGATGGCTGCTAGCACAGGTTCTTAGATCTCCTTTTCTAAAGGAAAGCAACTCAAAATGGGTTAACAGTCTTACTTTAATCAATCAAACATATATCATTTACCTAGTTCAGGGGGAAAAAGCACCCTGAACTTCAGAGAATGCAAACACAAGTTACAAGCAAACAAAGAAACAGATC
>CM053583.1:218243766-218265270 GCA_028627135.1 Pseudochirops cupreus
CACCCTGAACTTCAGAGAATGCAAACACAAGTTCCAAGCAAACAAAGAAACAGATCAGCAGACAGGCTTCCAGCATCTGACCATTATATCCATACCTATTCAGTTACCAGAGAGGGAAGCACCAACATCTGGGTTTCTCAAAGCCAGGGGGCTCAATGGCTTCCCAGAGTCCTGTCTGGCCAAATCACACAACTCTTCTCAAAGTGACCCCCAAAGCAAAACCTCACATCAGGGCATATATAGCCTTCTCCTGGCTTGGAGAATGTCACAGCCCTCTTGACCCACTGCCCAATCACAAAGCTACAAGGTGGGGGCATTCCCGAAAAACAAGCCTGGCGCCACAGGCTCCATGTGACCACATTCAGCCTATCAGGGGGCAGAGTATACTTTCAAATCAGGAAAGGTTCTCAGAGTCATGTAGCCACTTTAGCAAAGGGCCTAGGGGCAGGGAAGATCTTCAGATTGCCAGAACACTTGGAAAAATTACACATCCTCTCAGAAGGATATGTAGTTTCCTTACCCCCAAAATTAAAGCTGGCTAAATGATCTTTTTAGAATCATATCTGAGGGGGAGCCAAGATGGTGGAGTAAAGGCAGGGACTTGACTGAGCTCTCCACAAACACCTCTAGCTACATTTAAATAATGACTCAAAACCAATTCTAGAGCAGCAGAACCCACAAAAAGTTAGAGTGAAGCAATTTTCCAGCCCAACTTAGAATGTCAGTAGGAAAGGTCTGTTGCATCAGGGTAAGAGAGGTGCGTAGTCCAGCCAAGCCGGGCCCCAGCAAACCCATAGCAGGCATTGGGGTGAATGAATTGCTGTCAGTAATGGTGGTTTCCAGACCTCTTAACCCACAGATGCTAAATACAACATAGAAGTTTGGCAGCAAATGGCTGTCACCCCCGGGTGACAGTGGAGCACTGCCCAGCAAACCAGGAGCAGGCCTTAGGAGCCACTGAATCAGCAGTGACAGTGGCTGCTTCCAGGGCTCTCAGAGCATAGATGGTAGAGAGGTTGAACAATGGGTCAGAAGGAGATTATAGGGGTCTCTTTGCTAGCACTGAGGCAGGACTCTGTTGCTTTGCCCATACTTGCATCTTGGGCACAGTCCTGGATGGCAGTGCTAGGGTGAGAAGGAACACTAGCATAGCTTGTGGCCACAGTGGAGAGGGGACCCTCCTCACAGTTCCAGGGCAGAAAAGACTGCTTGTGGTTACTCATAGACCAGAGCTCAGGCCAGGAGAGTAACAAACAACTTTCATTAGATTAATATCTTAGAAGAACTGAAAACTTACAGGTACCTAGAAATATCTCTAAAAACAGCAGCACAAAACCCCTGAAGCTTGAGACAAGTGCACCCTCCATCCTGGAAGCAGAGACCTATCTTAACAAAGAGTTAAAAGTCAAGTAATAGACTGGGAAAATGAGCAACAACAGGAAAAATTCTGACCATAGAAAGTTACTATGGTGACAAAGAAGTTCAAAACATACACTCAGAAGACAACAAAGTCAAAACTCCAATATCCAAAGCCTCCAAGAAAAATATGAATTAGTCTCAGGTCATGGAAAGAGCTCAAAAATGGATTTTGAAAATCAAGTAAGAGAGGTAGAGGAAAAATTGGGAAGAGAAATGAGAATGATACAAGAAAATAACGAAAAAAGAGTCAACAGTTTGACAAAGGAGGCACAAAAATGCTGAAGAAAATAGCACCTTAAAAAACAGGCAAGGCAAAATGGTAAAAGAGATTTTTAAAAATCCAATTAGAAAAAGAGTGCCTTAAAAATCAGAATTGGGCAAATGGAAAAAGAGGCACAAAAATTCCCTGAAGAAAAAACTCCTTAAAAAGTAGAATTGATCAAATAGAAAAAGTAGAATTGATCAAATACAAAAGCTCACTGGAGAAATAATTCATTAAAAATTAGAATTGAGAACCAGGAGAACTTTGTACACAATTACAGACACGTTGTATGTGTTATGACTAACTTTGATAGACTTGACTCCTCTCAGCAATACAAGGTTAGAAGACAACTACAAAAGACTCATGATGGAAAGGGATATCCACATCCAGCGAAAGAACTACAGAGTCTGCAGATTGAAACAAACTATTTGCTCTCTCTCATCTGCATTTTGTTTTGTTCTGTTTTATTCCTTCTTTTTCATTGTTTAGCCCATTGGTTATAATCCTTTATGACATGACTAACGTTCAATGTGAAGGTATTTATAGAACCTATATTTGACTATATGCCACTATGGGGGGGAAGGGATAAGAGAGGGGAGAGGGAAAAATTTGAAACATAAGAGATTGTGGAACTGAATGTTGTAAACTAAAAGTAAATTAAAAGACATAAATTTTAAAAAAGAATTAGAATTGAGCAAATAGAAGCTAATGATTTTATGAGAAATCAATAAACAATAAAACAAAATCAAAAGAATGAAAACATAGAAGACAATCTGAAATATCTCACTGGAAAAACAAGTGACCTGGAAAATAGATCAGAAGAGATAATTTAAAAATTATTTTACTACCTGAAAGCCATGATAATAATAAAAAAAATAGCCTAGACATCATCTTTCAAGAAATTATCAAGGAAAACTGTCCTGATATTCTAGAACCAGAGGGCACAGTAGGGGAAATTGAAAGAATCCATTGATCACCTCCTGAAAGAGGTTCCAAAATGAAAACTTCCAGGAATATTATAGCTAGATTCCAGAGTTTCTAGGTCAAGGAGAAAATGTTGCAAACATCCATAAAGAAACAATTCAAATATTGTGGAGCCATACTCAGGATAACAAAATATTTAGCAGATTCTGCATTAAAGGATGCAAGGGCTTGGAATATGATATTCTGAAGGGTATAGGAACTAGGATTACAACCAAGAGTCACCTACCCAGCAAAACTGAGTATAATGCTTCAGGTAAAAAAAATGGACATTCAGTGAAATAGAGGACTTTGAAGCATTCTCGATGAAAAGAATAGAATACTGAATAGAAAATGTGACTTTCAAATACAAGACTCAAGAGAAGCATAAAAATGTTAGCAGGAAAAGGAAATTATGAAGACTTAATATGGTTAAACTGTTTACATTCCTACATGGGAAGATGATACTTGTAACTCATAAAAACTTTTCCATTATTAGGGCAGATAGGAGGAGTATATAGACAGAGGGCACAGGTGTGAGTTGAATATGAAGGGATGGTATGTAAAAAATAAAATTAAGGGGTGAGAAAGGAATATATTGGTAGAAAGGGAAAGGGAGAGGTAAAATAGGAGTACATAATTTCATAAAAGAGGTAAGAAAAAGCTTTTAAAAAGCTTTTACAGTGGAGGGGAACAGGGTGGGGGAGGTAAGGGGGAGTAAGTGAATGTTACTACCATTAGAATTGGCTCAAAGAGGGAATAACATGCACATTCAATTGGGTGTGGAAATCTATTTTACCCTACCAGAAATTAGGAGAAGGAGATAATGGAAGAATGGAGGTAATAGAAGGGAAGACAGATTGGGGGAGGGGGTAGTCAGAAGAAAAACACTTTTGAGGAGTGACAAGGTGAAAGGAGAGAGAGAACAGTTAAGAGGGGAAAATAGGATGGAAAGAAATACAGTTAGCAATACTAACTGAAAAAAATTATTGAAGCAATTTCAATGAAAAAGGTCTCACTTCTCAAATATATAGAGAACTGAGTCAAATTTATAAAAATTAGTGCCGATTCCCAATTGATAAATGATGAAAAGATATGAACAGTTTTCATATGAAGTAATTAAAACTATCTATAGCCATATGGAAAAAATGTTCTAACTAACTGTTGATTGGAGAAATGCAAATTAAAAAAATTCTGAGGTACTACCTTATACCTCTAAGATTGGCTAATAGGACTGAAAAGTTAAATATATTACAAGTGGTGGAAGGGATGTGGGAAAAATGAAACATTAATGCCTTTTTGTAAGAGTTATGATTTAACGATTTTATAGAGCAATTTGGAACTATGCTCAAAGGTCTATGAAACCATGCATACCCTTTGACCTAGCAATACCACTACTAGATCTGTATCTCAAAAGAGATTAAAAATAAACAGAAAGAAAAATGGCAAAATGTACAAAAATGTTTATATCAGCTTTTTCTGGAGGCAAAGAATTGGAAATTGAGGGTATACCCAGAAATTGGGGAATGGCTGTACTAATCATATACTAACTAGTATGCAATAAGAAATGATGAGCAGGATACTCTTTGAAAAAACTGGAAAGATTTACATGGGTTGATGCAAAATGAAATGTACTGTGCACATAGTAACAGCAATATTGTAAGATGATCAGCTGGGAATGACTTAGCTATTGTCGACAATACAATGATCTAAGACAGCTCTGAAGAACTTATGATGAAAAGTGCTATCCATCCCCAGAGAAAGAACTGATTGTGTCTGAATACAGATTGAAGCAGACTTTTTAAACTTTATTTTTCTTAAGATTTTTTGTTTCTTTTTTCTTTGATTTTGTTTTGTTTCAGTTTTTGGTCTATAGTTTCTTTTACAGCGTGACTATTACGGAAATGTCTTGCATGACTACACACATACAACCTATATGGAATGAGGCAAGGGTGAGGTGGAAGGGAGGAAGGGAGAGAATTTGGAACTCAAAGTTTTAAAAACAAATGTTAAAAATGTTTTAGCATGTAAGTGGGGAAAATGAAATACTAAATAAGAAAAATAAAATGCTAATTGAAAGAGAAAAACCAAACAAACAAAAAAGAAAGGTGGCAGGCACTGTGCTAAGTGCTAGAGATACAAAAGGAGCTCCATAATTCAATGAGAATTCAATGTAGCCATGATTTCATGGAGGTGGGCATTCTCTCCAGCATTCCAGATTGCTTCTCATCCCGAGGAACTCTTGCCAGTGAGCTTTATTTTGTTTGTAAAATCATTGTCAATTTATGTGAGGGAGGACAGCCAAAGGCAATCACAGTGTAGGTCCCGTCCAGCCATGCCCTAATAGCAGAAATATTCTCAGACAGGAATGAGTAAGTCCACAATGTCTGTTGAACCTGAATCCACAACACCATCACTGACTACTCACAAATGGCATTTTCTGTGGGCTTTGCAGAGGCATCCCAATCCAACCACAAACAGACAAGGAACATTGTAGGGGAAATATACATACTGCCTACTCATCTAGCTGCCTCTCCATGGGATTTAGGCATACAAACAAAGCACAGTAATGCATACAGAGAAGGGTAGACATCTAGGGACCTGAGCTGATAGCAGTCAAGCTGTTCTCCGCCTGAGTCCTACCGACCTCCTTCTCCCTTGTATGTTGAGCACAGAATAATAAGGGGCTAATTTACAAACTCTACTCAGACATGATTGGTTGAAGGTACCATGAAAGATAACTTGGTTTACTCCCCATGTCTATTAGCTATAGCTGGTTGTTTTCCTACAGGGAACAGCAATGGCTAAAAAAACAACTGGACCAGTCCAACCAAGTCCATCTGCACTGATTTTCTTATTGTACTAACACAATCCACTTGTGGTATCTGACTTAACCATCAGCAGAGGAGAGATACTACAGATTTCAGCAAAACAGAAAAGATCAAATATTCCACATCACACAGAGCAGTTGAAGTTAAATGACTTGCCTAAGGTCAAGTGGCTAGTTTTTTGTGTTGTGTCTGAGGTCAGGTTTGAACTCAGGTCCTCCTGACTCCAGGGCCAGTGCTCTATTTGTTGCGCCACCTAGCTGCTCCCTGGGATTTTCTTGGCAAAGATCTGGAGGGGTTTACCATTTCCTTCTCTAGCTCATTTTATAGATGAGGAAACTGAGGCAAACAAGGTTAAGTTACTTGCTAAATGTCTGAGGTTGGATTTTAGCTCAGGTCTAACTGAGCTAAAATCCTGACTCCAGACCTAGAGTCCATTCATTGTACCAGACTTCCTGCACACCCTGTATATTAGCTGTTCCTGACTGGCAGGACTCCCAGTTTATTTTATATGAAATAAAGTAAAGATGATATCTTAATTCAATTAAACCTTAACCAATTTAATCGTGTTTACCCATTGCCCCCCCCAGTTTGAATACCAAAGCACAGCTTTCAGTGTTGTTTAACATAACTTTATTTTTAGTAGGTTCAGGACTCATTTACCACATGAAGTTCTATCTAATTCTATAATGGAAAGAGCACTGGATTTGGAATCAGAAGAACAAGGCTTCACCCTTTAGTATCTACTTGATTTTGAACAAATCGCTTATTTTTTCAGGGCCTCAGTTTTCTCATCTGTAATATAAGCCAATGTGACAAAATGATCACATCCATCCTAATCCTATAATCCTATTACATCATCTGGATAAGGAAAGAAGCAAAATAAATAAATAATAAGCACCTACTGTGTACCAAGCACAGTGCTAAACATTTTACAAATATCTCATTTGATTATCCCCATTTGACAGTTGAAGAAATTGAGGCAGACAGAAGTTGAGTAGGATGCAAGGGATCACAAACAGCTAGTCAGCGGTAAGGTCAGATTTGAACTCGGGTCTTTCTAACTCCAGACCCAGCCACTGCAAAGACTTGGAGTGATTCCAGCAGTTAGACAGGTCTAGTCTTCAGCTCAGTGTAATATTAAGAGGCATAAAAATCCCCAAAATATGGGTGCCCTAGTCCATTCATTTCTCTTTGTTCACTTAGGACTGTTTACTTAGAAGAATAATCAACCAAAACACTGACTTTGAAATGATATTGTCTGCTGCTCTGAGTGAGAGGTACAGCCATGCTGATATTTAACAACTAGCTTTGGGTGGGGCGGGGGAGGGAAGTGAAAGTATACACCACACACTTTTTCATCTACATTATTATTATTTTCTCTATCATGCTCAAATCTAGACATTCAACAAAAAAAAAATAAATAAATCAAGCCCCAAATTATAGTTTTGCTGATTTTCGAGGTGTAAGATGCTCACCCTGAAAATTTAATAATTGACCTTCCCCAGCCAGTTTGAACTGGTGCCAGCATGTCTCTGGATGGGAGAGCCCAGGTCTGGTATTCTTCTCTCTGCTGCTTAGGAGAGGATGACTCTACAGCAGCTCTGCTCTTTCATTCTGTGGGTTGTTTAAGAGATTGCATATAATCTGTGGAATTTTAGCAATCACTATGACCCTTTGTAGGGAAGAGGACTCAGAGGCAGTGGACCCATGCAGGTCACTGACTACTGATTGGTGCTTCTGCCCAAGGGATGAAATTCTACCTCATTAAACTTAGCCTGACTCCAGTGGAGTATAATAAGATGGGTACAGAAGACACCCTTTTCCCTTTTATAGTCAGAGAAGTCACGTTCCCTTTTACACAGTGGGCTGTTGAACTTTCTGAGAATTAAACAGTCCTTGGAACTTTTCCAGAACTTGAAGCATAAACTTCATCAATGCTATGGTTAATGCTAGGTTGAGACTTTCTGCCTGTAATTTTGGTACAGTTTCCTGTTTATAATAATCTTGAGGTTTAAGGATTGTCTGACTCAGGGGGATTCAAAGGAAAAACATAAAAGTGAATGTAATTGAAGGGAAGGTGCAGGTTGTAAAATAGCAAGTTTCTGACTCAGTTCTGGTTGGTATGAAGCATTCCTTTTACTGGAGCAGCTAATAAAAGTCTATTTTCATGGGCAGTTTTTCTCTGTTATGCATTACTTTTCCTGCTTAGTGAAACTTTACTATAAGAATTGTTTATAAAAAAAAAGGAATACTTTTTTGGAAGAGTTTTGGGCACATTTTTTCAAAATGGAAATTGTTTTCTCTTTTAAGTTTGAGACAATAAAAAGCAAAGCCCCTTCATAAACAAAAACTTTAACATACTTTTTGCATTTGCACATAGTAACAAATCTCTGGGGTTTCTCAAATGGACAAATACATAAAGTAAGACCATAAAGGAGAGCAGTTTGTTAGTGAAAGATTACATCACACAAAAGGAAGAACAAGATACATTGTAGAATGTCAGTTCATAGCATAGAATGCTTCCTTCTACTTTCATTATAAGGATATACTATGTGTCAGTATAATTCCACCTTAACTTGGGATAGGTACAACTGAGTGATGATAAAATTAATTCTTTGTCATTGTTTTAGACTCCTCCTTGTCCTAAGATATGGGTAAGAATTCTATTCCCATAGTGGCAAGTGAAAGTATACACTACACACTTTTTCATCTACATTATTATTATTTTCTCTATCATGCTCAAATCTAGACATTCAACAAAAAATAAATAAATCAAGCTCCAAATTATAGTTTTGTTGATTTTCAAGGTGTAAGATGCTCACCCTGAAAATTTAATAATTGACTCTCCCCAGCCAGTCTGAGCTGGTGCCAGCACATCTCTGGATGGGAGAACGCACGTCTGGTATTCTCACTGCTGCTTAGGAGAGGATGACTCTATGGAGGCTCTGCTCTTTCATTCTGTGGGTTGTTCAAGAGATTGCATATAATCTGTGGTATTTTAGCAATCACTATGACCCTTTGCAGGGAAGAGGACTCAGAGGCAATGGACCGATGCAGGTCACTGACTATTGATTAGTGCTTGTGAAGGTTACAATGGGAACTCATTGAGAACAAGAACTATTTCAAATTCATCTTTATATCCCTAGCTCATAGCACAATATGTGACATAAATCTTAGCAGGCATTCAATTAATACTTATGAATTTGTTCAGAATTTCTTTGTTTTTTAATCTGTAAAATGGATAGCACCTACTCCACAGGGTCAGCACAAGGATCAAATGAGAAAATGTATTTAAAGTGCTTTGTAAACGTCAGTAATTATGATTCAGAATCTTCCTAAAGATGAGATCTCATTGATTTATAGAATCTTAGAAATGAGAGAGTGCTTAGATATTATCTGGGCCAATTTCTCATTTTATAGATGAAGAAACCGAGACCCAGAGGGGCAAGGTCATTTTAGTGACAGATCTGGGACTCTAACCCAAGATTCTTTACCCCTATACCAGTTTTCTTTGTATTACACCGTACTTTACAAATGGCAAGTCCAAAAGAGGGTTGGGTCACATGCAAAAAAAAAATTCTCATTTGGCCTCCTTACAGGAAGCATATCTGCTTATGCCAGCCTATCTCTCTACTATTGTCCTGTTTTAATTTGATAAAATAGGCATGGGTGTAACCCCAGAGCAACTTTAAAGCTCTAAGAGGGGAAGAAAGTTGAACCCTGATAGTGAAGCAGTCTGTTTGCTCACCAAGTGACCAATGTTATCAGCATGCTTACATTAAATGTATAGATGGGTTTACAGTTGTGTGCAGCCAACATTACATCTGGCAAGGTGTGTGGGGGTGCATGGGGGGAGAGGATTAAAGGTAGAAAGGGGGAATCACGCCTTACAGGCACTCCTGACATCATTTGGACTATTTTACATGTACAGAGTTTTCACTGATTTGGCCAAAATGTACCCACTCTTCTCAGATGGCAAACTATGGCTCCCATTAAAACAACTGTGACTTTCAATAAAATCCATGCTGGAGGCCAAAGCAAACTTGTGAAAATTGTTCACTTTTATGCAACCCCAGAAAAGTCTATAGAGTGCTGAAATCACCATTTAAAAGGATTTCCCTGAGTGCCAAAAGAACTGTGTTTTTGACTCATTTAAATGGAGATTCTTCTAACACAGAGCCAAATTTGCATTTCATATTTGGAACCAGGACTAGCTTAGACTGTAGGAGCCAGTGAAAACAACAAAGGCTCCCTGGCTTGTATTCTCTGAAAGAAGAGTAAATGATGATTGCAGGAGTGTGGGAAGCTAATTCTTGGTCATTCGTTGGGGCTTCTTTGGGTGGTGCTTTTGTTAAAAAAATAAATAAAAACACATATGTGATGTTCAGTGAATGTCATGTATTCCCACAATTGTAGAAAACAAATTAGATTATTAAAATGATCTTTTTAATTTTATGAAATAAATTTTGGGGGTTTGATTTTATTTTTTGCTACTTGAGTTTAGGAATTCCCTTGCCTGTGAGTTTTAATAGCATAGTTTAATGATAAATCAAGATGTCACCACTGACCTTGGAACATCACCTGCTAATAAGGATGAAAGGTACATGGAACAATTTGTATCATAAGTGAGTAACCCAGCTTTCCTTCAACAGCAAGAATGTGTCATATGTTTTGTCATTATTTTTCCTGAGCTATTGCTCAAGAGAAAGTCTACTTGCCCTTCTAAATTTAGTCTTAAGTAGATTGTGAACAATGTGATTTAGAAAATGTTTATTCCCAATTCCATGAAACAAACTTTTTTTGACTACCTAACATGGGAAGAATCAGTGTATTGTAGGGAAACAGGTACTTCCTTAGAGGATAGGAGTTTTGGGTCCTAATTCTGACTCTGCTATGAATGGTTATAACATGATACAATACAATACTACATATACTTATATAGTGACAGACATATAGACATTTTGATGTGTGTCTATATTTGGGTATGCATATACACACATACTGCATATTATATATGTGCATGTATATGTATACATGTATGTTCCATGCATGTATTGTATAAATAAACCTGTCATTTTAGAGAAATACCAGTGAAAAATTTCCTCAATTAATTCAGATTGCTACCTGCTCTACAATTTATGGTGTTAGAGACTTTCCTGGAATACTGAGAGGTTAGGGGAATTGCCCAGGGTCATGTTGTCAGTTTGTGTCAGAGGCAGTGTTAACCCAAGCCCTGCCTGACTCTGCAGCTGCCCTCTATCCATTATAAAAGGTGTGAGAAGCATAGAGCAAAAGTACTTATTATCTAATTGGATGAGCTGGACATAGCTTTGAGAAACAATTAATCATATGATGCCTTGAATTATTAACTAAATACCAACATGGGTGGTTCAAATATCAGTCCTTGGCATTAGAAAAAGGGGGGAGTGAGATCAATTTGGAGTGAAATGATTGGAAATATTCCTTTAAAAAGGTAGGATTTGAAATAGACATTGAATGACAGGTAAGATTTGGATAGGTGGAGACACACAGCATCACAAGATAAAATAGGAACCTTAGAGGACATCTAAGAAAGTCTCCAACCTCATTTGACAGATGAGGAAGCTAAAATCCAGGAAGATTAAGGGACTAGCCCTAAGCCACACAAGGAGGAAATGGCAGAGCCAAGAGTTGACCCCAGATCTTCTCCATCTGTATCTATTGTTACTTCTAAGGCACTATGCACTTTTTTTTGTTCTAGGTATGAACAAAGAGAAGAAGGCAGTACTGAGCATGATATGTTAATGGAACAGCAGCTAGACCATCCACGCTGCAACAGAGGTTTTGTCCTGGGAACAATGGAAGATAAGATTGTGGGGCACCTTGAAAGATGGTCTAGCAGTGACCAGATTTGATTCCAGAGGATTGCTAGTGAAGCAGATCTCTCACCTTCCAGTCTAGGGAGTGGACAAATAAGTACAGAATGATGGAGACGTTGGATGTGGCTGATTTATTTTACTTAACTATATTTCTTTGTTCCAAGGGAGGGTTTTATGGTAGGGAGCAGGAAGTCCTTGAAAAATCACAAAATAAAAAATGAATATTAATAAAACATTTTTTTAAAGAAAAAAGTTAATCTAAGGAGTTCACACTTTATCCTGAAGGAAAGATCAATGAGTAACTTTTGAGCAGGGAGAATAACATGAAAACAGAATTAAAGGATCTTCAAGTCAGAAAAAAAAATTGAAGGAAATCTAAATAATTGCTCTTTAAGCATGAGACAGCTCTGCAATGTTGATGGTTGTTTGTTTTCCCATTTGAAGACTAATGGAGGCTGTTTAAGTTATTCATGCCTGAGACCCCATGGTAATAATGCCTGAGCAAGGATGATAGCAATAGGTTTAGAAAAAAAGTCACTGACACATGAAACATTATGAAGGGAGATTTCACAGACGTTCAGGGAATATTTGATATGGAGATGAGTTAGGCAGAGTGATAAATTAGAGAAATTCAAGATTTCAGGGATACCAATGATTCTGTTGAGGAAAATAAAGAAGTCAGAGGGAGAGCTGGTGTGGAGAGGGTGAAGGAAGACTCAACTTTAAATTTGCTGAATTTGAGGTTATGATGGGAGATCTAAGTATAAGCATATGGCAGAGAGAGACATGGAATTGTAAATCTAGAGAGAGATCAGACCTTTATATATGCATATATGTATGCAGATGTGTTTTTATGCACACAGATGCATGTATATATGTTCCTGATTCTAGTTCCTAAGCATTTGTAGTCTGCCCTGCTGTAATGGTAATTAATTTAGCAGGTACTTAGCCCTTAGTAACTAAGGGCCAAGTACCCCTGTGAAAGAAACAGAAGGCGTGAATTCTGTTGCTGACATAACAAGAAGGGGTTGGCTGAGACAGGAAGCCAGTGTGTGTGTGTGTATGTGTGTGTGTGTGTGTGTGTGTGTGTGTGTGTGTGTGTGTGTGTGTGTATAAGAAGAACCCAAGAGAGAGGCAGTCAGAATCAAGAATTTTTACTCCTGGTGGAAGAAGCTGTTCTGCTGAAAGATCTAGTGAAGGCTGGAGTTGCCTGGAAGGCCGAAGTAGCTGCTACCTGTAAGGCTGAGATTTCTTCTGGGTCCTAAGGCCAGCTGAACTGCTTGTTTGTGGCTTGGTTGATTCTTGAGTTCCTGGCAGCAGAAGTTGTGAAGGTTTTGAGATGTGCTGGACCCCATGAACTTCAGTGTGTAACAAGAACTTCCTGGAGGACTGGATGAGAATCTGAGAGCTGTCTGCCTCTAAATCCAGGTGACTGGTGGATTCAGGTAGGAGCTGGACCATGGAAGAGGATCCAGGGAATCTGAGAGACCACCCCAAGTCAAGATGAAGTAAAGGCTTCTCTTTGAATATTTGAATGAGTGATGAAATTGAAGCTTACCAGACACCTGAGGGGTGGAGAGTTTGTGTAATTTTCTAATGATTGTATTTAGTGATTAAGGATACTTAGTGACTGATTGCTGGATAAGTGTCTGATCAAGTTAATCTATAATTGCCCCATGAGTGCAAGATTGATTATTTTATTATGAAATGACTGAATGACTGAGTGAGGAGGCAAACCTCCTTAGGGATACCAGATGACTATTCTTTTGTTCTTTGTTCCAAATACTGTGACCACTTTGGTGAAAACTATGTGGCTATTTTAATGTTAAGCTGTTATGAACATTATATTGTGATTTTCTGTGATAAGATGTAATGTTGTGAATATTATATTGTGATTTGTTGTGAATGTTTGCCTTTATTTGTAATGGAATAAATGGAGTGTTCATTATACTGTGTAATCAGAACCTTAAAAGCTGTTCACAGCAGCATTCTTTTGTGAAGCTGCTCGTGCATGGCATTACACCTGCCTGGTGACAACCCAGGTGGATGCTTAGGAAACCTGCTTCTAGAAAAGTAGAATGGAAGGCATTGCCCTCTACTTTAGAGTGTACACAGATATTTTATGATTTTTCTGTTGCCTTACTATATGAAAATGGAAATCCTTCTAATTGGCTGCTGAGTCAGAGATGAGTGTACATACAAAAAATTGTCAACAGGACAAATATCTTTCTTCCTTCCTTACTGGCTGTAAGGTGTAAGGACTCTGAGGTCTGGAGAGTAAGTCAGTGCCCTTCTTCACTCAACAAGCCAACCCACGAGTACATGGCCTTCTAAGCAAGTCTATTTTTGGCATAGTTTATGTTTGTTTCCTTTGGTCCAGGGCTTGTAAGATCACAAAATGTGGGAAGAGCCACTAGAAGTCCAGTGGCAAGCTGTGAGGAGCGCAGCCTTGAGGGGATAGCAGTGTGTGTGTAAGAAGTGTGACCTAGTCTGTCAGGAGAACACTTTGCTTGCTGAGATGGTTCAGAGTTCTTTTTCTTTGTAAGTTCCTTTATGTCCAGTTCAACTGATCTTTCTGAGATTACACAATTTAAATTGCATTTTTCTTATTCTGTTAATATGGTTATTGTATATTTTTGTAAATATATTTCACTTTATTTTGCTTGCCAGTTTTGTTGTCCTATTAGTCTTATAATTAAACATACTAGTTTCTGATAATTTCTATTTTTTTTTGTGAATTCTCCTTTTTCATTTTCAATATTAACAATTTGGTCTTCCTCTCTTTTAATCATGTTAGCTTACCTTTTCTCTATTTTACTAGGGTTTTTTTGTTTTTGTTATTCTGTTTTTGTTGTGTGTTTTTTTGAAACCAGCTTCAAATTATATTTGTCAATTCAATGATATTTTTGTTTTCAATTTTCTTTAGTTTGATTTTTAAAAAATGTCTGTTTTGGCATTTAATGGGGATTTTTTTCTTGTTTTTCTAGTGGCATGTCTAATTCATGTCTCTTATGCTTTTTGAAATAATTTACAGATATACATTTTCCCAAGGATATAAAATTTCTCACTTGCATCCCAAAGTTTGTCATGTTGTCTTGTTGTTGTCCTTCCCTTTAACAAGATTATCTAATGATTTTTACAATTTATTTCAACCTTCACTAGCCCAAGCCAGATCTCTAATCTTTATACTCTCTTTCCTTTTATTCTTGATTTTATAATCAGTCTTCTGAATTTGAAGTTTGTTTTGCTTTTGACTTCCCCCAATACTATTCTTCCTCTTCCCTCTCCCACAGGGGTATGCTGGAACTGAGGAATGCCTATTGGTAAATTTTCAGCATGAAATTTTATACATCAGAAATCAGGAAATATTACAAATCAGACCTTGATTTATTGATTTGATGGTTGACTGGACTTAAGAAGTGTTGGAGAAAATGTTAATATTGCAGATTAAACTCCAAAATGTGCTATGCATACTTCCCCCTTCCCACCCCAGAAAGCTGATTGTCAAACATTTACCATCACACCCCTGCCTACCCCTTCCCTTTCCCCAAATCTTTCCCTATTGAGTTTAATGGTGTTTTTTTTTTCTATATTATATTCTCTATGTGTTCATTCTTCCATTGCTTTTTTCAGGTAAGAATAAAGAATGCTGAAATGAGAATTATGAAGATGAGTTTGAAACCTGCATTAGACATTTACTAGCCATGTGATCTAGGGCCAATCACTTGACCTCTCTTGAACTTAGTTTCCTTTGTAAAATGGGAATAATACCATCACCCACCTCCAGGAGATATTGTTAGGGTCAAATCTTTTCAAATCTCATAGTGCTACAGAAATGCTATCTATTGTCATACTATAAAGCCATGAAATGTCCATTCCTCCTACCCTTTACTCTTGTTTACATACTCCCTCTCCACATTTTTTTATGTAAAATAATGTTCCTCTATTTCTTTTATTCCTGCCCTAGTGTATTAATTTATTTTATTTCTTTTCTTAAAACCAACAAAACAGCAACAAAAAATCACACCTAGACCCTGTGTTCATCTTACTGAAGTCATTCTGTCACCTTTGAAGATAATATGATTCTGAAGTGACACTTGTCCCTTCTACCTAGCTATTTGAATATAAATTCTCCTAATCATTCATCCCCTTCTAACAACTCAAAATCATTTACCTTTCTAGATTTCTTTTGATGCCTTAGTTTTCATCTCAAATTTCCTCCTCATGTCTGTTTCATCTAAAATGCTGCATAGGATTCTTTTATATTGAGGGTTCATTTTCCCCTTATGTTATTCTACTCTGTTTTGCACAGTAAGTTATTCTTGAGTAAATCTTTATCTTTTGCCTTTTGGAATATATCCCAAGATCTCCATCACTTTAAAGTTGTTGTTGCTGTGTCTTTTGTGATCCTGATTGTAATTCCTTTAGTACTTGGACTCTTTCTTATTGGCTACTTATATCATTTTTTATTTGTCTTGAATTTGGGATTTTGGCTCTGTTATTTCTGGATGTTTCCAGACATAGCTTCTGGTTCCTAATTACTGAACCTTATGCTGGTTTTTGTTCCCTATTCTCAGATTGACTTATGACTTTATGTTTATTGCATGAGTTCACACCAGCTTACCTGATGTGGCTCCTCTCCTCACCCTAATTGTTTGTGGTCTTTTTTTTCCTCCTGAGCTGTGTAGCTGGTTTTCCTGGTGTGACCTCTCTACCAACCTCTGCAAGTTTCTGGCTTTTTTTTGATACGATTCCCTTTTAGGTAGAGGAGTTTAATTATGTTTAATTTTCAGTTTTGTTTATAACTTGTATTTCTGTGATCCCTTCCAGATAGTTGTTAGGGGGATAGGATAGTTTATATAAGGAAGAAAGGCTTATCCAGGATCTTTATCGTATTTATTTTATGCAGAAAAGTATCTTGTTCTGTTGTTTCTACCCTAACAATATATCTCAGATCCATCCTCTTTTCTCTACTCACATAGTTACTTTATGTTCTGATCATCTCTTGCCTATAGTATTGCAGTAACCTCCTAGTTGGTCTCCGTGCTTGAAATCTTTCCCCTTAAAAATTTGTCCTACACACACAGAACAAAGTGATTTTCATTTTCTTTTCTTTACTTTTTTTTTCTTTTTTGCTTTTTGGAGGTGGGAGGGCAGGGCAATTGGGGTTAAGTGACTTGCCCATGGTCACATGGCTAGTGTTAAGTGTATGAGGCTGGATTTGAACTCAAGTCCTCTTGACTTCAGTGCTGGTGCTCTACTCACTGCTCCATCTAGCCACCCCAAAAGTGATTTTCTTAAAATGCTGGTCAGCACCCTTCTCAATAAACTAGTGGCTTCCTAGTGTATCTAGGATCAAATACAAATTCCTTTGCAAGCTTTGAGATCCCTTCACTTTGGGGGCTCAGTTGTATTGTATATCACTTTCCTTCCCACATCCAAGGTCTGTTCAAACTGGCCATTTTGTTGTTCCTCACACATGATACTTTATCTCTCATCTTCATGCCTTGACACTAGATGACTGCCTGCTATGGTTGAAATTGATGCCTACCTCATCCATTAATTCTGCTTAAGGGGCACTTTCTTCATGAACCCTTCCTTATGCTTCTAGCTGCTAGTGCCCTCATCCCCCATTTATATTTATTTTGAATATTTTCTTCAACGTGATTTATGTTCCATGAAGGGGCTGCTTCATTTTTGTTTCTGTATCCCCAGTGACCATTATATTGCCTGGCACATAGTAGGCTTTTAATCAATGCTTGATTTATTGGCTATAATCCAGGCAAGAAGTAACACAACCTTAAAGGAGTTGGTTGCAGTCTAAATAGAATGAAAGGGCCAGATGAGAGATACTGAGGAATTATTACTCACAGGATGTGGCAACTGATTGAATTTGGGTGTGGGGAGGTGAGGAAGTGGGAAGCATTAAAGAAAACTGAGGTTTCAGGCATAAGTGATTAACAACATGGTGGTGCCTTTAAAAGAAGGAAGGAATGACAGAGTTTTGGGGAGATAGATGACGAGGTTAATTTTTCACTTGAGTTTCTGCCAAATATTTGGCAGAATGTCCAAGTAGAGATGTCCAGCAACTGGTAAATGCAGGACTGAGCTTGAGAGAGAGAACTTATTACAAATTTTGGAGTCACTCATATAGAAATGACAAATGAGGTCATAGAAATGGATGAGGTCACCCAAATGGGTAGTCTGCAGAGAAAAGAAGAAAGTTGAAGACTGCCTAGGATAACACCCATGTATTCATGGTGTTGGAAAGGTGAAAGGTATCTGAAAAGGACACAAAAGAGAGGGATGGTGTGGTGCTATGGCAGGAGAGGATTAAGCAAGATCAAGTCGCTGTTCCCTAACATGAGGATTTTTAAGTGGATTTATTGTCTTTTAGTTTACTGAAAGGTGCTCTGTATAATGGTACAGACTTTTGAGTACCTTAGAGGTTAAAGGCAGTAAACTTTTTTTTTTTTAAATCCTGTTGTAGACAATTTAGAATTGGCTGAAAGATCACCTCATAGAAAACCAAATGCCTTGCTGGAGAGAAACTTCTCATAAAGGTTGAATGTATTGAACCTCATTTTAGAGAGGTAGGAAGGAGAAATTACATGGTCCCTTTTGACTCTAAAATGGTATAAATCTCTGTAATTATTTTGAACAGAATCAATTATCTTCTCAATTTATTTTTATTGACTCTCAGCAAGGTCAACTTTGTACTTCTGCTATAGAAACTGGGGGAAAAAATTCTCGTGTGGCTTTGTGTAGGTTCAGAACAAATTCATGGACTAAGACCAATAGCATTGCATCAATGAGACAGACCACAGAGGGGAAACAGTAACAACAGCAAATCTTTTATTCCATAAAACCAATCTGCTTTATTCCTTTAATAATAAGTTTAGTGTGGAATGAAGACACAACAGCTACCGTTTTGTGAAAAATAAAATAGCCTGGCATTTCTCTGTGAGAGTAAATGTACATTTGTGAGTCAGAATGTGGGTTCTGATGTGCTGAGGAGACATCCCACTTTGTTAGGCTTTTCAAATTACTGTATGGAGTCAAAAGATTCTTCATGATTCCTTGGGAAACAGAAGAAATTCCAGGACTGTATCACAAATGATACAAAGAGGATTAAGGGAGTAAATTGCTGCTTAAAATCATTTCTGTCTCCTCATCTGTAAAATGAGGGAGTTGGACTCATCAGGAGTTCCTAACCTTTTTTGTGTTGCATACCTTTTTTGAAGTCTGTGAAAGCTATGGACCCTTTCTCAGAAAAAAGAAAAACCTTTTAAATGATAAAATACATAGAATTATTAAAAAAAAGTCAATTAAAATACAGTTATCAAAATATTTTTAAAAACAAGTTTACAGACCTCAGGTTAAAAATCCCTGGTAGGAAATCTTAAAATACCTCCCAGCTCTAATAACCAGGAGTTCTATCAGTAATAGTAAATAAAATCAGCTCTATTGGGAAACTGATTGAATAAAGGCTATGGGGGTCTTTGTTCTCAGATTGAGCTCAAAAGGACCTGAGCATAGTTATCTTGGAAGTTACTGCTGTTTGTTGCCTAACCAACAGATGTGAGCTGCTTAGGAGCCTTCATGAATCAAGGGCATTTTGCCAGTGTTATAAATAGAGATGGGTAAATATACTGGATTCATCAGCTTCCAACTCTTCTTCTGATGTTTGGGGCTCTACAACACCCAGAAGACATTGGGCTGAGCACATTTTCCCTTAGTTTGGGGGACCGTGTGTAATTTCTGAAAATGGAATCCATATGTTTCTGTTTCATTTATACTGAAATCATTAAAAGGTTGTGTTGTAGGAGTTATTTGATGTCTAAGATGCCTTTTGAGCTTTTCTTAAAAAAAGAAGATCTTTAAAGCCCTTTCTCCCTTGAAAACAGGAAGGCATGTTTGCCAAGACCAAATAAACTTGAACCAAAAGGTTCAACTTATGCTGAAACTCCAAACCTATGAATCTGAACTGGGTTCTCAACTCTGAGAAACACAAAGGCCATTTTCCCAAAGCTAGTTACTGAGACTCACTTGAGGGAATATAGAGAGGCCTGTAGCTTGGCAGCTACTCAGAAGGGACAGCAAAAGCCCTGAAGCTTCCCTTGTTACCAAGCTAACAAATGCTCAGGTTGCTCTAAGCCTGTATTATTTGTTAAACTCCTGAAAGCAGTCACTCCAGGTCAGGGTTAAGAGCTCTTGGCAGGAGCCTCAAGTGGGTGCAGTTTGAAATACAACTACCTGCCTTTGTGTGGAACTTAATGTTTGAATGGTGTTTTTCTGGGGTTAGTCTTTGGGTCCAGGATGTTTTTTTTTTCTCTGCATGCTCTTAATTGGTCCCATTTTCAATACTTGAGCAGATTGTGTCTGTGTGAAAGTGTGCAAAAGTTCTTTTTAACACTTATTAGACAATTCTAATGAAACCTTTCATCTCACAAGTTTGTTAGAGATAGCTAGTCTTAATAGAGGAATAGAGTGCTTTGACAAACTAACAAGGAATAAATAAGTCTCTTCAGTTAGAGGGCCTGAGTTAAATTTAATTAAAAACATTTTAAAGTGTGTACTATGTGGAGAAGACTGAACTAGATGTTACTGGATTGGGAGGGGCTTTCTGTTATATTCACAGCTATACCTCAAATGTAATCAATGTAAATCAAGTTATAAACTTATGTATTGAGGGTAATGAGAAAGACACTTGTTCAATTTGATAATTCCACCAATCACCTTGAAGAGATTGCTGAGAGGGCAAAACAAACAGCGCAGAAAAAGTACTATGAGCTTCTCTTATTAGCTGCCATTAGCTGAGTCTGCCTCTTTATGATTGGTTGACTGAGGCAGTTTGGTCAAAGAGTCCACTGCCTCTGTAGTCTATAAGGGTGAGCAGGGAAATACCTTGACTCTTTTACCTCCTTTATTTTCTCCTGTGAACTTTAAGACCAGAGGACAAAAGGGGTTCAATGAGGATCTCTACCAATCCTTGCCTTGACAGGAGAGGAGACTAGAGACTTACAAGCAAAACATATATCGAATGGCCTGTGAATGCCCAGGTGAGCCTGGACCTCCCAATCCTGGCTCAGTTTTTTTCTATTCCTTTTTTTCTGAACCCAAATCAAAGATTAGGGATTCTAAGAATGGATGTTTCCAGACTTAAGGGTTGTCCCCTGGGTAATCCTAAATTCAAAAGTACCTGAGTCAAGAGTTGAACACAAGCTTCCCAGATGAAGAATGTTTTCTCAGAGAAGGAGGAAAGGAACACAGAGAACTAAGCACCCCTCAGCTAATGGACAAAAGCCATGACATGAGAGCCCTAGAATTTTAGACCTTTGCCAGTCTCCCATGATATTTCTGTGAGGTGCTTAGATGGTATAAACCCCAGGTGAATGGAAAGTATTTTTTAAAGTAATCCCCCAAAAGGATTTGATCTTCCTGGGGGAGTATAAAGGATATAAGGAGCTACTTGAATATTATATATTTCCGTATATGTTCATGGGCTTTAATGAGTCTTTGTGTGTTATGTCTTTTGATGCTGTGTGTGTGTGTGTGTGTGTGTGTGTGTGTGTGTGTGTGTGTGTGTGTGCTGGAGGAAGCAAAAAGTTATTCCGTATGTGATACTCATATTGAACACTGAACACTTTTATGGGAAGAACATATAAGGAGATTAGGAAAGTTTTAGGGATAGAAGGATGGCATGACACAGGCCCTGCCTTCAAAAAACTTACATTCTAATAAAGGATATGTTATATACTAGTAAGTATAAGACAAGGTAGGGAGTGATGAGGACAAAGAAGAGATCCAGACAAAATGTTCTAGGAAAAATGGAGAGGGCAGTCAGTGTTTTCAGTTGACAAGATCAGGAAGGATTTCACTGAGCCTTAAAGAAACAGAAGGATGACTAGGGAGTGCGTGAATGCAGAGTTTCATTAAGATACCACTTCTACTCACTGGAGAAGTAATGTAGTAATATGGATAGAGCTAGCTGGGTTCAAGTCCCACCTGTACCATCCACTAACTGTGTGATAATTGGACAAGTCAATTAATTTCTCATGGCTTTTTGGCAACTCTTTAAGACCTTAATTTTCAGAGAATGCACTGACCTACATTGAAAGAGGAAGTTTCCTGTGTCATTGAACTCACTATCACAGATCACCTCTAAAATATC
>CM053583.1:218265770-218291140 GCA_028627135.1 Pseudochirops cupreus
TATATAATATATAGGTAATACATAAAGTATATGTAATCTAGAAATATAATATATATAATATATAAAGTACACATATACTTTATATATTACTATATTAAGTAAGAAAATCATTCTGTGGAGATTTTTACACATTTTTCTTTTGCTTATTTTAACAAAGATTCAGATTTATAGTGAAAATATACATTTTCCAAAACTGCATATTTTGATGTGACTTGCATTTTGGATTTATTCAAGAATTAATGCTTTGTGACCCACTAACATATACCTCAACTAGACCCAAGTTCTTCCAGACCAGTGGTTCTCAACCTGTGGGTCGCAACCCCTTTGGGGATTGAACGACCCTTTCACAGGGGTCACAGGGATTGCCTAAGACCCTTGGAAAAACACATATTTCCAATGGTCTTAGGAACCCAGACACCGCTCCTCTGTCCGTCTCCAGGCGGGTCCGCCCACATGCAGATGCTCCCACATACGAGTATTAAAGGGTTGCGGCATTAGGAAGGTTGAGGACCACTGCTCTAGATAAAGTATGAGCTTTAATGATCTTTTCCAGAGAAGTAAACAACTTAGTGGAAATAACACAAAAGAAAAACCTATTTATTAAAGGATCGTGGTCTGCTCCTTTCCTTTTCCCTGCTAAAGAGCCTCTGGTATTTTTTTTTTCTTCCTTTTGAGCAGAATATAGGAATTAGTCCTATAGGTTAGTTTGTGAGCAAGTTGCTGCCTCTACCTATAGTTCCTTCATTTTTGTTTTAAACTTGTTCAATTAGCTGCTACAAAACAGTCACATTCTTTTTGTTGACAGGTTGCCAGGTTACATCCAGAGGACAAAGAGTTTGGATTCCTGTTGCCCAGGCAGTATCAAATGCTAATATTCTAAAGTCTTAAGGGAGCGGAGACTTCAGTCTTTGAACTGGGTAGTTTTCTTCCTGTCTTTCACCAACTCTACTGGGGCCTGGTATATGATGGCAAAGGGCTAAAACTGAAAGGTAAGAGAGACAATGTCACAAGTCAAAATTATATCAGAATATATTATTTTTGTGTTGTCTGTATCTTAAGTGTTAAAATTTCCTTTGAATTAAAAAGAGATTAGTTTTGTTCCTAGTAAATCATTTGATGACCATTTAATTCTCAATATTTCTTTGCTATAGACTAGAAAACCAAAGTAAAGTAATGAGCCATTAAGCCAAAATCTTAAATAAAATGATACAAAAATTCCAATCACGTCATTGTTTGATGCTGGTAATGTGAACCATTGTCAAACTGCACTGATACATAAAATGGAGAATAAATTTTTATGCTGAGAGAGAAACCTTTATCATATTCCTTGGAAGGGAGAAGTTTATATATTGAGAATGTTTTTGACATGTTTATAAACTATGTTATCTGTGAAAGAAATGGGACTGTTAGGGCCAAATGTACTCACTGACAATTTTTTAAAATGGTTTGATACGGTTTCATTTATGAATTTCCAAATATCTATATCATGTTTTTAGTATTTGCACCCGGAACAAGCATTAAAAACAAATGTGCAAATTGATACGTCCTTTGACTCGGTTCTCCTGGACTTATGATGGACTGTCAGGCAGTGTATGCTTTCTCTACATATTGTGTACACATATATTTACTTCTCCCAGTACTCTGATGCCAGAAAAGTTTTGGAGTTAGCCAGAACTGAATAGATAAAAGTTTTAAAATCTTCTCTCAAGCTAGATAACCTTAGTAAAAGAGAAGTATTTGAAAATAGGCTTTATATGACTTGAAGTTGATAAAACCTCAAATTTCTGTTAGACAAGAGCTGTTTTATATGCAGCATATGTATGTGAATATATATTTTATGTATGAGTATTTGTGTACAGTGTTGCACACTAATAGGTCAGTTTCTCTAAATGAGAACCAATAAATAAATCCTTCTGAAAAAAATTGGAGTGAAATAAAATATCTTCACATTTTTATAACCCTAGATGTAATTCACAAATAAACAAAAATCAGCACTTTCAAATTTTTGCTAGCCTATCATTATAATGAAGCAGCAGATTTCAATGTTTTTTATAGTTTAAAAAAATAAAGTTGTATTCCTATAGTACTCTGCGGTTAAAATGCTCGTCTTATCTCATTTTAACCCATAATATACCTCTGAAGTAGGCAAATAGATTTGTTACAACTATTTCAAGATGAGGAAATTAAGGATCATGTAAGTTATGCAACTTGCTCAATATCAAACAATTAGTAAAAAACCAGGACTAGAATCCAGGTCCTGTGACTCCTAGCAGCTCTTCTGTTCAATGTACCATACAGTATTGTTTCTATGGATCATATTTTCTAGCTTCTTTATAGAAAGTATGAACCTTCCAGAATGCTAAACTACCACATTTCTGAAGGATTAACTGCTGAAATCGCCTCTCTAGAGGTATAAAAAATACCCATTCATGAAAATACATACAAAGGCATTTTCTCAACCATATGCAAACAGAAATTTAATGTGTGTGTGTATATGTGTATATATATATATGTATATATATATACACACACATATAAATTTTATATTTTGCATTATATTATTGCCTATGTTTTATATATATATATGTATATGTAAATTTTATTATACATATTATATAAACCTATATGCACATGCCTTAGTTGACACTTAATAAAATATAAACCAAATATTTTTTCCAGTGGAGTTTCCATCTCAAAGTAAATTAAAAAACATCATCAGAGTGAGCAGTCATACAGATTCAGACAAATATCCTTCCTGACTGGGTGCAATTCCCTTCATAAGCTCTGAAACCCCACTATCTTATCCATTTCTAAAACTTTAGGCAATTGCACAAATTGTTAGAAAAAGCTGCTTCTTCACAAGGGAAGGGATAATAATGACTAACTCTTTGCACTTCATTGTGGCCGAAACAGCCAAGCTGTAGGACCCAACTATGGGGAGGGTCGTGTTACAAATAGGGGAAGAAGTTTAAGAGCGGTGCAAGGAGCAGCTCCAAAAATTGTTTGATGCACAGTTTTGATGTTTGGGAACATATACAGGTTGTAATAGAAGATTTGGGTCATTTAGTATGATGTAATTTGCTCTACCATTTTCATGTGTCAGAGAAGACACTTTGGCTTAATCATGGGAGGCAGGGTCATCAAGGGAAGAATACCAGGGTGGTGTTCAGACTTTGAACTATGGCATTGGCCAAGGTCTCCAAAATTTGAAAAGTAATGCCCAAAAATACCAGGATAGTAGCTATAACCTATGAGCTATGACAAGAGAAGAGAAGAGTAAAGAGGAGGACAGGGAAATTCCCAGAGCCTTGATCATGATGGTCTTTAGGCTATAGGAGGAGGAGAAAGCCCATGATTGTCCAGTGAAAGGCAACCCTCTGTACTTAGTATAGTTATCAGAAGCTATCACCATTCTACCCAGATTTATTGTATTTAAACACCCCCACCCCAATAAGGTCATACTCTGAAAGTACTATCTTCTCCCTTCCTTCTCTTCTCACATTACTTCTTATATCTTCTCTCACTAGCTCTTCCTCCATTCCTGTCTTGAATGAAGAGTTGGTCCTTCTTACAAAGGCAAACTCCTCTACATGCACTCTTTATCCCATCCCCTACTATCCAACATATTGCCCCCAATGTTATTCCCATTCTCTAATATTCAATATTTCCCTCCCCTCTGTCTCCTTCCCTACAAACACATTCATATCCTTACTAAACTTTCCATTAATCACCACTAGCTACCATTTTCTATCTCTTTTCTTCACTCAGCAAAAACTACCTGAGAAAGCCACCTATGTCTGGTGACTCTGTATCCCCTCACTCATTTTTAAACTTTCTGCAAGCTAGGTTCCAACCTTACTCAATGACACCGCTCTCTCCAAATTTACCACAAATTTTTTGTTTCCCACTAATCTCTTATTTCCCTAATCTAATGGTCTTTTCTCAGTTCTTTTTGACCTCTCAGTAGCCTTCAACACTGTCAATCATCATTTCCTCTCTAGGTTCCTATGACTCTGCTCTCTCCTGCTTTAACTGATCACTCTTTATTCTGTTTAACTATTCATTCTCAGTAGTCTTTGCTGGGTCTTTATCCATACATTAGCCACTTCCCATGAGTTTTCCCCCAAGATTGTACTGGACCTTTTTCTTCTCCACCACTATACTTTCTCATTCAGTTCATCGATTCTCATGTATTGATTTAGTTATTAACTCTATGTAGATGATTCCAAGATCCAGATGTTCAGACCCAACCTCCTTCCTGAGCTCCATCTCACCAGTGCCTCTTGGCTGTCTTGAATTGGGTGTCCAGTAGGCATTGAATTCAATATGCACGAAACATTGTCTTTTCTTTGAAACTCTCCTGTCTTCCAAAATGTCCATTGATTCAATTGATCATGCTGCCATCTCCTTGGTCACCCAGGTCTACAGCCTTGATGTCATTATTCACTGCTCATTCCCATTCACTCCACATATTCAATCCATTGTTAAATCTTGTCATTTCTGCTTTCATAACATCTTACATAAATATCCTCTTCTTTCATATAGCTGTACCCCAAGTTCAGGGCCTCAGGGCCTCACCATCTCCTACCTACAATATCCTTCTTACCGTTTCCTCTGCCTCAATTCTCCTCTTCCGCCTAGCTGCAAGAATAAGCATCCTATGGCATGAATTTGACCTTGTCACTTTCTATTTAATAAACTCCAGTGATTCTCTATTGTCTCCAGAACCAAATTTAAAATGTTATTTGGCATTTAAAGCGCTTCCCAACTCGAGCCCTTTCTACTTTTCTGGTATTTTTTACACTTTACTCACCTCTAAGCTCTCCACAGCCCAGCTGCAATGTCCTGCTTGTTGTTGCCCACATGAAGCTACATGACCACTTCTAAAAGGTGCAGGAAGTTTTGTCTTATGATTTCTTGAAATATGGTTTCCAGGTTTTTGTTTGGTCATGGTTTCAGGGAGTCCAATTATTCCTAAACTATCTCTCTTCAACCTGTTTCCCAGGTCAGTTTTTTTCATTGTATGATCTTTTAATTTTTTTTTTTGACTTTGTGCTAATCCTGTTGTCTCATGGAATTACTGAGTTTGCCTCACTCTGTTTTCTCTTTCAGAATCTACTATCTGAATAAGTTTTACCTTCTGTTCTATTTTTCCCTGTCTATCTCTCATTTCTAATTTTGTTTTTTAAAGTATTTTCTTCATTCTATTTAACCACACTTAGAGATTGTACAGGAAAGCCATGTTTTCCCTTTGAGGCTCTGCTTTATGTACTCTTAAGTTATTCCATCTGGGTTTTTCTCCTGGGCTTCTCTCAATACATGGAAGTTCTTGTTTATTTATAATTTTGACTTAAATTCTTAGATTTTGACTTTATGATAGGTCTAGTCTCTGTTACTTTCAGATTTGATTCTGGTTGGTACTGTTCCTATGCACTTCTGATGCCACTCCCCCTCTAGACTTTATGGTTGTTACTAGACACTGCTAAATCTGCCTTGATACCTGTCTTCTGACTTAGTATTCTGATGTTACAATGTAAGTGCTGACCTCAAGCCATCTCTTTCTCTTCCTTTCACAAAGCCCCAATAGTTAGCTGGTTATATCCATTTCTGTTGCCCTAAAAAGTCCCAGTTTGATGCTGAACATGACACTAATCCATGACCTCCTGTGAACACCACCTTTCCTCCCCCAATAACATTAGGTAATCAAAGACTGAGTTGGCCCTGCCCCTACTCCCAGGGCTCCAAAGAGTTCATAGGTAGGCCCTGTCTCCTGCACAGTGACCTATGGGGATGATCACTTTGCTCCACTTATGTTTTAACAAGTCAGTGCTGGAATCTGGTTTCAGGTATTTATGACTGTAGCTCAGGCTGATTTGTGACCCCTCCCACCCCTGACCCTGGGAGTGTCCTTGTTCAGAAGAGAATTGCTGATTTCAGGACCATTTACTGAAACTCTCACTGGCTTGCTTAGAACAGCCCTTCTCCAATAACATGCTAGCTTTTTGTCTGATTGCTGGAGATTGGGTTGGTTTCCCTGGTATGACTTTCCTAACCTCTACTGCCTTTTAGATGTGCTCTCCTGTAGTTCTGGACAAGCTGACAAATCTTACTTTTATTTCTCTTGGTTTCCTTGTCATTGACCTATCTAGTGTCCTTTGCAGTTATCTTCTTGATCTGACAGCATACTGATTATTTACTAATTAAATTTATTCACATATGATCAGCATTCATAGTTTGTTATTCATGAACCATAGCTGTCTCATCTTTATAATGATAACATCACATTTTAAAAAATTAATTGATACATTTTGTTTTCATAATGCCTTTTTTTCCCAATATATCTCTTCCTTTCTCCCTCCTGAAACATTCTCGTAACAAAGAATTAAAAGAGAGAGAGGCAGACAGAGACAGAGAGACACAATTTGGCAAAACTTATCAATGTATCAACAAAATGTGATATTATAAGTGGGTTTCATATCCACAGAGTCCTGATTTTAAAAAAATGAAGAAGAAGAAGAGATACACACTTATGTCTTTTCTTTGGGGCTCTTTCCCAGGACTGATTTCTATTTGTTGTTTTCAGTGACATTGTGTAATTGTTATGTATACGTTGCTTTGTTTTGTTTTTTGGTCCTGCTTACTTTGTTTTTTTACCAGTTCGCACAAGCTTTCCTGGCTTCTCTGTATTCTTGATATTAATCTTTTCTTATAATTTCTATTACTTTCATTTACCAAAGTTTTGCCAACTCCCCTATTAATGGGAATATGCCTTGTTTCTAAGTTTTTGTCATGCCAAAAATTGCTCCTATAAACATTTGGGTGTATGTGGGACTTTTAGTTCTGAAGTATCTTTGATCTCCTTGGAGAATATGCCTAACAGTCTAACCTTTGGATGAGAGGATATGTCCATTTAGGTGTGTATTTTTTTATTGTGATTCCCGAATTAATTACCATTTTATTGCAGCTTAGACTGCTACATATTTTAAATTATTTATAACTTCTCTGTTTTATCATATAGTCTGTTCTTATGAGTACTATATGATTCTACAAAATAGGTGTACCAATGGAAATTTAGATGCTGTGATTTTTTTTCTTGACAAATTCCTCAGTACTTTTTATATCTTTCTATTAAATACTCTAACACTGAGAAAACATTATTACAAATTTTAAAACAAACACTTAGGGAGGGAGTTGTCTGACTATATCTAAAGTTTCTGGGTGAGTTGAAATAAGGACACTGCTCAGCAATGGGGTGTATATAAAGGTTAGATTAAAATGAATAATAACAATTAAGAATTTGTGGGAAAGATACCAAGTGATCCCTAAGTGTTTGTTTCTTTAACTATTTCTCTGAACAGATATCATTGTTTCATAAGATATTACAGTAAAACTTATGTTTTGATCATCTCATTTTAAAAAAAAATAATAAAGTAGAAAAGGAGTTTGATATGTCTTTCAATTAATCATACACCAAGTGATTTTTCATTCTGTTTAAATATAAACATAGACTCAAGGTATTCTTGGCATAAAAGCAACCTATCCTTTAACAGAAAATCCAAAGAAATGATGAGCTTCTCAAGTGCTGGGTTGTAAAACCTAACTTTTCAAAGTGATAGCAGCATTACTGAGAAACTATTCTAAATTAAGAGGATAAAATGAAAACAGGGGGAGTGGGGGAGTGGGGGGGAGGGGAATAGAGTAAGCAGGTCAAAATAGATTTCATTAGGAAGTCCAAAAACACGAAGTGAGAAGATAGAAAAGAATTATGAACAGAATATTAGAGAAGACTTAAGAATTACAATAACACTTACCATTCTTCCATCCTTAGAATATATTCACCTTTTTTTCAACTCTCAGAATCCTTTTTTTTTTCTTTAAGGGTCAGTTCAGGAGCAGTCTCTTGAGACTGAAAGAAACAAGAAAGCATTCCTAAGGACTGCAAAGTCTGAGGCAAAAAACTAAAGACTTTAGGGGCACAGGTGGTATTTTCATCACTACTGCCCATCAGATATTAAAAAGATTTAAAAGAGAAAGGCAGATTTGAGAAGTGTTCAAATTATTAAGATGAATTTTAAGAATGGGATTTGGATTTCCAGATCATAGTTTAGAACAGAAATGAATGTTTTCTGACTATGGATGAAGTGCATCTAACCATGGCTAATAAGAAATATATTTTTCTGGAGTCTTGCAATTCTAATAAGAAGAATTTTAATTGAAAAGGCCAAGGGGAGAAAACTGCCTAGAAGTTAAGAAAAATAGCAATTGAGAAACCCAGAGGTTCACATAAGACAAAATCCAAGAAAAGGGCCAGTGATAAAACTGATGGTGTCAAATGTCGAATGCACAAAGTATGAATAACAAGGAAGAGAAAATGGAGACAATCAGAAAATACCTACCAAATAATAAATCTAATCAGTTTCCTTCTCTACCACTGTGAGTAAAGTAAGACAGTAGCATAGGTTGTGGATAATCCAACATCCGTTCTCCCCGTTATTTGTTACTCTCCGTCCTGTTTAGATAAAGCTGGGTGAGCTCCTGCTTTACTGAGACAATGTATCATGAATGTCTTCATCACATTTTCTCTGTACATCAAAATCTTCTTGTCTTTGCCAATCTTTTTGCTTCCCTCCTGCCAAAGTAGAAGAAAGGTTTCCCCTCCTTTTTCAAGGCTAATTCTGCCATTTTACCCTTGATTCTATCCCATCCCCTGAGACTCAGATCCATAGATCACTCTCTCTCACACATCTTGAATCACTTGTTCTCTGACTCTTTCCCCTCCATCTACAAATATGCTCTAATCTACTCTAACCTCAAACTTTTCCTCCAGCTAATGTTTTATTTCAGGTCCTTCCATTTACCACCAAACTTCTAGCAAGATTAGTTTAAACTAGGAGGTTCACTATCCATTCAATAAATCAACTGAGTCAACCAGCAATCAAACATTAGGCGCTTGGTATACAAAAAGAAAAGTGAGACATTCCATGTATTTAAGAATCTTTTAAACATTTTAAAACTAATTTTAAACTTAAATACAAAATAAGAAAAGAAAAAAGAACACTTCCACGTACACAGCAGCACATAAAACAAGGATTCAATATAAAAGCATGAATTTCCATTTAAGACTTGACTTTAAAAAAACACTATATAATAAATACTACATATTGTTTTAAAAGCTACCCATATTTTCTGCACTTTCTTCTACATTTTCTTTTGTTTTCTGCTGTTATTTTTTCTCCCCCCAAAGCTAAAATTAAACACATATACACATATACATTCATACACACACATATAGACATATATATGTAAGACCATATGCTTTTATTTATGAGTTCTTTCTTTGGATGTGCATTGCATTCTCTATCTTAGGTTCAAGTTTTCTGTGTTTTTCTAAAATCAGCCAGCTCTTCATTTCTTCTAGGGAAGTAGTATTCCATCACAAACACGTAACACAACTTGTTTATCCAATCCCCAAATGAAGGGCATCTATCATTTTAACCAATCTGATAGGTGGAAGATGATATCTCAAAGTTGTTTTAATTTGCATTTCTCTCATCAATAATCATTTAGCCCATCTTTTTCATATAATCATATACTTATATAATCATATAATCATCATGGAAAAATTGCCCACTTGTATCCTTGACCATTTATCAATGGAGAATGACTCCATATTCTTATAAATTTGACAAAGTTTTTTATATACTTGAGAAATGAGACCTTTATCTGAGAGATTGCCTATGAAAAGCTCCCCCCTCATTTCTTGCTTTTTTTCTAATGTTGACTACATTTATTTTGTTTGTACAAGACCTTTTAAATTTAATATAATCAAAATCATTCATTTTATACCTCACAAAGCTCTCTATCTCTTGTTCATTCATAAATTGTTTTCTATCCGTGAGTCTGATATGTAATATGTTCCATGTTCTAATTTTTTGGTGATATCTCCCTTTACATCTAGGTCATGTATACATTTTAACCTTATCTTGGCACATGGTTCAAGATATTGGTCTATGCCCAATTTCTGCCAGACTGCTTTCTAGCTTTCCCAAGATTTCTTTTTACCAAATAATGAATTCTTGTCCCCAAAACTCAAGTCTTTACATGTCAAACCTACTATTACTGTAACCCTTTCTTGCAGTGTTTTGTATATTTGTGTATCCCCTGACCTTCCTTTCTACGGCTTAGCTAGTACCAGATAGTTTTGAGATTTGTTGCCTTACAAGAGTTTGAGGTTTCATGCTATGGAACCTACCTTCCTTTAATTTTTTTCATTAGTTTCTTTTAAATTTGTGGCCTTTTGTTCTTCCAAATGAATTTTGCTATTATTTTTCCTAACTCAATAAAAGGGTGTTTTAGTAATTTAATTAATTTGGCATTGAATAAATAGGTAAAATTGTCACCTGTATTGCATTGGCTTTACAAAAAATGAACATTGAATATTTCTACAATTATTTAAATGAGGCTTTATTTGTATAAAGAATATTTTAAAATTATGTTCATGTAGTTCCTTGGTTTGTTTTAGCAGATACATGTTCACATATTTTATACCATCTACAATTATTTTTGGAATTTATTTTGCTAATTTATTCTTAGTTTTCTACATTCATTTGCACAAGATTTTGAATTCCATATTTTCTCCCAGATAGCATGCATTCTGATTACCCCTTTCACCAGTCTGTGCTCCCTTTCATCACCCCCTTCTCCCTTATAGGGCAAGATAGATTTCTATATCCCATTTCCTGTATATCTTATTTCTCAGTTGCATGTACAAACAATTTTTAGCATTTGTTTTTAAAACTTTGAGTTCCAGGGTGGCTAGATAGTGCAGTGGATAGAGCACCAACCCTGGATTCTGGAGGACCTGAGTTCAAATTCAGCCTCAGACACTTAACATAAAAATTAGCTGTGTGACCTCGGGCAAGTCACTTAACCCCAATTGCCTTACCTTCCGCCCTCCAAAAAAAAAAGCAAAAAAAACCAAAAAACAAAACTTTGAGGTCCAAATTCTCTGCCTTCTTCCCTCCCCACCCGCCCTCATTGAGAAGGTAAGCACTTCAGTATAGGTTATATATATGTAGTTATGCAAAAAATTCCCATAATAGTCATGTTGTGAAAGACCGACTATATTTCCTTTCACCATATCCCACCTCCTCCCATTTATTCTATTTTCTTCTTTAACTCTGCCCCTTTTCAAAAGCGTCTGCTTCTGACTACCCTCTCCCCCAAACTGCTTTCCCTTCTGACATCCCCCTTAACCCTTCCCTTCTACATTCCTTTAGGGTAAGATACCCAAATGAGTGTGTATGTTTTTCCCTCCTTGAGCCTAATCTGATAAGAGTAAGGTTCACTCATTCCCTCTCATCTTCCCCTTCTTCTCCTCCATTGTAAAAGTTTTTTTCTTTTCTCTTTCATGTGAGATAATGTGCCCCATTCTAGCTCTCCCTTTCTCCTTCTCCCAATATATTCCTCTTTCACCTCCTAATTTTAGTTTTTAGGTATCATCCCTTCATTTCAACTCATCCTGTGCCCTCTGTCTATGTACACATGTACACACATATACACACACACATATACCCTCCTATACATACATATATGTATACATACATACATGCATATACATATATATGTACATGTATTCATATATATTCCCTTCAACTATCCTCATGCTGAGAAAAGTCTAAGTTAAAATTATCATTTTTCCATGTAGGAATGTAAATAGTTCATCTTTAATAAGTTCCTTATGATTTCATTTTCCTGTTTACCTTCTCATACTTCTCTTGCTTCTTGAATTTGAAAGTCAAATTTTTTGTTCAGCTCTGTTCTTTTCATCAAGAATGCTTGAAAGTCTTCTGTTTCATTGAATGACCATATTTTCCCCTGAAGCATTATACTCGGTTTGCTGGGTAAGTGATTCTTGGTTTTAATCCTAGCTCCTTTGACCTCTGGAATATCATATTCCAAGCCCTATGATCTCTTAATGTAGAAACTTCTAGATCTTGTGTCATCCTGATTGTGTTTCCACAATACTCAAATTGTTTCTTCCTGGCTGCTTCTAATATTTACCTCTTGACCTGGGAACTCTGGAATTTGGCTATGATATTGCTAGGAGTTTTCTTTTTGGTATCTTTTTCAAGAGGTGATTGGTGAATTCTTCCACTTCTTCTTTTTAAGGCATTCTTCTCCTCACTGACTTTTTAGATCTGTTTTTTTGCCATGTGGGTTAGTCTATTTTTTTTAAAGCATTTATTAAACTCTGATTATGTGCAAAGCAGCGCACTAAGCAATGGGAATACAAATAGAGAATTCACATAGTCCCTGTTCTTTACAAGTTCACATTTTTTTTGGAGGGGGAAGGGCAGGGCACTTGGGGTTAAGTGACTTGCCCAAGGTCACATGGCTAGTTTTTCTATTAAGTGTCTGAGGCCACATTTGAACTCAGGTCCTTCTGACTTCAGGGCCAGTGTTCTATTCACTGTGCCACCTAGCTGCCCCAAGGGTTAATCTATTTTTAAGATGTTATTTTCTTCAGTATTTTGGGGGTCTCCTTTAGCAAGCTGTTACTCATTTTTCATGATTTTCTTGTGTCACTCTCATTTTGGGTTTGTATGTAGGAGCTTTGACTTTGTTGTCTTCTTAGTCACCAAAGTAAATTTCTGTAGTCTTAAGGTTTTTTTTTTGTACTATTTGCTCATTTTCCCAATCAAATACTTGACTTTCTAATTCTTTGTCACCATAGGACTCTGCTTCCAGTGGAGGTGAAGGTGGGGGTGGAAGTGGGTGTACTGTCCCAGACTTCAGGGATTTTGTGCAGCTATTTTCAGAAATACTTCTAGGGACCTATACATTTTCAGTGCTTCCAAGATGATATGATCAAAGGAGAGGTGTTTACTCCTTTCCTGGCCTGAGCTCTAGTCTGTAAGTGACCACAAGCACTCTTTTCTGCCTTGGAACTGTGAGGAGGATTCCCTCTCCACTTCAGCCACAAACTCTGCCATACCAGCACTCTTCCTCATCCCAGGACTACCAGCCAGACCTTGACCCAGATCCAAGCAGGACAAAGCAAGAGAATCCTGCCAGCAAAGAGATTCCTGCAACCCCATTCTGATCAGCTGCTTGATCTTCCTACCATCTCTGGGTCCAGACCTTTTCAAGCAGCCACCATTATCACCTCTGCCACCCCAGGGCTGAGACCGGACCATGCTCCTCTCTCACTCAGGTTCCACAGAGTTTTCCCACTGACCTTTTACATTGTCTTTGGGGTTTGTTGGTTGAGAAGTCTGGAAACTGCCACAGTTACAACTGATTCAGTCCCCTGAGACCTCCTCTGTCCCTGTATGTGTTGACATAGCCCATACTAGACTGTTCTCCACTCCCAGCCCAGTGTTCTAGACTTTTTCTGTCACCCTACCAAGTTGTCTTGGGTTGAAGATCTGTTTCACTCTGTCATTTTGGGGGTTCTGTAGCTCTAGAACTTGTTTAGAGTTATTTTTACAGGTATTTCGAGGGTTTGAGGGAGAGCTCCAGCAAGTCCCTGCTTTTACTCCACCATCTTAGCTCCACACCCCATCTACAGTTATTTTAAATAGAGTATCTGTTGCTACCTCTTCTTGCAGGGTTTTGTTGGTAATATGTAAAAATGTTGATGATTTACATGGGTTTATTTTATATGCTACTAATTTCCTAAAATTGTTAATTGTTTCAACTAATTTTCTAGAAGAATCTTTAGGATTTTCCAAATATATCATCATATCATTTGCTAACAGAGATAGTTTTCTACTTCATTTCCCATTCTGATTCCTTCAATTTTTTTCTTCTTTTATTGCTTTGTAAAAAACAATATTAAAAAATACTGGTGACACTTAGTGTTTTTCCCTGTTTATCATGTAAATTAAATCTGTTTTAGCTTTATCATGATCTGAGATCATGATAGCGACACCTGATTTTTTTTAAATGTTAGTTGAAGCATAATACATTCTACTCCAGCCCTTTATTTTAACTCTGTGCTTATCTCTTTTTTTAATTGTGTTTTTTGAAAACAGCATGTTATCAGATTCTGATTTTTAATCCATTCCGCTATCTATTTCCATTTTATGGTTAAATTTATCCCATTTACATTCAAAGTTATAATTACTAGTTATATATTTCCCTCCATCCTATTTTTCCTCACTATTTATCCTTCCCACCCTGTTTACCCTATCCCTTGTGTATCTAATTTACCTTTTAACACTATCTTCCCCTCCTATTCCTTATTATACCCACTCCTGTAAGAGTCCCTTTCTGTTATCCTCTCCTCTCACACTCCTAATTCTTTTTTTTGTTTGTACATATAGGCTCTTTTTTTAATTTATTTTTTTCTCAATGACTTGTTTATTTACTTTTAGTTTATAAGATTCAGTTCCACAATCCCTTGCGTTTCAGATTTTCTCCCCTCCCTCCCCCCCCATGGTGGCGTGCAATCATGCATAGGATCTGCAAATATCACACTCCTAATTCTTAATCTATATACTCTTCTATAAGTCCCTTCCTATACATTTAGAAGACTTTAATACCTTTCTAGATGTATATGTTGTTCCCTCTTTAACTGAGTACTGATGAAGTGAGGTGCCAGCACCACCAGCCCTTCACCCCTGTTTGCTTCTTCTATATAATTTCTTCTTATCACACCTCATTTGTGTGAGATAATTCCTCCTTTTTACCTCTCCCTACAGTTTTTGTTTTGGATCAACCCATCATATTCAGCTTGACCCAAACCTTTCTTTCAAATACTCAGGTAATGATGATAGTCTTAAAGCATTAGTATTTTCACACATAAGAAGTAAACAGCTTGATCTTATTAGGAAATTGGTCTTTAATGTTTGTCATGTTTCTCTGTATCATATGTCAAATTTTCCATGGAGTTCTGATATTTTTTGTCACAAACACTTGAAAGTCTTTCAAATGAATATTCATTTTTTTTTCCATTTAAGATTATCCTCAACTTTTCTGCGTAAGAGCTCTTTTGCTTTTTGAAATGTTATGTTCCAAGACCTATAGTCTTTTAATGAAGATGCTTCTAGGTCTTATGTGATTTTGACTGTAGCTCCACAGAATAAAAAAAAAATTCCTTGCTGCTTCTAGTATTTTCTCCTTAACCTGGGAACTTTGAAACTTAGTTTGATATTCCTCTAAGTTTTCATCCTGGGATCTCTTTCAGGTGATGATTGGTGGATTTTTTCTCTTTCTGTTTTACTCTCTCATTCTAAGCTTCAGGTGAATTTTCCTTCACAATATTTTGCAGTATTGTATCAAGATTCTCTTTTTCTGGTCGTAACTCTCAGGGAGTTCATAACAATTCGTACATTGCCTACCCACAATCTGTTATTCTCCAGATCAGTTGTTTTCACATTCTCTTCAGTTTTTTATTCTTTTGATTTTGTTTATTATTTCTTGGTGTCTTATAACATCATTAGCTTCCCCTTGCCCAATTCTAGCTTTCAAGGAGTTATTTTCTTCTGTAAGTTTTTGGATCTCTTTTTCTAATTGGTTGACTTTCATAATTTTTTTGATTTTCTTGTATTGTTCTTATTTTTTCCTAATTTTTCCTCAATCTCTCTTATTTGGTTTTTGAAGTTCCTTTTAAGTTCCTCCAAGAACTCTTTTTGGATTTGTGACCATTTGATGTTTCTCTTTTTGGATTTGGAGTGCCTTTTTTAACTTCATTATCTTCCTCTGAATATAAACCCAGATCTTCTCTATTCCCATAGTACCTATCTATGGTCAGAATCTTTCTCCTTTGCTTACTAATTTTTATTTTTATTTTTTTTAGCAACTTATTATTGTAATAATAATTATTATTATGTAATAAACTATATTCCTGGGATGTGGAGAATGGTAGCCCAGGCCTCAGGGCCTTCTTATTGTCATTTTCTGAGCTCTGTCCAGGCAGCCCAACCTTACCTCTCTACCTCCAAGCAAGAGCTAGGGCTCCCAGTCATGCTGTTCAGCAAAATCTCTTGCTCCTCCACCACCCTTCTCACTCTTGCAGCTGCAAATTTCACCTCATTCCTGGAACTGAAACCAGGCACTCAGCTCTCCTACAAATGTCCACAGCCAGCAGGGTACCTGCCCCTCTGCTACAGAACTCACCAGACATGTGCTCTCTCCTTATTGCCCACAGCTGCATTCTAATGACCATGTCTGGTTAACACAGCTGAGTCTGGTGTCCTGTGACACTGGAGGGGTCCTCCAATCTTCCCCTGCTCAGATATCTGACTCCTACACTAGGTGGTGAAAGTGCCTGAGGTTAAGACTTCTTCCCTTCCCCACTGCCCTCAGGGTTTGTTGCTTGTTAATTCTGAAAAATTGACCTGAAGTGTTTTCACTTCACTCAGGCAGAATTTCAGCCCCTAGAAATAGATCCTTCTCAAGGTCCTCTCAAGTTGTCTTGGGAAGACAACTGCTTTACCCTCACTTTTTTCCCCTGCCACTCTACATTCACTTTGAGGCAATCTTTTGTCAGTTTTTGCAGGGGAAATTTGGATTTAGGAATTTTTTTTTACCTATTTTGCCATGTTTTGGGTGGGACTGACTTTTCTAGGATTCTTTCCTCTCTTACTGGGCAAAACAATTTCTCTGCCAGATACTAATATTGAGACACAGAATCATTCTGCTTTTATTCTTTTGGGGTAAGTTGAGATCCAGAGCAGAACTATTAAGGTCTGCTTCCTTACTTGAAGAACAGAAACAATTTTCCTAAAGCTGGAATTTGGAGAATTAATTAGGTCAGCTCATTGGAATCTGAAAGGTTTCCCCATCTTAAGTGATGGGAAGCAATGAAGAAGGCAAACCAACCTCTCAGGAGTTCCACCTTTCAAGCTGTAGGTGGCAGTAAAGGGTATGGAAGTCCAGCCTTCATTTTTCTCCAACCAGCTCTTCACACATCAGAGGATTCTCCTTTTCTCCAATCAGCTCTTTCAAATAGCAGAGCTTTTGTCCAATTACGTTAGCTCTCAGAAACAGCCAGAAATCCTCTCTACTTTTAATCTTATAAAAACAATAATAGCTAGGATTTACATTTCATTTTAAGCTTTGCAAATTGCTTTATAAATATTATCTCATTTTTTCCCCCTTCACAACAATCTGTAGGTGCTGTTTTACAGAAGAGGAAACAGAAGCTAAAAGCAGTAACTTGCCCAGGGTCACCAGGCTATTAAATGTCTAAGATCAGTTCCCATCAGGAGCTTCAAAGCTTGTCTTCTTCAACTCAACAGGACTCAGCTAGGCTTGGGTTAAACCAGCTTCCTTTCAAGAAGAGTCTCCTGGTGTGAAGTGACTCACTTCTAACTTGGGGTGAGAAAGAAAAATTCACATTTCTGTCAGAAACCACAAAATAGTTCATTTATGATTTTCACAGTGATTACAAAGGTTCTAGGGTTGGTTTTTTTCTAGTTAGCTCAAAGTTCTTTCTAGTTACATGTAAATTAGTTGCTCAGAAACGAGAAACCTCGGCCATCTTGACTGAACGATAAATGCTTTTGCCTCTGAGGATCTATCAGGTCCTCTCAATATGTTTATCTGAAAAGTTTATGTCAGTTTACTATCAGAAAGTTTATACTTTCTTTTTGATCCTCAGAACTTTGCATCTCTACCCATTGTAACAAGGGGCTGCTTTTCTGATTGTGTCTCATACAAATGTCTTTTTTTCTCACTGTTTCAATAAATAAAAGTGTCCTAAATGAGGAAGGAGCACCTCTCATACAGAGAAAGACATTGAATCCCAGAAGGGTATAGTGAGCTCTCCATGGTTTATGTAGCTAGGATGATGTGCCAAACCTGGAATCTGAACCTCTCTTCTATAGCTTCAAATCCAATCCCCTTTCCACCTTGTGTTGTAAAAATCAAGAATATGTAAAAAAAAACTGTATAAATGTCATGACTTTTTTGTTATGCTTGAGTTTTTTTTAATTGAATTTTGAGGAATGGGAAGTGTCTCGCTATAGTCCCTACCCCAATTTGGAAACCACTCTTTTTTATGATTATCATTTCAGAGGTGTCCTGCTATCAGCTTAAACTGGCCTGAACCAATTGTGAAATTTTTACTGTAAGAATTTACACTTCAGAATTCAGCAAATGTAACAAATCAGGTCTGGACTTATTTTGATAATGGTCTAGACTTAAGAAATAAATGAGTGTTAATAGTGCCAGTGAAATTTAAAAGTGAGTTAGATAACTTTTTTTTTCAGAGGGTCAGTTATTTAAGATTTAATAGCACACACCTGACACACACATAATTAGTAGTACTATGGCCTGATCCTGGGGCAGCTTGGTAGCATAGTGGATAGAGCACTGGGACTGGAGTCAGGAGGACCTGAGTTCAAATTGGACCTCAGAAGCTTACTAGCTATATGATGCTGGGCAAGTCACTCTGTTTGCCTCAGTTTCCTTATCTGCAAAATGAGCTGTTGGAGGAAATGACAAACCACTCCATTATCTTTGTTAAGAAAACCCCAAATGGGATCACAAACAGTCAGACATAACTGAAATGACCGAACAATAACAACAAAATGGCCCAATCCCAGTTCTCATCATTCTCGATCTCTCTACTCTGTTTGGTACTACAAACCAACCCCTTTGTCTTGATACTCTCTCCTACCTCGGCTTGTATGATGCAACACCCTTCATAATTCACTTCATAACTCATGTATTACTTTTCCCTTTTCTCCTTTTTAGTTTGCTTCCTTTTTCTGTTCCATAAATGTTGGCTCAGTGCTTGATGGATTTTTATTTTTCTCAGCTCTCTTCTTGAAAATCACCTGTTCCAATGGCTTCAACTTTTACCTCTCTCTACAAGAGCCTCCAATCTCAACTTCTCCCCTGATCTCCAGGTGACATATCTAACTGCCTGTTTTATTTATGTGTGTGTGTATAATGTAAATACATATATTAAAATATATGTGCATGTATTATATATTAGCATATATTTTTACATCTATCAAGATATCTATGTGTATATATGTGTCTGTATATATGTCTACACATACACGCATATATAAAACTAAATTTATCATCATTCACTTGAAAGTTGCCTATTCTCCTAAATTCTTAATTATGTTAATTGAATCACCATTCCCCAAGTCCTCAAAGGCTGAAACTTTCAGTTTATGCTTGATTTCACATTTCATCACCCCCATAAATCAATTCATAAGTCTTATCAATTTATCTTACAATCTGTCCCATCTTCATAATTCCCACTGCATTCACCTTATTTTAAGTCAGCAGTTCTCACCCTGTGGGTTGTGACCCCTTTGGGGGTCAAACGACCTTTTCACAAGGGTCACAGGGGTCACCTAAGACCATTGGAAAACACATATTTCTGATTGTTTTAGGAACTGAGACACCGCTCCTCTATCTGTCTCCAGGTGGGTCCGCCCACATGCAGATATGTTCACATACGAGTATTAAAGGGTCGTGGCATTAGGAAGGTTGAGAACCACTGTTTTAAGTCTTCCAGTACCCTTATCTGAACCATTGAGCCACCCTTTTTATCTCGTCTCTAGGTCTCTGCGCTCTATTCTAAGCATATAACTATTGCTGAATAATTAATCTAAAGCAGAGGTGTCAGAATCAAATAGAAAAGCAGTCACTAAATCTGCTGTCTGCATATTGACTTAAAAAACAATATACTAACATTATCTATGTTCTGTATATTTTTATTTTGTTTAATTTTTCTCAATTATATTTAAATTTGGTTCAGCCATGCCCCCCCTTCCGCCCCAGTGTTATGGCAGCAATGCCACCCACAAAGGTGTTTAACTGCCTCTGATCTAAAGTGTGCAAGGTTCTTTGAAAAACCCCAGAGCAAGAGGTAAATAAATGTCACCTATTATTATTAGACTTATTATCCTAACATAAAACTGTAATCTTGTCAGTCCTCTTCAAAAGAGTCTTCATGGCTTCCAAAATATGAAACCAAATAAATGCCAAACTCCTCAGCTTGGAAATCAAAGCATTGTCCAATCTTCCTCCAACCTAGTTTTCCATCCTAGTCAAGCTACTCTCCTTTATTCACACACACCCAGCAAATAGGATCCTTTACCGTTTCCCTTTTTGAGGCGATTTCTTTCTGGTTCTATGCTTTTCATTATATCATCCCATGTGCCTGGAATGTGTTCTTTCCCTGACCATACCTTTTGAAATTCTGACCATTTTTCAAGGTTATATTAGCATGTTGAAGCAGAAAACATCATAAGGTCAGGCCTCAGAAGCCCTGAGCTCTAATCCTTTGTCTGCCAGAAGCTACCTATGTGATCTTGGGCAAGTCATTTCACCACTATGTTTCTCAGATTCCCATATCTCCATGAGAATTCCATCCCTGCACAATAACTGCTGGAGGTATAATGGAAACGAGTGGTCTGGAAGGTGGGACCACTCTCAGTGGCTCTTGGACTTACTCGGCAGGCATTTGCAGTTGGTCATTAGCTTTTGTTGGTTGGTTTTGAAGAAAGTAAACCCCTTCTTCACAGTGATTGTGCTTATCAGTAACGTCTACAGGGGCAAGTTGGAAGTGTGGCTGATGGTGTTTGTTTGGGAGATAAGAAGTGGGGATGGAGGAAACTTCTAGTCCTAAAGACTCCTGAGTTCAGAGTCTTAAGACTATCTCCACTGGATTCCAAGAGGACACGGTCATTGAGAGAGTGGTATTGTTTTGACTTGCCTGGCACATAGTGCCTACTGCCTTCCCTTGGTGTGCCAGCTAGCCTGATTTGTCTACCCTCTGGGTGGCAGTTACTGCTTCCCTCAGTGATATCTGCAAAGCCCTGGCTGGAGAAAGGGCTGGCCCGCCTTCTACAGGAAGCCTTTCCCAACTCCTCTGAATCCTAGCGCCTTCCCTTTTTAATGTTCACTAGTTACCCTGTATGTAGCTTGCTTTGTATATCTTGGTTTGAATGCTGTCTAAACCACTAGATTATATGCTTCTTGAGGACTGTCCTTTGCCTCTTTTTGTATCCCTAGTGCTTAGCACAGTTCCGGGCACATAGGACGGGCTTAATGATTTTGGATTGATTGATTGCTCTTCTAAGACTCTTGGGTTCAAGGTCCTAGACTATCTCTAGTGGAGTCCAAACAGAGGTAGTGGTTGAGGTTTTGAATGTCAGTGGCCCAATAACAAGAAACAGCACAAATGGAAACCCTCTGTCTTCTTTGTTTGGCAAAAATATTTATTCAATAATACGATGAAAACATATACATCTCTTTTGAGAATATTCTAAACTGTGGTTCACTTAGCCTGAAGAGCTACACAAAAAACTTAATATTTATCTCAAGTAAGTTCATGACTTATCTTCTCGAAAGAAAAAAAAGTGTAACAGCACAACTGAATAAATAAACAGCAGGATGATTTAAGTGCTCGGTCCTTAGTGGCCCATCATACATGTGAACAAAATGAAATTTCATTCAGCCCGAACTAAAAACACATTTCGCTTTGGCAATAAGTTGCTTTCTTTATGAAGTGCAGTTGCTAGAGGAATTTAATTCTTATAACTATCAGGTATAATTGCAAGGTGACAGGGAGACTCCAGATAAAAGTTTCCTATAGAGGTTCCTGGGATGATTTATCATACTGACAAATGGGAAATGGATCCGAGTCTATTTCAAAGTTCTTGGAATGAGCCCAACTCTTGTTTTCCTACATAAAATGAATTTACTGGTGATTTACTAATGATGAAAATATTTGATGAATTTGACTTTATTGCATCGTTTTTTTTTTATTTAAACTGGCACCTTTAATTTATTATAGCATTTGAGATTCATAAATCTTTTGATTTATCTACCCAGGCAAAACCTTGACTAGTTTATGTGTACAGAATGGATTGATCTTAGATAGATGTATTTAAAAGTATATTGATTTCACGGTGCCTGGAGAGATTTCGTCCTGTCCAATATATTTTTCCATACAATCATAGAACTTAATAAAGTCCTGGTATTTGAAGAATTATAAAACTGGGAACGAGACAGTGTAAACAAATAAATGAAAACCAGTTCCCAATACTTAAAAGGAAGTTAAAGGAAGAAAATTGGAAGGAAGAACAGTGACTGAAAGAAAGTAACAAATTGTGAAATCACCCAAGTACAAAGAGAGCAAATAAGAACTTTCTTCCTTATATCCCATTTGTGGCTTCTCACACTGTGGAATGTTGTGAATCTTGATCTCATGGATAAGTGAATTTTTCAGATGAGACTATAAGTGAGAGGAAATAGTAAGAAAACTGAGACTAAAAGAGGTTAAACAACTTGCCCAGGTTTGCCTAGCTGCTAAGTGTCTGAGGCAAGATTAAAACTCCTATCACCCTGACCTGAGGTCTAATACCCTATCCACTGTACCCCCTACCTGCCTCTTATGCTGATGTGACTTGAAATAGCACTTATCAAAAGGTAGGATTGATAGCTTTGCCTATAGAACTGCTAGGCCTAGATACATTGAGAAAGGGGAAGGAGTACAAGGAATGTGTATTGCCGGAGTCCCCCATAGTTCAGGTTTTGTGGAACTCCATGGAAAAGAAGTCTAGAAACCCCTTTTATTCAAAGACCAGGCTAAGAGGAAGAGCTGCTAGTGATATCTTTGAATAGGGCTTGATTGTACAGCATCAGAGAGTGAGGTGCAGGTCATTTGGGGTAAGCTGTGGAAATGGCAAAACCTTAAATGTAGTTAGGACTAGGGGCATAAATTTTTAGGATAGCCAAGGGAGTGGAGCACAGGACATAATTGAAGAGGCTATTGTTAGTAGAAGCATCAGGAAAAGTGACCTCTGATGCATGGACTCCATTCTTCTTTCACCAAACTGTGGCATAGTTCTTCATTTACTCCAATTTTGTTCATGGGTCTTTTCCACTGACCATATTAGGCTTGGATGGACCCAGTGGGTCTTTTCAGTTCACTACAGCCCTACTTAAGTTTCATTATAGTGTAACTTTCCTTTTTTTTTTTTGCTTTTTTTTTTGGTAGGGGCAATTGGGGTTAAGTGACTTGCCCAAGGTCACACGGCTAGTAAATGTGTCAAGCGTCTGAGGCCGAATTTGAACTCAGGTCCTCCTGACTCCAGGGTCAGTGCTCTATTCACTGCGCCACCTAGCCACCCCTTAGTGTAACTTTCAACTCTAGATTCTTAAAAGTCTATCCCAGAGGAACACAAGCTCTGGTAAGTACTTCCAAGCTAGAAAGTCTTAGACCATAGTTGCGTCTATTGAATAAGAATCAGTCTAACTGTGTTCAAGAAGTTGATCACCTGGCTAATTGCAGGATGACAAATATTTCAGGCCTAGCAATGCTTGAAGACCATCTACTAAAATAGGGGGGTCGTCATCTGTTAGTGGAAAGGATACCCAAACTGACACAATTATAGATATTCAAAGTCTTCTAAATGTCCATTGACTGTTAGTCTTACCTATAGGGTTTGGATGTTCCCTGAGGTCCTTTCTAGCCCAACGACTCCTATGATGTGTAGTTAGCTATATGCAACAACCAAATGTACCTAGAAATTTCTTTATGAATTTCTACTGAAACCAAAGAATTCAATCTGGTAAGTCCAACTTCAGGGAATGATACTTTTAGGCTCATAGAAATGCCAATATTATGTATTGCACAATTGGAAAGTAGTCAAAGTCTGCCAGTTTTCTGTGGCATTCTCCTGTTTATTGTCATCCATTTCATTCTTCTGTTTCCCTCTGTTCAACATTTAATTCCCCAACTCCAGGCTTGTAACTCAGCTTGTTAAATTATTAAATGATAATTTAGGCAATAATAGTAATAGCCAGAATTCATATACTGCTTTAGGGAAACTAGGTACTGCAATAGATGTAATGCTGTGTCTGAAGTCAGGAAGACTCATCTTCCTGAGTTCAGATGTGGCCTCAGACACTTACTAGCTATGTGACCTTGGGCAAGTCACGTAATCCTGCTTACCTCAGTTTCCTCATCTGTAAAATGAGCTAGAGAAGGAAATGGTAAACTACTCCAGTATCTTTGCCAAGAAAACCCCAAATGAGGTCACAAAGGATTGGAAATGGCTGAAAAATGATAGAACAGTAAATACATTGCTTTAAGCTTTGCAAAGCACTTTATATACATTACCAAGTTTGATCCCAAATCAAGTTTGATTTGAACCCTATATGACTTGCCCAGTGATATACAGCTAGGAAGTGTCTGAAGCAAGATTTGAACTTAGATCTGCTTGACTCCAAGTCCAACACTCCGTGCACTGGGCCACTCCACTCACCCCAAGCATCAGTCCCTTCTCTGAGGATTTGCATTTATTTTTGAGAGTTACTTTGAATTCATTTTCAAATTAATTTTCACTTAGCAAAAATCTGCCTCTTCTCTTGCCCACCATCCTTCCCCAACAATTGAGAAGGAAAGAGAAACAAAACTCCTATTACAAACATGTTTAGTCAGTCAAAAAGTATTTCCACATTAATCATGTCTTATTCGGCACTTCGAGTCTTTCACCTCTCAATCAGAAAGAGATTGATGAGTGCCTTCAAAGAAGAAGTTTGGGGAAAAATGTTGTAGGGCATGTATTAATCATGTTTTATATTTTTAATAGATTTCATTTGCAAATCAATCTGCTCCAGTGTTTTGTGGTTCCCTCCTCTTTACTAATTTGTTTATGGTTTACTGATTTTTTTCCCCAAGGTTTGAATTGAGATGCTGATTTTTTGTTAGTTTGAGTGTTTTATATTTTTGTACACACTCTGCTTCCTTAGAATTCTCTATTTTGTACATATATAAGGTAAAAAAGGGTAAAATATTTTCAGATCATTTTCTTTTCCAATTGCTGTGAATTCACTTTCATTCTTTTAATTTTTATAATTTGGTTTTCCTCTTTTTTCATTATCAAGATATCTAATAGTTTATTTTATTGTTCTTTGAAAATCTCTTAGTTTTATCAGTCTTATAGTCTGTATTTTTGAGTTTATTTCTCCTCTAATTCTGGAGACTTCTGTACTTTTTTTTTAAGATTACTAATTTTTTTTAGTAATTTTTTTTACTAAAAGTCCTTTTAATTGCACCTTCTAACATAATTATTATTGTTTCTACTTTGTCCTTTGACTCTTTCATGATGTCATTATTTTATTTCCATTTAAGTCTATATCTTTTGCAAATATTCCATCTATTAATTGTAATTTTTGCATTATAGTCTGCAAATAATATGTTTATTACTTCTACCTTTTACATTTTTTGCATGATTTATGTCTTAGAACATAATTTTTTTTTGAAAGGTATCATAGTGTATGAAGAAATATGCATATATTTTTCATTTTTCCATTCAAAAATGTCTATTTAATCAGTTAAATCTGACTTTTGACATTCTCTTTAGCTCAATGCTTTTTTTCCT